>CM072815.1:93257764-93672764 GCA_036937905.1 Salvia rosmarinus | reverse complement strand
CAAGATCTAATACACTTAATTACATAACTACTAACTTAATTTAAACAAACAAGAACAAAATCACCTTGAAATTGAAGCCCTAATTGTCGGCCATAAAAGGAAAAACGAGGGGTTCGATTTTTGTTTCAATAATCGACTCTAAACATGTTTAAACACCTCCAATTCATAGGTATAAACTCAATTTAAACAATCAACAACAATTAATCAATATAAGAATTAGGGTTCTAGCAAAGTTGGAGGTTTTTGAAGATAATCAAATTAAACCATAATCCAAGCATAAAACACTTGATTAAACTTGATTTAGCATCAGTTGATCCATAACATCAAAGATCAAAGTTTTCCCCAATTTAAGCCCAAAAGGGGCGAAAATTATAGGGTTCATAGAGGGGTTTTTTTTATAATTTTCTCAACACAAAATCACTCCTAAAGGGTAGATTTATGCATAAATGAGCTAAAGATCGAAGGCCCATAATGGCCGAAAATTTTGGGGTGTTGGGGATGGTTTTATTTTGAAATTTTCACTTCAAAACTTAGCTAAAGATATTAATTTACCTCTTGGAGATAATCTACTAACTTGAGATGCAATGGAAGCTTGAATCTTGAGCTTGATGGAAGAAAAAAAATCAAGTGTGTGAGTGTGTGTGTGTTTCGAAAAGAGAGAGAGAGAGAGAGAGAAGAAGATGATGAATGATGGGGTGTTTTGGAAGCTAAAAGCATATATATATATATATATGAGAGAGAATTCAATAAAATCCTTTGCATTCTCCAAAAACCATGAGTTTCTAAGCTTCTTGTTTTCTTACTCCTATAGCCGATAACAAATCCTATACCCATCCTTAAAAGCTAAATAATATATCCCAACACCATATAAAAAAAAAAAAAATCCTTTCACTTTCGCTGAACATATTTTCTGGAAACGAAGGCTCCGTCATTGTTTTCTTCATAAAAAGAGTTCTGTGTGAGCTCTATTATGTATAATTTCTATTTCTTTTCTTTTTGTGATTTAATGTGTAACCCGAAAAAACACACCCTACCCCCCATTTGGTATCAGAGCTACAAAACTTCTGAGGCCTAAAAGACTAGGACATGCTTAACTTGTTAGGCAGCATGATGTTGTAAGTCCTCTTTGTTGTTAAGAACCCGCCTAGGTGAAGATTTAAGATGTTTATTGTAGTAATGATATTATATTGGTGTGTAGAGTTGATTTTTGAGAAACTCTTAAACCATATATGTATATTATGCTTGTTTTATTATGTTGTTTTTAAAATAAAAATTGGGATATGTTTAATCATAAGACTAAGGATGATATAAGGATTTGTTTGAAGCTTTAGGGTAAGAAATTTTTAATCATAGATCAAAACTCTTTTGTTCAATCTGATTTTTCAGACCCAGAAAACCTTAAAGATAAGCATAAAATATCGTGTGAAAATCATAATTTTATTTGTCAATTTGAACGAAAATTTAAACATATATTACATTCAGAAAATAATCATTTAAATAGTATTACAGATTTGATTATAAATATAAATCGCAATCTAGAAAAGAATAAAAACGATAATTATAACTTATTTAAAGAAATAATACAAAGTAATCAAGAAAAGAATAAATTAATTAAACAAGTAAGTGAAAATTTAAACTATATTAAAGGACAAAATAATCAAATCATCTCGGAAATTAAACAGTTAAATAAAAATTTGCCTAGTAAAACTGAAATTAATCAGTTAAGTTACTTAATAGAAAATTTAAAACCAAAGAAAGTTGAATTAGAAACTAAAAAACTATTAGGAGAAATTGAATTACAAATCAGTGAAACTTTTAATAAATTAGAAACAAAAATAAATAATAGACTAATTGATCAAGATATTGATAATATTACACAAGCTATAAATAATTTAAGCTTAGGATCACAAGAAAGACCTAGAAAAATAACCCCTACACTATATAATTATTGGAAACCTAAAAAATGAATAATTTTAGATCATTTTCTGGAAACTCACAAATTATACAGCAAGATAGAAATTCTACAAGTAATATAAATGAAATTATTACTTCAGATACATTTTTACATAAAATTTTAAGTTCTAGAAGAGGATCTGGAAGTAATAGTTCTCAACAAACTATACAATTAGAAGAAAAATAGATGTTGATAGAAATTTAGAAATTTACAATAATCATAGTTTTGAAATTTTACAACCAAGAGTTTTATATCAAGCAGGAATAATAAATATAAACACAAGTTTTATTAGAGGAAGTAGAGAAGTGAGTACTAGAGTAGTTGATGGTACAACAGAATTTATAGATTTACTATCACCAGAAACTATAAAGAAATTAATTAAAAGTAATAAACTATTTTCACATATAGGATTAATAATAATAGGAATAAAAGCATTTGGAAGACAAGAGGTAGGAACAAAGACTTTAGTATTAATTACAGATCAATCATGGCAACAAGATGTTAAAAGAGCTATTATATCAGGAATGGAAGTAGATTTAAACAAAAATTCAGCATTATTTTATTGTGCCCCTAATATTTTAAAAGATACTAGGGATATAAGTAAAATAAAAATTGCAATACAAACTACAGGATATACAAATTATGAAGGAAATAATTTAGTAATAAGCGTTGGAGTATTAGGAAAAATGGGTACATCTTCAAGTATGAAATATAAAGTTAATATTGAAAAAAATGATAAAAGTCATTGCTTCAAAAGGAATTAAAATGATAGAACCACAAAAAATTGATCCCACTGAATTAGCAGGATTAGAATGGAATTTAGAAGATTTTAAAAAAGAAATCTAATGAAATTTTAGTTCCACAAAAAAGTATCATTTATGATAACAATGGACAAGCCAATTTAAGATTTACAAATTTTGTAAAAAGAAATAATAAAAATGAGGAAAGTGAAGATGATGATAATATGGAAATAAACTATAACTTAATGAATGAATATTATGATACAGAACCAATTTATGATACAGATTATGAAGAAATAGACACATTAGAATTAACTGAAACAGAAATGATAGGATATTGTCAATTTAATAACGAAGATTATGACAATAATTTAGAAAGTAATATAGAATTTGAAACAGGGTTCAAGTTTGAAGAAACTAAAACAACAATTACAGAATTAGGAATTGATTCTAACCAAGCTTATAAAGAATTAGAAAAATATTTCAATCTACCATTAGTTTCAGAAATTGAACAAGGAAAAATTATGATTAGTGATTTTTATAAAAATAATAGAGAAACTAATTTTATGGATGTTTCAATGACTCCTAGTAATAAAAGACCTAAACCAGAATTTATACAACAAGGAAAGGGTAGTACAACAGGACAAGGTAGACAAATTTGGATACCAGCCCAAGCCCAATATGAAGTAGAATCTCGAATAGTTGGAAAAGGAAAAAGAGCTCCAATAGGAAAATTATATAGTGGAGATATGTTATATATAGAAGAACAAAGTCCGCAATTATGGGGAGATGAAGTTTTAGTTTGGGAACAAACGGTAGTAAGTAATTGGGAAAAAGAAAAAAGAGGAGATATGTATATGTTTTCTTATTTAGAAACAACCTTAGGTCCAACAGCCTTAGGATTATGGCAAAGTAAAAAATCTCAAGCTCCTGATGAAATAAATCAATTAAAAGCATTATGAGATAATCCTTATAATTTTGCAAGTGCAATAAGACTATTAATAATAGGTGTTGATCCAGCAAAATATAATACATTTTTGCAAGATACAGCAATAAGAAATTTAGAACAATTAAGTATTTCAGATTTTAAATATATAAGAGAATTTACAAATGACTTTGTTAGATTATTATCACAAACTGGTAGATCAAAGGAAGATGAATTATGTAATAAATATTTTATAAAACTTCCAGGAGATTTAGGAAAACAAATACATGAAGCCTGGGAAGTGACTACTCCGAATTTAGGAATAGGACCAAGAATAACTTTTACATTTAAATATTTAGAAGATAGATGTAAAGATGCAGTAATAAAAGAACAAATAAAAAGACAAGCATGAGCATTTTGTAAAACTGCTATTTATACACCTCAAGCTTATGGATATTACAAAAAACCATATAAAAAAGGTATTAGAAAAAGTACTACTTATAAACATAATAAGAATAAAGATAGAAATAGATATGTTAAGAAACCTTACAAAAGAAAGTGTAGATGTTTTATATGTGACTCATAAAAACATTTAGCTAATAAATGTCCTAATAAAAATAAAAATTATGAAAGAACAAATTTAATAGAAGAAATAGGAGAATATAATATAGAAGTTATAAACTCAGAAGATTCTGATAATGAATCAATCTATAGTATTTATACAGAATATGAAAATGAAAAAGAAATAGATCCTACAGTAGTAACATATACGTATATGAATACATTAAATGATTGTTTACATTATTGGATTAAAGAAAAAGGAAATAATCATATACCATGTATAAATTGTAAATTATACCCAGAAATTACAAGAAGATATCAATGTAATAAATGTTTTGAAGAAATATGTTTCTTATGTTTAGAAAAACTATTTGGAATAAAAACTGAATTAAAAGGAAAAGCTAAAATTGAAGAAAATAAAAATACTGATATTTATCAAATAAAATTGAAAAAACATGAAGTAATGTTAGAACTACATAATCATAATATTTAAAATTAGAAAATAAATACGATGAACTCCAAAAAAGGATAGAAGCTATAGAATATACATTAAATGATTATAAAAAATTTGAAAATATTGAATTAAATCAAATGACAGAACAAATAGATGAAGAAGAAAAAATATTAATAAATAATAATAATAATAATAATAATAATAATAATAATAATAATACAAAAAATCCAGCTACAACAACTCTAATAAATATTCAATGTAGATTATGGATAGATAATGAAAATCATTTTGATTTAAATGCTATATTAGACACTGGAAGTACTGAAAGTTTAATAGGATATAGTTTAGTAGATCCTAAGTTTCATAAATTATTAAATTATAAAATGGAAACTAGAACAGTTGAAAATAGAATTATGAAAATTACACACTGTTTAGAACCGACTGGAATACAATTTTTAAATTTTGTTGGTAATTATAGTTTAAAATATGATTTACCTCAGGTAATAATAAATCCAAAAGAAACTAATTCTAAAGATTTCTTATTAGGATTAAATTTTATTACTAGTTTAAATGGTAATTTGACAATTGCTAAAAATTTTATTACACTAAGTAAACAAGTTTATAGTTTTCCAACACATAGACATACACATACATCAGAGTTTGCCCGAAAGCGTGGTGGACTAGGAGAATTAGATTTTTTAAAACAAATATAATACAAACAAAATAATTTCATTGAAAATGAAGCTATAAAATTATTCTCACAATTTATTTCACAAGAATTAGAAAAAGGGCATGATATTACAACAAGTAGAAATTATCCTATAATATTAAGATTAGAAAAACTAGGATTAATAGGAGACGATATTACAAAGGCAAAAGTAAATTATGTTTGTAAAATAAAAATAAAGCTACCTGAAATTACAATTAGAACAAAAAATAGAGAGTAGAGTGAGAAGATGTAGAAGAGTTTAGAAAACAAATTAATGAAATGCTAAAACAAGGATTAATTAGACATTCAGAAAGTCCTCATAGATCTACAACTTTTATAGTTAGAAATCATTCAGAAATAAAAAGAGGAAAATCTAGGATAGTATACAATTATAAAAGATTAAATGATAATTGTGAAGATGATGGTTATAATATACCAAATAAATAAACTTTGATAGCACTTATACAAAATAAAAAGATATTTAGTAAATTTGATTTAAAAAGTGGATATAATCAGTTAAAATTAGAAGAATGATTTAAACCATGAACTGCTTTCACTTGTCCATAAGGACAATTTGAATGGAATGTATTAAGTTTTGGGTTAAAAAATGCACCTGCTATATTTCAAAGATTTATGGATAGTATATTTTTAAAATATAAATTTTGTTTAGTATATATTGATGATATTCTTGTAGCAAGTGATAATTTAAAAGAACATGAAGAACATTTAAATATTATATTTAAGGAAATTGAAAAGAATGGTATAGTAATTAGTAAAAGAAAAATGGAATTATTTAAAAAATCATTTTAGGATTAGAAATTGGAAATGAAAAAATAGAATTACAACCTCATATTGCCACTAAAATTTTAGAATTTCCGAATAAATTAACAAATTTAAAACAAATACAATCATTCTTAGGACTTGTAAATTATGCTAGAAAGTTTGTTCCAAATCTTAGCAAATTAGTTGATCCGTTATATAGTAAAACTACAAAAAATGGTCAACGACATTTCAATATAGAAGATGAAAAACTTATCCAAAAAATTAAAAATGAAATAAAAAATATTAAACCTTTAGAATTACCTACAAGTGATAATTATATAATTATTCAATGTGATGGATGTAAAGAAGAATTGAGAGCGGTATTAATTTGTAAACCCCATAAATTTAGTCCAAAATGAAGAAAGAATAGCTGTTTATGCTAGTGGAAACTTTAATAAAACAAGTTTAAATTGGACATCTTTAGATTATGAAATACAGGCATTGATAAATTCTTTAGAAAAATTTAAAATATGGTTAAAAAATGATTTACTGTTAGAACAAATTGTGAAGCTATTGTAAAATTTATTAATAATGCTAATAGTAAAATAGTTAATAAAACAAGATGGATATATTTACAACAAATAATTCAAGGAAATAATTATAGAATAAAATTTGAACATATAAAAGGTAAATATAATAATATTGCTGACCTATTATCTAGAAAGATAAATCGTCTTTTCTATGCAGGAAATTGATAGAAAGATTATAAAGCCTTCAAAAGGAAAGAAAAGATTACACAGCCCGAAGTCTCTAAGACCAGAAGGGAAGAAAAATTATATAGTTCAGGATCTCAGAGAAATTATCCAATGAATATTTCTTCAGATGAGGAAAGCAAAAGTATTACACAGTTCTCTAAAAGAAGAGAAACCAAAGATTACAAAGATGAAGTTCAATTTCGAACAATTACTTTACAAAAATGCTCAAATCCTGTTACGCAGTTCAGAGCAATTACAAAGGTTGCACATAGACAACAGATTATCCTTGATAATCTATGCATATTCAAACATTGCCAAAAGCTACAGCTTTTAAAGTCCAAGTTTTAAATGCTCTGGCATTTTACTTTTCTGAACAAAAACAAAAACCATAGCAACCTCAAAAGAAGTTTACACATTATGTTATTTTTAGAGGAACAAAAATTGGAGTTTTTCATAACTTTAATACTTCGAAAATATATTAATTGTCCTAAACCTCTTTGGAAAGGTTACTAAAGTTTTTCAGAAGCATTATCAAATGCTAGAGAAGCCTTTGGTTTACAGGAATTTTTTATTGAACCAGAGGAAGTCAAAAGTTTTGCTCAGATTGCATAAGAAAACCCAAGTAGTGTGATTCAACATCAGTCTTCTTTGTTAAAAAATTATGAATCACAACTTGTGGATTTTGAAAAGAAAACTTCTGATCTAAACAATCAATTGAAAATTTTACAAAATGATTGTAATTTCAAAGATCAGACAATCTCGGTCATGGAATCAACTATTAAAAAGTTGAATCAAAAGATTGATTTTTTGAAAACCAAAATCCAGTATGTTTGTAATACCCCAAATTTTTAATCAGTTATTAAAGAATAATTAAGGGTTAAATATGGCATTGCATCCTTAATCTAAAAGAAAACAGAAATATTTATGATTTAAAATGCATAATGACTCTTAATAAAATAAAATATGATTAACAATTTAACTATAAACTTATGAATGAAAGATTTTATTTAAGAATTTAAAATAATGTTATGATTGATTATTTGATCTTAAATGATCAAATAAATTTTATAATTGTTGGAAATTTTAAAATTTTTGCTATTTGAGTATTATATTTTCATATTATATAGTAATTATATGTATGTGGAGTTATGAAATGTCCTAAAGTAGGAAATTAAGAACAAAAGTTATATATATATGATTAATAACATAAAATAGAACATATATATATATATATAATATATATATATATTATTAATATTTCATTAAGATATATATATATATGTAATAACCCATGATTTTAAAAGCTAATTACGGTCTTTAAAACCCGTAAAATAAAATTTTGCCGTGAAATCAAATCACATATGAAATCAAGTATGATTTCAATTGTTTACAAGGAATAATTTCTGTCATACACTCACTCAAAGTTAGTGAGTGAATGAAATCGGAAGTTTTAACTTTTATCGTGATGACGTTTTAACGTCGAATGCATATCATTGTTGAAATGTCACGATATTCCTTAAGCAATCAAGCTTGGAATTATATTCCATTATTAATGGAATATTTTATAATGAGATTACAGTATTTACGACCATTTTAAAGATGAGTCGATCGTAACGTTTGAGACGTTTTCAAGCGTCAACGTTTAGAGATAAGATGAGCGATGGTTTTAATGATCAAGAAACTTTAGGAAATTATTTCCTATGATATTTTTATGATATTACAGTACTAATAAGCATTTAATTAATGCTTGAACATTAGAATTAATAAAAAATCACATAACTAGTTTCGAAAACCCTAATTTTTCGAAATTAGGGTTTTTCCTTTGAAAATTTATGCTCTTTTAATTATCCTATGATATAATTATCATTTAAATCATATACCTTGGTGAATATACCTATGAATGATATGAAATAAAAATTTTAACCTATGTTTTAACCAAAGGGCCGATGGCCATTTTTCTTGGGCATAAGTTGAATTATTTTTTTTTTCTCTTATGTTATTTAATTAACCTATGATATTAAATATCATCTAAATTATATTATATGATGTATATATGTGTTTTAACATGGGATTAAATTTTAATGAACATTAGGCATAAAGCCGTGTACTACACATATGTATGTAACAATGTGTGTATCAATTATATCACACTTACATGCATATATAAATGATATATATTCAGATTTTATCACTAAGACTCCATTATATGTATAGATATATATCTTATTTTCAGATTTTCAATGTGTAGGCACTCATGAGAGTGCCCACTATCTACATAGAATAATATTATAAGATGAAGAGTCTCTTATGTGTTTAAGTGAGAGAGAGCCGAGAATGAGTGTATAGGGAGGGGGAATTTTCAGATTTTCTTACATCTCCTCTCACACTCACACTCAACACTTGAATCCTTCCATTTCTCTCTCTCAAACTCTCTTTTTCTCTCCCAAAAATCAGCCATGGCCGAGAGCTTCTTCTCCCATATCCAAGCTTGATTTTTTTTTTCTTCTTCCCTTCTTCCATACTAAGTGTAGAACCTTGAACATTGTTCCATTGATCTATATCACCAAGGTAGGTGGCGATCAAGGTGTTATTGTTCTTGATTCTCATAAAATTTTCGAAAAGAAGTATACTCTTGCATGTGTTATAGATGATCCTTGTTGGTGATACTTTGCTAGTGCATGTATATAGATGATAAGAAAATGAGTAGATATGTGTTCTTGTTCTTAAAAATGTATTGCATGTGGAATTTTAACTCAAAACCTTATGAATCTATGATTATGTATTGTTCTAAGAATGTGTAGCATGATAGTTTGAGGCTTGATACATGTTTTAAAATTCGAAACATGTTTGAAAAATGTTGTTGATGACCGAGGCTTGAAGACATGATTTAGAACATGATTTATAAGTTTATGATGTTATATGTGTCTATAGTATTTATTTGGAAATTTTAGAAAAATCTAGGCTATTTTTCTTAAAGAACCGAGAGTTTATAAAAAAAAATTAGTGGGTGCATGATTTTATTTGATTACATGCAATGTGATATATTTGATTATAGATGTATTGGAAATGTATATGAATTAATGGGGAATTTTTGAAGCACTCTTGCTATTTTCCTTATTATAACCGAGACATATATATATAAATATATATGTGTATGATTTCAATTTGTACATGCAAGGTGTTAATCTTGAGTTATGATGGACTAAGAGTGTATAGACATTTATTGGAAATTTTTAGAAAATCAATTCTATAATTTTTTCAAAATAACCGAACATATATATAATTATATGTTAATGAATCATTTTTATTTGAAACATGCAAGAACATATAATTACTCTATGATGTTATAAAAGTCTATAGTGATTTAATTGGAATTTTTGAAAAATTCTATCTATTATTTTTAAAAAGAGCCGAAACATGTATATATTTATACATTAGTGTATGAATTTATTTCATGACATGCAATAGCATATTATTGTTCTAGGGTGTGAACTATACACTATATGTTTTAGTTAGAATTTTTGAAAAAATTTCTATGTGAAATATCAAAAGAACCGAGGCATACATGTATATATATATTGATGTATGATCTTGATTTGTGACATGCAATGTTATATTATTGATGTTGAGTATGTTTTATGCATCCTATGTTTTGTTTGAATTTTTAAAATCAATTACAATTTTATTCAAATAAACCGAAAGCCTTGAGCTAAGTTTGGTGATGAATAAAATTGTTCTTGATGTATTTTATGGTGTTACATTATTACACTATAATGTATAAGCATGTTATAATTGTTTGAAATTATATAAAATTGTTTGACATGCTTAGTCAAAAGGCCGAGAGATATACTACCATTTATATGGTATATAAATGTCATATTAAGGATCATATGACATAAAATGTCATGGACTAATGTTTAGACCTTGTGATAATTTATTGGAATTTTAGAAAAATATTAGGCATTTATTCTAAAAATGCGAGACCTTGTCTAAATATTAAGGTGATGATTGACCAATGTTTAGTTGATCTTATGACATATTAATGACCATAGTGTATATTAATACACTATATAATATTTGAAATTTTTTTTAAACATCATTTGGTAATTTAATATAATTACCGAGTATATTTAAAGATTTTCAAGGATTTTTAAATCCTTTTAAATCAAGTTTATTAATAAATTATATGTCTAAATATTATTTTAGACATATTTGGAAAGTTTTCGAAATTATTTAAGTTATAAAACTTAAAATAGTCGTGAGCTATTTTAAAAATAGAAATAAGGATTTTAAATCCTTAAATTCATTATTTATAATGAATTATGTGTTTAAAAATTATTTTTTTAAACATATTAAAACAGTTTATAAAAAGAAATCAATTAGAAATTGATTTTCAAAAGAAGTTAATGTTAAAATAAGACTTAGTAATTAAATTACTAAGAAAAGTCAAAATTGTTGACTTTTGAAATCAACGTACGAAATACGTTCGATAAATACGCTAAATACGCGTAAGAGGCATCAATTACCAAATGACATTACTTTGATATGAAAGGATTTCATATTTAAAGTCGTGAATTGAAAAAGCGTGAGAAAACGTTGGACCATTTACCAGAGGGTAAAATTGGTAATTTAACACATATCTCGTTTCTATCGAAAACGAGAAATGTTAAATTTGATCGTGTTTGAGAAGCAATTAAATTCATTAAGGAATTCAATTCACGTCGATATGAATATCGAATTTGATTATAGACTTTGTAAGTCTCGAACTACGTAAACGACGTACTAAAGCATCCTTTTATATAAAGGTGTGAATGACGACGCACCAATTTGGACATTGACGAGTAAAGAAAACGTTAAAGGCGAACCATAATTTCGGTGGGCTTTATTACTAAAACAGAAAAACTTTCTCGCTCTTTTCAACTGCCTTGTTTACGATGCTTTTCAACTAATGCTAAAATTCTTTAAATGATTACCGCCAAAATGTTTACGTTTTGTGTATCGTATTCTATCCATGTATGATGTGATGTTGATGGGTTATTCCCAACTTATGAATGAAAATCGATATCGGATCCTATGCCGGGAAGAACTTATACAGCTAGGATTAACGTGTACACCGATGGTGATGTGTCTTTGTAAGAGACGATTCACGGCGGTCACGGGTCGTAGAAGGAGGCCTCCTTCACGACTTTCGACTATGATAATATGATGGAGCGGTAATAAGGGATATGGATCGTACACCAAGAAAATGCTTAGCCAAGCGACTTTTATAAACTCATGAAAATAATTTTAGTAAGCCTGAGGCATTTTCAAATAAAACCGCATGTCTTACCACTATATTGGCGAGTAATTAAACGAAAATGAAATGTTTTCGGCATAAGTCCACTGGTACAAATTTTGTACTTAGCCACCGCATGTTTGTTTTAAATGTGCGAGTTGAGCTCGATTCTTTGGTGATGGAGGAGTGTTGAGAAAGCCGTATGTCCTTGATGTTCGTAGGAATGGATAACCTTGAATACATATCGTCGTATATGTATTCACACACTTTCATGCAAACTCGAACTGCTTTTACTTTCATGTTAGATATTATAATAAAGTGAAATATGAAGTCCTTCAGATCGTTATATCCTTTGGATCAGTTGGCTAAACCCTTTTGAACTGAAATGTTATATTAATCTTAAGTTCTATATTCTCATATGATATGTCCCGTCGTGACAGTCGTCTATATCCGTGAATACTATTCCTAATATTAGTCCGCTCACTCTGGGTCAACTGGAGGGGTCGTGACAGTGGTATCAGGCGGTTGCTCTTTGAAACTCAATTCTTTCAAAAACTAAGTCAGAATTGAGTCACTAGACTTCTAGAAAATCTCTGGCTATTCTCAACACTCCATCACGTCGAGCTCAACGGGGAAAAGGTAACTAGTTTCATTTGAGCTTATGAAGTGAAAATTTTTATATGATGACCAAATTTGAAAAGATTTTTGAAGTAAAAGGGAAAAGGAAAGTTGTAATGTGATGATGATTGAAATGATGAGTTATGAATGAAAAAAAATTTCAAAAATCCTAAATTTTGAAATTTGATAGCAATGATAAGAAGTGGATAAGTTGAAATGTATGTTTGAAATGAATCATGATGATTTAAGATGAATGTATGAAAACAAAATGATATGTACAGTTATGTATGAACGAAGAATGATGTGATTTGGATGTTATGCTTATGAATTATGAAATCTATGTTGATAACAAAGTATGCTATGCTCTTGAGAAGAACGTAGACGATATAGGAAGTATGTTCCCATAATAAAAGAAAACAAAAGAATGATAGGAAGCATGAATGTGTTTTAATTTCGGGTTTTGAGCGACGAGTGGAGCGTAAAGATGATCGAAACGGCGTTGACTATGAAGAATGAAGAAGGTGGATCTTTGTATCACGGTTAAAGCAAGCGACCATAATTATAATTTTCAATTTGCGTGACCGTGGACCGAGATTTCAGAACGACAAGCCTCAACTTGAAGATGTGGACGTAATAGTTATACTAAGTCGGCAGCAGCCATAGCGCGTATGATGTCATTATTGGCACCTTCTCGAAATGTTGCTATAATCGCGAAAATTTTCTGCACTGCGCGGTAAATTTGTTTTTAACCATACTCCCTCGATAAGACTCCGTTTTACGCATGGTTTTCGCCTGTGTATTCCTAACATTCTGAACTTCGTTTGTTATGAAGAACAGAATCTCTTTTTCCAGCTCCCAAATACAGTAGAGTCTGGGTAAAGTTCAGTTTGAGTTTTAGATAGAACAGAGGAACCTATAATACCTCGTGTAGCTTAACATAGCAATAGGAGTTTTGTTTACTAGACGGTTAAGAATATTTGGTTATAGGTTGAATAGTTCATCCTAGTTGATTAATCGAAGTACTAAGCTACCCTATCTGCTATCGGACATTGGTAGTGTCTAACGATTAGTTTTTGATCGTGACAGATGGAGGAGATGCGTTACATTGCGAGGAGGAGGATAGGACCCAACCCGACTCCTGAGGAGACTATCCGTATTTATCGGGAAAGCTGGATGTGTGCCGGCGAAGATTTAGGAGAGTTCCTGATGTATTACTTTAGGTTGTGGAGGAATGCAAGAGTATACGGCGTGACGGACTACGACGGCATTAAGCGTCTTCTCACTATACTTCCATGTGATTGGGAAGATTATGCTCGTGAGGTTTCTGGGGATTACATTTACCGTGCGACTGGAGGATATGACTTGATAGGTGATCTACCCAGGTTCATCAGCCACCTGACATATGTATATAGCATCTATGGCGCAGCACCGAGAGGACCTTATCTCCCTCCACGGGAGTATACATGGCGTGATGAGTCACCGGTGGCTGTACATGCGAGGTTCCACGGATTGTTGACCCAGTGGTACCACGATATCGGATTGACGAGGCGAGACTTGTTCAAAGCGGACGGAGCGGCCCGAGCTGGGCGTTAGGAGCCCTGTTTTCCACCTCGATGTTCGGACATCCGGTGCGTTCACCACTTTCGCCTCTACCACCGATGGCGGCACCCTTACCGTCGGTTGAGAGTTTCAGTCGGACAGCCGCGGATTAGTGTGACAGTACTCTTGATGGGTATAATCCCGTCCATAGCGGCTACAATCCGATTCGTGTGGATTATGGTCCATGCGGGACATTCCGATGGTAGAGAGTAATGGGCTGGACCTTCAGAGCATATGGCCAGGGTGATGACTCGGACGAGGAGGAAGAGGATCCGGAGGAAGATGAGGAAGATTCGAGGAGTTGATGTAGCTAGTGATGTTGATGTAAAATTTGAAGGATTATGTTATCTATTTTTATGTATGTTTTATTGATGCTTTTGAAAAACTTGAACAGTGGGGGAAACTGAATTTTTGTAAGGCTATAAAGCCGTTGTGCATGACTTGAATTTTTGTAAAGCCTTAAGGCCGATATGTGTATGGCCCTTCCCTTTTGAAATATTTTGGAAACAAGCATGTGAGTAATCCTTGATATAAGGACTTGTGTTTGCAAAATCGTTATCTATGGTGCTTTTGCAATTGTATGTATGTGTGATCGAGAGGGCTTTTGCAACAAATTTATGTATGATAAGAATGAAATGTTTTATTTAAGTTATCGTTTCTAAAAGGCAAAGAAATGAAATCATACATATTCAAGTTATAAAAATGATACATGATGCTAATGATATATTTTACACAACAGAATGCCTCCTAGACAAGACCCGAACGAGAAGTAGGCGGCAGAGGCACCCTAGGAGGCGGTAGAACTCCGAGCAGGAGGAACAAGCTGTACCTCAACCACCTCCACCTCAACCCGACCGCGGGGATAGAGGAATTGTTCTTAAGACAAAACCCTCCAACTTTCAATGGGAAGGTAGTCCGGAAGATCTTTGAGCGGTGGATGAGAACCATCGAGAGAATTTTCACTTTTCTAAGGTGCACAACACAAGAAAGACTATCGTGTGTAGCCTTCCGGTTAAATGGGCTCGCGATTTACGGTGGGAGGCCGAAGAAAACTTTCACGCAGAGAGCGGATGGAAGAGTTGACTTGGGAAGGTTTTAAAGGGAAGTGTATGATAAATATGTAGAAGAGTTCTGAAGAAGAAGGAACATGAATTTTTCTTGTTAAAACAGGAAAAGATGTCGATGTAGATTACGACCGCACTTTTTGCGAAATGTCTAGATATGCCTTTGGATCAGTGGACACGGACTTAAAGATGGCGGAGAAATTTAGATCGGGGTTAAGGCGGAAATAAGAATGTCTCTTCTTGGTCTTGGAGACATGACTTATCTTGAGGCTCTTACGAGCTTTGGACATTGAGGCGCAATGCCGGATGATAAGTCGGGATCGACTCAGATCACGAGAATACCATGGACGAGAGGAAAGAGAAAGTGGGATGCTAGTTTTGGTAATAGTAGCGAAGCTTTGAAAACAAAAGTAACAAACAGCGTGGCGGGGAACTCGACAAATCGAGGCGAGGATGGAGGAAGCCAGCTTTTATTCCTCCAGCAAGGGGACTACAAGAGCAGCGTGAAGACTCTTCCGTGCCCAAAATGTTGGATTTGTATCTTGGCAGTTTGGTTGAGCTTGTATACAATGTTTCTGTTACCACTATTACAATCTCCTATCGATTTGAATACTTGATTGCATATATCGTGTCCCTTATCTCATATATAAGTTAGATCATACGATGTGTGAAGATCACGAAGTCCGTATGATTGGTCGAGATTAATGAGATATAAAAGTTTCACGGTGAGGGCGACTTAAGGGCGAGTTGTCGGTTTAGGCTGCAGATAGATAAGTGACTTGACTTAGTTGCTTGTCTATCTTGATGCGTCTCTCACGGCGTATTGAAGGATCACGGTGAGATGTGTTCTTCTTTCGACCGTCGTGAAGAACCAAGATCTCGGTGACTTACGATGATCTAAACCTCGATAAGGTATTAGGTGAGTATGAGTTCTTGACCATCACTTTGACTTGTTATGAGTGAGGGTTATATGTTCTAACCAAGATTCTCCGCATCTTGGGTGGTGGCGATCTTGTATGTCACGCTAGTTATCATGTCAGTCACCGTATCCGTTTAGGATGATGGCGCCCCTTAAGGAGCTCAAAGGTTTATTGTACTAAACCCCGCAGTTGAGTTAGCTCAAGTACAATAATAAGGTTGAGTGGTACTACTTAAGAAATGAAGTTATTAATCGTTTTAAGCGATCGATTGCTATAAATGATTAATGGACGTTCGATAACTTAAATACGGGATTCGTAATGTCTAAGTGCAAGCCCGACTCAACTTCGGTAATAAAGGGGTAAGTCGACATTCTTTCTCTAGTGGCATGATCAAATGTTTATAAATTAATTTATGTTCGGGTGAACATAAGATAATTAATTTATTTGAGGCCCATCTTTATTCCTTGCATTTGATCCTTGGGCTGGCCCATCCAGGCCCGTAGCTCAAGAAAATCGGCGCCTAGTAGCTCTCTATGGCAAAATTTTATTCTCTTTATCCATAAGGATATAATTATATTTATGGTATATGCATAGATCCTTTCCATATAAGATTATGGTAATAATCACGAGTATGGAAATAATCCTGAGAGTATGGAAATAATCCTGGGATTATGGTAATTTCCATATAGGATTATGGTAATTTCCATATGGGATTAAGGTAGTGCATTATAAATATAAGGTATGAGATAAAGTCTAGGTTCATGCTCACATATTGACAACAAGATTTTCGGCCCCTCATAGTTCTCTTGAGAGGATTTTTCGAAAATAGTGAAGAGAGCATAGGGTGATTTTCCGAAGCATTCTCCATAGATCGTCCTCACTCGGCGTTGGAGATTGGGCAACCGGGATACAGTCCGAAGGTCAAAGCACGAGTCGATCCGTTCGATCCATTCATCTCGTTCCATCGACCTCTTGGATCGAAGGTAAACACGTGAAAACCCTACGTGTTGCGATTTAATTATATAGACGCATGCTAGGTTTATAATCAATGTATGGTGAATTAAACACCCAAGATGGATCCTCGGGGCGAGGGTTGACATATGTTTTCCCTACAATTGGTATCAGAGCCTGGGATCAGAATCTTGGCTCTGTTGGATTATTTCACGTTTGATTATTACGTGCGTTTTATTAATTGTGGATCTGTCGTTCATCGTGGCTCGTTTATTATTTTGTCGGATGTTGTTGTTTTCACCACGAGAAAATCCGTGGTTAGATTAGATTTTATTATGTAAATCTTATCGTAAAAAGAAGAACGAGACGAAAGAACGAAGAACGAAACGACGGAAAAAAGGTCTCGGCGGTCATCGGGCGGTTTCATGGCGAGCCTCATGATCGCGAGGCGATCGCGAGGGCGCGGAAGACGGGCGCGCGTTCTCGCGAGATCCTGGCGCTTAGCGGCGAGCTCGCGGTCGCGAGATTACCGCGAGCTACGCGGCCGTCGCGAGCTAGCGGGCGGCGGGCGCGCGTTGTGCGAAACCCGGCGGCGGCGCGACTTCGCGATCGCGAAGTTTCGCCCGGCTGGCGATGGCGTCTCTCGCGGACGTTGGCGCTCGGGCGGTGGCCACGCATGTTCGCTCGTCGGTCGCGGTCGCTTTAGCGACCATGCAGGTAGCCCGCGAGGACACGCGAGCGGCGCGACGACGAGAAGTGGGCGCGGCCGGGCTCGCCTTGCCAGCGCCCGCCCGAGATTGGGCCGACCCGCCCGGACCCGTTTTCAGATTTTCCGGTCCGTGCCCGTGCGCGAGGCCCATTGTTGAATCCGGTCCGTGCGGGTGCGCGAGGCCCGTTTTCGAAGTTTAATTGCATGCTTTGTAAATCTATGTAATAGATTAGATTTAAATGTCGGGTTTCACGATTGGGCGCGATGAATGTTTTATTTTATTTTTATCGTTCATATGCATGTCGTGGATGTTTAAATTATGCGGTAGCATGCTATGTATGTTTATATTACGTTGACAAACCTTTAAGTGTTTTACGTAATTGGATGCGCATAGTAAGCATGCTAGGTTTATCGCGTTTATCAAGCATATTTTAGAATTATCGCGCATGTTTTACATGTTGAGTTCTATAGAAAAGCATGCTAGGATTACGTGATCTGCATGGACAAACCTTTTGAATAAAAAGACTAAGCAAGCAACCCGACAAATTAATTTTTCAAATTAAAATGTCAAGACCTCCACTTTTGATCTCTAAACAAAGTGAGGCGCTTGTGAGTAAACGATCCACAGCGTGGCTTGCTTGCACTTGTTTATCATAAGTTTGTTAGATGAGATTTCTAAATAAAACATTTTAAATCTATTGAGAAGTGGGAGTTTCATGTGTGGCGTCCACACGCGTGGCTTGCATGTGCGATTTTCATAAGTTCTCTAGAGATAGATATAAAATGAGATAACAAAAGAATTTGAATTGGGCGGTATGGTCCGAGTGAGTATACCAATTCTAAGAATTCATTTTCTTTATTAAAATTGTGGTCAATGCTTAGACATCACCTCAGTACAACTTCCATGAAGTCCTTCTTGCGATAGTGATGTGGTCTAGTAAGGTCAATCGTTAATTTCATTTGTCATAAGGATAAGTTGACATGGATTGAAATTAAGCGACTAAAAGGTATATTTTAGTGCAGTGGGGGGTTCGTGTAAACGTCCACACGCGTGGCTTGCATGTGGGATTCCTTGGGCGATTGGAGGTTTCAATTAATATTGTTTTATCAAAGGTTACAATATTATTATTACGAATTATTTGCGATCGTATGCTTATGTGTTTTACATTATCGTTTGAGATATGTCTCTTCGCCGATTATCAATATGCTCGCACAAAATCCGTTATCGGTCCAAATTTTATCGAGTGGAAGCGAAACATGGAATATGTTCTTATTTGAAGAACACATGTTTGTTCTCACTACTCCTAAACCCAATGCCCTTCGGCGCATCGACTAATGAGCGTGAGTCAAGCGGACTTTGGAATAAGTCAAACAATATGGCTAAATGCTATATGATGACTACTATGTCCAAAGGCTTGCAGTACTGACATCGATCGATGGTAGACGCTTGACGATATTTGGTCAGTCTCGAGAGTAAGTTTGGGCGATCGGATCAGACGATCCCTTCCACACAATGAGAGAAATCTTGGCGTGTAAGATGGAAGAAGGAAGTTCGGTCCATGAACATGTCTCCCACACGACTCATCTCATGGATAGTCTTGATCGGTTGGGAGGAGGTATTGACGCGAAGCCAAGGTCGATATCATCCTCAATACACCGCCCAAGTCTTTTGAGAACTTTCGCGTGAATGCGATCATGAGAAAGACCGAGTTTACACTTAGTCGGTTGCTTAATGATCTCGTTCTTTGCGGAAGGAGTTATGGGAAAGGAGCACATGCTCTTGCTAGCACATCTAAGGGCCCAAAATTTTCATCGCAAAATGGAAATAGAAAAGGGGTACCAAAGGTGGTAGAGGCAAGGAAATAGTGGGAGTAATGGGAGCAAGAACATGGTTGCCACCGAGGCAGAAGAAGCCAAAGGAGAAGGAAAGTGCTTCAAGTGCGGTGGGCGGGCATTGGAAGGCCAGTGCCCTATACTCGAGGCTCAAGATCTGTGGTTTGCTTTAATGTGAAACATGTTTAGCGACTTGTTCTACCCGTTCTTGGGTAGTAGATCTGGTATGGCGATCATGTTTGTTACACCTTGCGGGGGTTCCTGCGGACAAGGGAGCTGTTTGATGGCGAGATAACGATCTCCATGGGCAGCGTGGCGAAAGTCGAAGGCATTGCGAGTTGGAGATGTTTCTTTATGTTTTGGGACAACAGTTTTAGTTTTGAAAGGCGTTTTATATGTGCGGATTTTGGTGGAACCTTGTTCTGTTTGAAATTATTTACTCATGGATATTCTCGTTATTTTTGATAGTGGTGTTTCTATCATAAGAAATGGCGAAGTTATACGTGTTGGCACCTTATATAATTAAGCTTTATACTATTTACGCAAAACATAATACCTATAACTATGTTGCATCTTCATCAAACCCTAAAAGAGAAAGTTTTCTTAGAAGATGACTCTACTTTTCTCTGGCATCTTAGATTAGGTCACATCAATCTAAATAAGATCCAGGCGGCTAAGAATGGGCGTTGGGTAATCTCACGGTTACTCAGTTCCCGGTCTGCGAATCTGTATAGAAGGTAAGATGTCGACCGGACCCTGAAAGCGAAGGGTTATAGAGCCAAAGAAATGTTGGAGTTAGTCCATTCGACTGTGTGGACCGATGTCCACACAAGCTCGTGGAGAACAGTATTTTGTCACTTTCATTGGCGATTACTCAGTGCGGATACATATACCGCTTCACATAAGTCCGAATGCTTTGAGAAATTCAAAGAGTTTAAGGCGTATGGAGCGAAGCTAGGTAAGAGTATCAAGTCACTGTGATCGATCGCGGTGGCGAATACCTCGATGTGAGTTTATGGACTATCTAGTGAAGTGTGGGATTACATCCCAACAAGATTTCACACGCACACCACAAAATGGTGTGTCGAGCGAAGAAATATGACTCTTTTGGAAATGGTTGAACCTATGATGAGTTATGCTACATTGCCTATTTCGTTCGGGGATATGCCTTAGAGGCGGCGGCATACTTGCTAAATCTAGTACCGTCAAGTCGATCGAAAAGACCCTTTCGAGTTGTGGTTTGGGCGAGCCCGGTTTAAGCCACATAAGGATATGGGCGATCCGACACGTGTCTTTGAACAAAAGGCGACAACTTGGAGGCTAGATCGACATGAGGCATTTATTGGCTATCCTAGAGGAGCGAAGGTGGTTTATTCTATAGTCTAAGGATCGGAAGGTCATTATTAGCACTAATGCCCGATTCTTAGAAGAGGATTATATAAAAATCATAAGTCAAAGTTGAAATCATTCTTCAAGAATTAGAAGATGATCGTATTCCACCACCGATTAGGCCAAAGGTGCGAGATGTCGAGTCTAGTGGGAGGATCGACACGAGATACTTCAAGAAATTGAAGTGGGTCGAGTTCCACCGGAGATACCGACCGTCTGAGTGGTACCTACCCGACAAGTTGTGCTAGATAGAGAACCACAAGTTTCGCACCTTTGTTGCCATTGTGCTGTAGAACCTCGTCGTGAGTGGGAGGGTTGTTCGTCGACCCGAGCGATTTATGTTCGTGGGTGAATCTTGGTTTAGTCCCAGAGACGAACATGTAATAATCGACCCATGGACATACAAGGAGGCGATCTGAATATTGATGCAAGATCATGACACACGCTATGGACTTAGAAATGGAGTCCATAACGGCTATGGATGTATATGAAAAGACACCTCTACCGGATGGCAAGGAAGCCATAGGTAGTAAGTGGATATACAAGAGGAAGAGATTCGATGGAGGTTTGACTTTCAAAGCCGGGCTTGTGGCGAAAGGGTACACTCAGATTGAGGACATCGATTTCGATGAGACCTTTTCGCTGTAGCAATGCTCAAGTCCATCGAATTCTTCTAGCCATAGCAGCCCACTTGAACCTAGAGGTTTGGCAAATGGATGTTAAAACCGCTTTTCTAAGCAGTTACCTTGAGGAAGGTAGAGACATCTATATGCGACAACACGAAGGTTATGTGGTAAAGGGTGAAGAGCATCTAGTATGGAAGCTTAAGAAGTCCATTTATGGGCTTAAGCAGCCTCGATCATGGAACTTACGCTTTGACGAGGTAGTAAAGTCTTATGGATTTACCCAGGTTACTGGCGAGAGTTGTGTGTATCGGTTAGATGTCAGCGGTGATGTGGTTTTCTTGCACTTTATGTAGATGACATCCTTCTAGTTGGCAACAATGTGAAGTCATTATCGACGTAAAGAGTTGGCTATCCGATCGGTTTCAAATGAAAGACTTAGGAGATCGTACGTACATTCTTGGGATCAAGGTTTACCGAGATCGCAAGAAGAAAATGTTGAGCTTATCTCGGCGCCTTACATTGATCTTGTGATTACTCGTTTTAGTATGGACCGCCAAGAAAGGATTGCTACCTTCGGACATGGCGTTCCTTTATCTAAAACGCAGATCACCCATATTTTGCAAAGGAGATAGAGGAAATGAGACAAGTTCCTTACGCTTAGCCGTAGGAAGTCTCATGTCGCAATGCTATGCACGAGGCCCGATATACGCTATCGGTAGGCATAGTAGCTAGATATCGATCTAACCTGGACAAGCTCATTGGATCGCGATAAGCATATACTCAAGTACACGAAAAGGACTCGAGATTATAGGCTGGTTTACCATGCAGATAGTCTAATGCCTTTGGGTTATCTGACTCGGTTCAAGTGGACCGTGATGAGAAAAAGTCGACCTCGGGCTATGTGTTTACCTTGGGAGGTGGAGCCGTATCTGGCGGAGTGCAAAGCGGCGATGCATTGCGGACTCTACCATGGAAGCCGAATATGTAGCCGCCGGAGGCTTCTAAGGAGGCAGTATGGTTCAAGAACTACCTCATGGATCTAGGTGTGGTACTGGTTTGCCCAAGAGTATCATAGTTTCTTGTGATAACTCGGTGCGATGGCAAACTCGAAGGGACCACGGACCCTAAGGCGACCAAACACATAGAGAAAAGTACCATGTCATACGAGAAATCGTTAGGCGAGGTGACGTCTTGATTGAAAAGATTGATCTGACGGATAACCTAGCGGATCCATTCACAAAGAGCTGCCGTAAAAGTCTACGATGGACACGTTAGAGGACTTGGATTAAACTTGATGGCACCCACTTAGAAAGGAAACTTTTGTATAAGTGGGAGAAGCAAAGTGATGGTTTTGTTTGTAATAGCTAGTAGAGACACATTGTATACTAAAGTTTGCTTTAGTATAAGTGGGAGATTGTTGGTTTGTATCTTGAAAGCGCTTTGGTTGAGCTTGTATACAATGTTTCTATTACCACTATTACAATCTCCTATCCGATTTGAATACTTGATTGCATATATCGTGTCCCTTATCTCATATATAAGTTAGATCATACGGTGTGTAGAAGATCACATAAGTGCATATGATTGGTCGAGATTAATGAGATATAAAAGTTTCACGGTGAGGGCGACTTAAGGACGAGTTGTCGGTTTAGGCTGCAGATATAGATAAAAGTGACTTGACTTGGTTGCTTGTCTATGCTGATGCGTCTCGGCGTATTGAAGGATCACGATGAGATGTGTTCTTCTTTCGGCCGTCGTGAAGAACCAAGATCTCGGTGACTTACGATGATCTAAACCTCGATAAGGTATTAGGTGAGTATGAGTTCTTGACCATCACTTTGACTTGTTATGAGTGAGGTTATATGTTCTAACCAAGATTCTCCGCATCTTGGGTGGTGGCGATCTTGTATGTCACGCTAGTTATCATGTCAGTCACCGTATCCGTTTAGGATGATGGCGTCCCTTAAGGAGCTCAAAGGTTTATTGTACTAAACCTGCGCAGTTGAGTCACTCAAGTACAATAATAAGGTTGAGTGGTACTACTTAAGGAAATGAAGTTATTAATCGTTTTAAGCAGTCAGATTGCTATAAATGATTAATGGACGTTCGATATCTTAAATACGGGGATTCGTAATGTCTAAGTGCAAGCCCGACTCAACTTCGGTAATAAAGGGGTAAGTCAACATTCTTTCTCTAGTGGCATGATCAAATGTTTATAAATTAATTTATGTTCTGGGCTGAACATAAGATAATTAATTTATTTGAGGCCCATCTTTATTCCTTGCATTTGATCCCTGGGCTGGCCCATCCAGGCCCGTAGCTCAAGAAAATCGGCGCCCCTAGTAGCTCTCTATGGCAAGATTTTATTCTCTTTATCCATAAGGATATAATTATATTTATGGTATATGCATAGATCCTTTCCATATAAGATTATGGTAATAATCACGAGTATGGAAATAATCACGAGAGTATGGAAATAATCACAGGATTATGGTAATTTCCATATAGGATTATGGTAATTTCCATATGGGATTAAGGTAGTGCATTATAAATATAAGGTATGAGATAAAGTCTAGGTTCATGCTCACATATTGACAACAAGATTTTCGGCCCCTCATGGTTCTCTTGAGAGGATTTTTGAAAATAGTGAAGAGAGCATAGGGTGATTTTCGAAGCATTCTCCATAGATCGTCCTCACTCGGCGTTGGAGATTGGGCAACCGGATACGATCCGGAAGGTCAAAGCACGAGTCCGATCCGTTCGATCCATTCATCTCGTTCCATCGACCTCTTGGATCGAAAGGTAAACACGTGAAAACCCCTACGTGTTGCGATTTAATTATATAGACGCATGCTAGGTTTATAATCAATGTATGGTGAATTAAACACCAAGATGGATCCTCGGGCGAGGGTTGACATATGTTTTCCTACACAAATGCCGAAAGATGCACACGGAATGTACATGGCGGGCGGTGGAAGCTGTTTTAGGTGCGGTGTGAAAGGACATTACGCAAATTTTTGTCCGGGGATACGTTCGGAAACAATTGTAAGGCCGAACCAACCCGGTAATGTCCAACCAGCGAGGGCTATCAATTTCAGCCCCAACCTCAGCAAAGAACTACAACCGCAACAATGGCAACAACCTCCACAACAATGCAGCGACAACAACAAATACCACAACAACGGTGGCAACCGCCTCGATAACGAAGACAACAACCACAGCGGCAGCGTCGGTGACAGCGGCCCGGACAACGACAACAACCCAAAGAAAGGCAAGCACCACGCCACCATGCTCTACCTCAAGCTAGGCGTATGCTTTGCACCGACAACAAAGCGAGCGGGACCGAGGAAACACGCGGTATGGGAATCCTTCTCAACATACTGTTATAGTATTGTTCGACACGGGTGCTTCGCACTCTTTCATAGCAAAATCATCGTGAACTGTTGGGATGAGTCTATAAAGGCGAAATCGGGATATGAGAATCTCTTCACTATAGGAGGGATTATGGTACACACATTTACGCTCGAACCTAGAGTTGAACTTAGGATCACTAAGGGTTCTAGCAAATAATTTGAACATAATGTCCATGGGTGGCGTAGATATAATCCTAGGAATGGGTGGTTGGTACAAACCATTCCACGATTCTTTGCAAGGAAAGGAAAATATCATTTCATTTTCACGGCAAGAAGAACGCATTTCCATGGAATCGACATGGGAAGAGAGTCCCAATTGTGTCCGCATTGAAGGCGAGGAAATTGATGAATAAGAAAGGATACCATGCTTTTCTCGTTTACACGAGCGGAGAAGAAAAGCGGGCGAAGGTAGAAGACATAGAAATTGTCGGGAATTTCGGATGTATTTCTAAGGATCTACCAGGATTACCTCATGATGACAATTGGAATTTACCATTGACTTGGAACCGGGATCGGCTCCGGTGTCAGCACCCTACCGAATGGCCCCAAAGGAATTGGAAGGCGAAAATTCAAATCCAAGAATTGTTGGACCTAGGTTTCATTAGACCTAGTGTTTCGCCTGGGAGCGCTTTGTATTGTTCGTCGAGAAAAGGATGGATCCTTAAGAATGTGTATAGACTATCGAGAGCCGAACAAGATGGCTCGAGAACAAATATCCTTTACCAGAATCGACGATTTGTTCGATCAATTGAGAGGAGCGGTATATTTTCAAAAATTGATCTCAAGTCGGGATACCATCAACTCAGTGCGACACGAAGACATAGATAAAACTGCATTCTGAACAAGATATGACCATTATGAATTTGTAGTTATGCCATTCGGATTAACTAATGCACCGGCGGTGTTTATGGACCTCGTGAACCGAGTGTTTCATCCGTACTTAGACAAGTTTGTATTGGTTTTCATAGATGACATTCTCGTCTATTAGAAAAATGAGGAAGAATACCATAAGGAACATCTAAGAATGGTGTTACAAACTTTGAGGAATGAAAGATTATTTGCTAAGTTCAACAAATGCGAATTTTGGTGAAGGAAGTAATGTTCCTAGGACACATCGTGTCTGGCGATGGAATCAAAGTGGATCGACCAAAGTGGGCGGTGCGAGAATGGAAATCACCTCGAACTCGAGAATGAGATCAGGAGTTTTCTAGGGTTGGCGAGGTTATTATAGGAGATTCATTGAGGATTCTCCAAAATAGCAAGACCAATGACCCAATTACTTGAAAGGGAGTTAAGTACACTTGGTGAGGAATGTGAGGAGTTTCAAGAACTCGAGGAAAAGTTAACAAGTGCACCGGTGTTAGCGTCCGAAATCGGATAAGGAATATGTGGTTTATCTTGGCGCCTCAAGGAGCGGACTAGGATGCGTTTTGATGCGAGAGGAAAAGTAATAGCATCGCATCACGACAACTTAGACCACATGAGCTAAACTAGCCAACACACGATTTAGAGTTAGCGGCGGTTCATACATTGAAAATATGGAGACACCATCTCTGGATTGAGATCGCGAAATTTATCTGATCGTAAGAGTTTGAAATACTTTTCGAGCAAAGAGATCTAAACATGAGGCGAGAAGATGGCTCGAACTAGTAAAAGATTACGTGTGGTATTAACTATCACCGGTAAAGCGAATGTAGTGGTGGCGCCTTGAGTCGTAAAAATCAAACTCATTTGGGATGTCTCTTGACAAGAGAGGATAAACTTGTCGAAGAATTGACAATTTAAAATTGAATTGATTAAGCGACCGAGACGATCGGGAATTGTATTGCTACACTCACCATGACACACGATCTAAGAAAAGGATCATTAAGAGACAAAGGATTGAGGAAAAGTTGGAAAAGATAAGAGGAAGAGTGAGAAGCGGTGAATTGGAAAATTTCCGGGAAGCATCGAGATAATGCTTTAATGTTCAAAGGAATAATATGTGTTCGATGATGTTGAGATTGAAACAACATAATGAGTGAGGCTCATGATACACCTTATACCGCCCACCCGTGCGATGCGAAGATGTACAGACTTAAAGAGAGTTACGGTGGGAAGGCGTGAAACGAGACATAAACTTTTCGTGAACGTTGCCTTGTTTGCCAGCGGTAAAAGCTTTACACCAGCGTCCTACGGAAGTTACAACCGTTGGGTATACACGAATGAAAGTGGGATGAAATAACGATGGATTTCGTTACGGATTTACCAAGTCTAGAAAAGGAAACACTACCATATGGGTAATAGTGGATAGACTACTTAAGTCTTTCATTTCTTACCAATTCAAAATACATATGGGTGATAGACTAGCCCAAATATATGTAAAAGAAGTGATCACGACTACATGGAGTACCAAAATCCATTACATCGGATAAGATTCCAAGTTCACATCGAAATTTTGGATGAGCCTACAAAAGAATTGGGAACAAAGTTAAACTTGATCTGAACATTTCACCCACAAACGATGGGCGACGAGAAGCGACAATCAAACTACGGAAGATATCTTTGAGAACAGTAGTACTAGATCGAGGTGCTAAATGGAAGACATTTTACCTCTTATTGAGTTTGCCTACAATAATAGTTATCAGCGGCGATTGATATGGCCCCATATGAAGCTTTGTATGGCGAGAAGTGTAGATCACCACTTTCTTGGGATGAAGTGGGTGAAAGGAAAATAATAGGGCGAGCGGTGAATGAAATGATTGAAATCATCAAACAGATTAGGCAAAGAATCGAGGAAGCTCAAGATGAGCAGAAATCTACTGACGTCTGGCGTGAATCGAACTACATTTGAAGTTGGAGATAAAGTATTTCTCAAAGTCTCTCATCGAAGGGATCACAAGATTTGGTGTGAAAGGAAAACTAAGACCCGTTTCATAGGACCATCGAGATCCTAGAAAGAATAGGCTCGATGGCCTATAAGTTGGCTCTTCCGCCCAACTTGGGAAATGTGCATAATGTTTTCACGTTATCTCGACTAAGGAAATATGTATGATCGAAAACACGTGATCGTCGAGGCGACATAGTTCTCAACTCGGACATGAGTTATGAAGAAGAACCTATCGCAATAATAGACCATAAAGTTCAACAATTGAGAAATAAATCAATTTATTTGGTCAAAGTTTGTGGAATCACCACGACGAAGAAAGCTACGTGGGAGCTAGAAGATCAGATGAAGGAGCAGTACCCAGATTATTCTTTTAAGGTATACAAATTTAGGGACGAAATTTCTTTTAAGGGGTAGGATGTAATAACCCATGAGTTTTAAAAGCTAATTACAGTCTTTAAAACCCGTAAAATAAAATTTTGCCGTGAAATCAAATCACATATGAAATCAAGTATGATTTCAATTGTTTCTGATGAATAATTTCTGTCATACACTCACTCAAAGTTAGTGAGTGAATGAAATCGGAAGTTTAACTTTTATCGTGATGCGTTTTAACGTCGAATGCATATCATTGTTGAAATGTCACGATATTCCTAAGCAATCAAGCTTGGAATTATATTCCATTATTAATGGAATATTTTATAATGAGATTACAGTATTTACGACCATTTTAAAGATGAGTCGATCGTAACGTTTGAGGCGTTTTCAAGCGTCAGCGTTTAGAATAAGATGAGCGATGGTTTTAATGATCAAGAAACTTTGGAAATTATTTCCTATGATATTACAGTACTAATAAGCATTTAATTAATGCTTGAACATTAGAATTAATAAAAATCACATAACTAGTTTGAAAACCCTAATTTTTCGAAATTAGGGTTTTCCTTTGAAAATTTATGCTCTTTTAATTATCCTATGATATAATTATCATTTAAATCATATACCTTGGTGAATATACCTATGAATGATATGAAATAAAAATTTTAACCTATGTTTTAACCAAAGGGCCGATGGCCATTTTTCTTGGGCATAAGTTGAATTATTTTTTTTTTCTCTTATGTTATTTAATTAACCTATGATATTAAATATCATCTAAATTATATTATATGATGTATATATGTGTGTTTAACATGGGATTAAATTTTTAATGAACATTAGGCATAAAAGCCGTGTACTACACATATGTATGTAACAATGTGTGTATCAATTATATCACACTTACATGCATATATAAATGATATATATTCAGATTTTATCACTAAGACTCCATTATATGTATAGATATATATCTTATTTTCAGATTTTCAATGTGTAGGCACTCATGAGAGTGCCCACTATCTACATAGAATAATATTATAAGATGAAGAGTCTCTTATGTGTTTAAGTGAGAGAGAGAGCCGAGAATGAGTGTATAGGGAGGGAATTTTCAGATTTTCTTACATCTCCTCTCACACTCACACTCAACACTTGAATCCTTCCATTTCTCTCTCAAACTCTCTTTCTCTCCCAAAATCAGCCGTGGCCGAGAGCTTCTCCCATATCGAGCTTGATTTTTCTTTTCTTCTTCCTTCTTCCATACTAAGTGTAGAACCTTGAACATTGTTCCATTGATCTATATCACCAAGGTAGGTGGCGATCAAGGTGTTATTGTTCTTGATTCTCATAAAATTTTCGAAAAGAAGTATACTCTTGCATGTGTTATAGATGATCCTTGTTGGTGATACTTTGCTAGTGCATGTATATAGATGATAAGAAAATGAGTAGATATGTGTTCTTGTTCTTAAAAATGTATTGCATGTGGAATTTTAACTCAAAACCTTATGAATCTATGATTATGTATTGTTCTAAGAATGTGTAGCATGATAGTTTGAGGCTTGATACATGTTTTAAAAATTTCGAAACATGTTTGAAAAATGTTGTTGATGACCGAGGCTTGAAGACATGATTTAGAACATGATTTATAAGTTTATGATGTTATATGTGTCTATAGTATTTATTTGGAAATTTTTAGAAAAATCTAGGCTATTTTTCTTAAAGAACCGAGAGTTTATAAAAAAAAATTAGTGGGTGCATGATTTTATTTGATTACATGCAATGTGATATATTTGATTATAGATGTATTGGAAATGTATATGAATTAATGGGGAATTTTTGAAGCACTCTTGCTATTTTCCTTATTATAACCGAGACATATATATATAAATATATATGTGTATGATTTCAATTTGTACATGCAAGGTGTTAATCTTGAGTTATGATGGACTAAGGTGTATAGACATTTATTGGAAATTTTTAGAAAATCAATTCTATAATTTTTTCAAAATAACCGAACATATATATAATTATATGTTAATGAATCATTTTTATTTGAAACATGCAAGAACATATAATTACTCTATGATGTTATAAAAGTCTATAGTGATTTAATTGGAATTTTGAAAATTCTATCTATTATTTTAAAAGAGCGAAACATGTATATATTTATACATTAGTGTGTGAATTTATTTCATGACATGCAATAGCATATTATTGTTCTAGGGTGTGAACTATACACTATATGTTTTAGTTAGAATTTTTGAAAAATTTCTATGTGAAATATCAAAAAGAACCGAGGCATATATGTATATATATATTGATGTATGATCTTGATTTGTAACATGCAATGTTATATTATTGATGTTGAGTATGTTTTATGCATCCTATGTTTTTGTTTGAATTTTTAAAAATCAATTACAATTTTTATTCAAATAAACCGAAAGCCTTGAGCTAAGTTTGGTGATGAATAAAATTGTTCTTGATGTATTTTATGGTGTTACATTATTACACTATAATGTATAAGCATGTTATAATTGTTTGGAAATTATATAAAATTGTTTGACATGCTTAGTCAAAAGGCCGAGAGATATACTACCATTTATATGGTATATAAATGTCATATTAAGGATCATATGACATAAAAATGTCATGGACTAATGTTTAGACCTTGTGATAATTTATTGGAATTTTAGAAAAAATATTAGGCATTTATTCTAAAAATGCCGAGACCTTGTCTAAATATTAAGGTGATGATTGACCAATGTTTAGTTGATCTTATGACATATTAATGACCATAGTGTATATTAATACACTATATAATATTTGAAATTTTTTTTAAACATCATTTGGTAATTTAATATAATTACCGAGTATATTTAAAGATTTTCAAGGATTTTTAAATCCTTTTAAATCAAGTTTATTAATAAATTATATGTCTAAATATTATTTTAGACATATTTGGAAAGTTTCGAAATTATTTAAGTTATAAAACTTAAAATAATTAGTGAGCTATTTTAAAAATAGAAATAAGGATTTTAAATCCTTAAATTCATTATTTATAATGAATTATGTGTTTAAAATTATTTTAAACATATTAAAACAGTTTATAAAAAGAAATCAATTAGAAATTGATTTTCAAAAGAAGTTAATGTTAAAATAAGACTTAGTAATTAAATTACTAAGAAAAGTCAAAATTGTTGACTTTTGAAATCAACGTACGAAATACGTTCGATAAATACGCTAAATACGCGTAAGAGGCATCAATTACCAAATGACATTACTTTGATATGAAAGGATTTCATATTTAAAGTCGTGAATTCGAAAAACGTGAGAAAACGTTGGACCATTTACCAAGAGGGGTAAAATTGGTAATTCTTAACACATATCTCGTTTCTATCGAAAAACGAGAAATGTTAAATTTGATACGCGTTTGAGAAACGAATTAAATTCATTAAGGAATTCAATTCACGTCGATATGAATATCGAATTTGATTATAGACTTTGTAAGTCTCGAACTACGTAAACGACGTCTAAAGCATCCTTTTATATAAAGGTGTGGAAGCGGACGACCAATGGACATTGACGAGTAAAGAAAACGTTAAAGGCGAACCATAATTTCGGTGGGCTTTATTACTAAAAGCAGAAAAACTTTCTTGCTCTTTTCAACCTATCTTGTTTACGATGCTTTTCAACTAATGCTAAAATTCTTTAAATGATTACACCCAAAATGTTTACGTTTTGTGTATCGTATCTATCCATGTATGATGTGATGTTGATGGGTTATTCCCAACTTATGAATGAAAATCGATATCGGATCCTATCTTGGGAAGGCTTATACAGCTAGGATTAACGTGTACACTTGATGGTATTGTGTCTTTGTAAGGACAATTCACGGCCGGTCGCGGGTCGTAGAAGGAGGCCTCCTTCACGACTTTCGACTATGATAATATGATGGAGCGGTAATAAGGGATATGGATACGTACACCAAGAAAATGCTTAGCGACGACTTTTATAAACTCATGAAAATAATTTTAGTAAGCCTGAGGCATTTTCAAATAAAACCCTTGTCTTACCACTATATTAGCGAGTAATTAAACGAAATGAAATGTTTTCGGCATAAGTCCATGAGTCAGATTTTGTACTTAGCCCCTGCATGTTTGTTTTAAATGTGCGAGTTGAGCTCGATTCTTTGGCGATGGAGGAGTGTTGAGAAAGCCGTATGTCCTGATGTTCGTAGGAATGGATAACCTTGAATACATATCGTCGTATATGTATTCACACACTTTCCATTGCAAACTCGAACTGTTTTACTTTCATGTTAGATATTATAATAAAGTGAACTATGAAGTCCTTCAGATCGTTATATCCTTTGGATCTGTTGGCTAAACCCTTTTGAACTGAAATGTTATATTAATCTTAAGTTCTATATTCTCATATGATATGTCCTGTCGTGACAGTCGTCTATATCCGTGAATACTATTCCTAATATTAGTCCGCTCACTCTGGGTCAACCTGAGTGGGGTCGTGACAATATATATATATATATATATATATATATATATATATGCATGTTCTAGAAAATGAATGACTAAGCATGTGCATTAAAATTTTCTTGGTGGACAAGTATTTGCATTAAATAAGTGATGAATAATCTTCAATTTAATTAAATGGAAATTTAAATAAAATTGATCTATAAATACACTATCACACTACTCTTAAAATTTTCCAAAAACTCTCAATCCTACACACTAAACTCACGCCACACACACTACACACACTTGGGAGAATTTTTTTTACAAGTTAAATCTTTCAAATCCTCACTACTAAGCTTGATTCCAAGAATAATAAGGTATGATTTTGATTTCTTCTCAATCTTTAAGCATGGATTTTGTTATATATTTATAAAATTCTTGAGCATGTTAGTTGTATAATTTTAATATGTTTTTGAAAGTTATGAATGGATATTGATATTTTAGTTAAGAATTGATGAATTAATGGAATTGTATAGTAGTAGTTGTAATTATGTTGAATTTGAAAACCCTATTTTATGTGCTTAGGCCAAAGTAAGGAATTATTGATGTTATGTTAAAAATAAGTTGTGATTATATGTGTAAAGCATGCTTAGGTTAATAAATGGGAAGAAAAGATAGCAAAAATAAATTTTAGAATATATATATACATGTTCGAAATTTCCAAAAAAAGGGGAAATGATGTATTGATTTTATTTTCTTCATTTAACTTAATATATGAGTTTAATATGATGCTTTGAGTATTATATGAATTTATTAGAATTTTCTAAGTTTATATGTTGAAATTGAAAATTTTTAGTTTAGGTGCTTAATTGCTAAATATAGATTAGAGTTAATATATGATGTTAATATTGATGGTTAAGCTTACACATGATATTAAATTGAGAAATTGGAAAGAAATTTTGAGAAATTATAATTTGTACATTTAATGGTATAAATTTCGAAAATTTTAGGGAAAATGGGAAATTTATTTCTAATGTTATTCTTTATAAATCTTATGATTTGTGAATATAGTATGTAAATAAGGACTAATGAAGCTTAATAGAGGATGTTAGAATTAAAAATATGAAAAGTTGAATTTTATAAACATATTAAGTTGAAAAGAAAAGTTGATGACAAAGAAAATAAATTATATGTTGATAAGTGATAAAAAAATAATTGATATACCTAAAAGTATACTAATAGTAAGAAAAATACTAATATTAGCAAAGATAAGTACCTACAACCTAATTATGTGAAAAGTTTAACGTGAGCGATTAATTGAAAATACTATGCTTGAACAACTTAAGAAAAGAATATAATGTTCAGATAAAGGATGCATTGACCCGAAAAGACTTAAAATTTTCGTAATAAAAAGTTTAGGCAAAAATTGTCCAAACAAAACCTAAGAAATGAAAAAGAAAAGAAAGAGAAATTTTAATTAGATAAATATGAAATATTGTATATGTATACTAATGTTATCAAATAATTAAAGGTACATCGAGAAAAGGGAAGACATTTAAGGAAGAAGAGGAAGGAGGAACAGGAGGAATAATAAAGCTTACCAACTAGGAAAAACATGTGGGCTTTCGAACTAAATAATAGCACATGCTAATTTATATTGTTTCATTATGTATATTGCATGACTCTAAATCCATTGACTTACCAAATGTTTGAGCATGAGCATGATGCATTGCCTGTCCACGGAAAGAGAAAGAAAGAAAAAGAAAGAAAGAAAGAATGAATAATTTACCGACGTCGGATAGCGACCTTCGGGTCATAGCGTGTTTGAGAAGGAGGCCTACTTCTCAACACATAGATAGAATCCGTGGATATGCGAAGAGAAAGATGTCTGCAGACAAAGATCATGCATATGCATTTGTTTTAAAATTGTGAAAATGAAAGCAAGTAAGTGTTTACTTTAAAAAGCATGCACATGTTTTTCACTAAAACCCCTGTGTATTGCAAAGCGATGGCAAGTCAATCTTATAGCTCTAAGAGCAAATTTTTAACTGTTTTCGGCATGTGTCCACTGAGTGCTTATGTACTCACGCCCTGCATGTATTTCTAAACATGCAGGTTGAGCTTGGATTTCGGAGATGGAGTTGGAAAGGAACACTGTGGTTTTTGTTCGTAAATGTTGTTATGTGATGATTAACCTTATGCTCGAATTACTTTATGTTAATGTTGGTGATAATAGAGTTGAACTCCTTATTATATTATGGTTGAGAATGTTCTTGGTTTGAATGGTCATTTTGATCTGTGGATAAAGTTGATATCGAACTCGTTATATTTTTGGTTATTGAGGTCTGTTTGATTAGATTGTAGTCATGATTCTTGGAAATTGTTGAAGTTGAAATTGTGTAGTTCTACTTTGTTGAAAGTTGTCTGGGAAAAATCGTTATCCATTTTGTTGTCTTGCTGATAAGTAGGAACCTTATGTAAATTGTTATACTTTGTTGCCCGGAGTTATATGTCTTCACACATGTAACTCAACTACCCTTTCTGTTGCAACACTCTGACTTGAGAAATGATTATGCGGTTGTTGTCTTTGTGAAAGGAAAACCCCTTCCGTGAAAATGGTTGAATGTTGTTGATCATTATATTTTGTTATCTTGTCCATTCGGTTCTATGGAGTAAATTTATATTATTCGGATCAACAATTACATTTCAATTGATAACATTCCCTAATTGATCTCCCTAATTATGGTCATCCCAACTTACTTGAAATCCTTACATCCTCATTAGTCCTAACCTTTTATAATGAGTCCTTAAGTCGCAGCCTAATTTCTTGATTAAGAAATTGGGCTGTGACAAATTGGTATCAGAGCATGGTTCTATTGGGTCAATTACTATGTTAAGTTATTTCAATTTCTAATGAAAGTAGAGTCTGTAAAGCACAATGTTCCAAATCCATCTCCGCCAGCTCAACCAGGTAAGTAAGATGAAAATTTTTATAATGAGCATTTAGAAAGGAAAGCTATTTAAAAAAAAAGTCATGCTTTTGATAAAGTCATGCAGCTCACAAAAACATTCATATGATCAAGATCTTTATATAATTGATAAAGCATGTATATGATAAGTTATGTGAAGTACGTGTTGAACTATGATAAGTATAAATTTTTTTTTTAGCTTCAAGTATTTAAGCACATTAAGACCAGAACATTTTAGTTAGTATTTATGTTTTATTCTAGGATGGCAAGGACTAGATCTACACCCAGGAAGAGTACAGCACCAAGACCCCTTACGATTGGACGAACGGATCGATTCTATGAATATCGTATGGAGGAAACTCAAAATTTAGTAGAATTTCTGGACAGATTCGTTGAACTATGGATGCAAGTTAGGGAATTTGCAGTAACGAACTGGGATGGTATTCTACAGCTAGTGCGTGTACTTCCTTCAGGATGGCAGGAATGGGCAGCCGTCGTTGCCCTAGATTATATTGCTGAATATCGTAGTTTTGCAGAGCTTCCGGGATTCGTGGATATTATTCGAAGACAGTATCACGCTACTCAAAGTCCACCTCCTGGTAACTATCCTCCGGTGGAAGGTTTTGTTTTTGCCGTCCATAATATCCTATCATCAGATATTTCCATTGAAAGAAATGAACCTCAGTTTGAAGTAGGCGAATCTAGTACATCCGCTGTAGTAGATTCGACCATTTCTGATTCTTTAATGGAAACCTCTGATATTTCTTTCTATGAAGACCGAGTTGTACCAACCGATATTACCACTTCTTCTGACCAGCTCACATCTGTTAATGTTACTACTTCTCTTGAGTTAAGCCCTATTGTTCTTGATAATTATCTAACTCTTCTTGAAGAAGAATTTCCCCTTGAAGAACTTGTTGAAGAGGAATCTCCTCTTGAAGAACTTGATTATGTTGACTTTGACTATGATATGGGTGACAATGACTCAACATGGTATGACTACCTTACAGCCATAAATGTTTCTCCACTTCAGTCCATACCATATGAATCTCCACATGAAACCCCACCCACATCCCTTCTCGAAGAAAACCAGTTTGAGACTGAGGCTGGATCATCTAGACCAACTGGAACTACCGATCTTTCAAACATGAACTGAATTTGTACAACGGTTGGTACCACTCAAGTACAACCTCTTGACAGTGATCGCCATTTGTCATGGACCCTTCTCTCCTTGAAACCGAAATCAGTTTTATTTCTCATCCTAAATCCAGTGTTAAACGTTTTTGTGACCCTCCATCAGAGGATGAATGTATTGAAGAGGTGTCGGAAGAAGTGAATACAGAAAACATACCAGACGCAAATACAGAAGTTGAAAGAATGGATGATAAGAATGAAGCATTGGGCCCTGACGATGGAAACGATATGGCATCAAGGATGGAATAAAAGTTAGAAGGAAACTAACAAGTAGTTTTGTACATTTGTGAATAGGTAATGAAGTAGGATTTATGTAAATAGTATGCATGTATAAAGTTAACCTAGACTTGATAGAAGAATTTCCGATGCCTACTCTGCCAAGGCAAAATTTTCCTAATGTAAAAAGTCCTCTTAGAGGCAATTTTCCATGATATGTAAATATTTATGTTATGTTGCTTGTTGCTTTCTTGCTTAACTTTGAACCTATTGTTTATACAACTATGCCAATTTGTTTACATGCAACTTTACTTGCTAAAAACCTGACACTTTACTCGCTTTCTTATAAATACCGCACATACCGACTGCATACACATTGTTCTCATAAAATATAAAATGCAGTATGCCTCCAAGACGCCAAAACCGAAATCCCGTGGTAGAAGAACAAGCCAGTGAAAACATACCTCAACCTACCCCTGAACCCACCCCTCCTCCAAATACTAGAAAAATTTACAATTATTTCTTAGACAAAATCCACCATCTTTCTATGGGCTCGAAATCCTGAGGCGAGAGGAATGGGTTCGGGCGATGGAGAGAATCTTCAAATTCTTAGAATGCTCGGATAAAGAATGCCTTTATGCATATCCTTTCAATTAAAAGGACCACCGATTTTGATGGGAATCACGCCAAAAGACTCTCACCCGTAAAGATTGGAAAACTTTACATGGGAACAATTCGAGGAGGAATTGTTCGCAAAATACATTCCTGAGTTATAAGAAACAAAAGAAATCGAATTCATGAACCTAAAACAAGGAAAGAAAACGTGGCGAGAATATGATGAGAATTCGCACTCTATCACGCTTATGTCTGTGCATGCAGGATAGAAACGCGAGAAGATGGGTGAGTTGTTCCGCTCATGGTTACGTCAAGAAATAAGGATCATTTGGCAAGTCAACCTGCTCTTTCATATCTTTGAAACCTCAAGCGAGCTTTAGACATGGAATTAGAGATGCAGGCAAAAAAGATGGCTCCTGAACCAAACCCAAGTCCATCCCAAAGTCAAACCCCACAAAAGTTGATGCCCCACAATCAACGTTTTAAAGGAAAAAGAAGATGGGAAACAAGAGACTTTCCAAATAAGAAACCTTGGCAACGACCAAACCATCCTAATTCAAGTTCCTTCCGACCAACCTTCCAAAATCAATTGTCACCAATTCCAAACCTTCCCAGGATACCTTTGTGCCCAAAATGTAACAAAGCTCATACAAGAACCTGTAAATGGGGTACCAATACCTGTTACAGATGTGGTTAAATGGGTCATTATGCCAATAACTGCCCAACCCGACAAAGATTACCAGAGAGTGGAAGAAAGTCATCCTCTAAACAAATGTCACAAATGAAGGCCATAGGCGGTAGCTTTCAACAGCTAGCTCAATCAACAGCAGTGCCACAATACCAGATGATAGTGCCACCACAGCCTCAACAAACTCAACCCCAATATCAGAGGGCATTCGCCTTAAATCCAAGGCGATAAGAACAGAATGCTGAAAACTTGGCAGGTATGGGAACGTTAAACGACATTCCTATTGTAATTCTCTTTGATACGGGAGCTTCGCATTCTTTTATCTCTACGATATGTATAGATGTGTTTAAGCTAAACATAGAGCGAAGTAACCAGGAACTGAAAGTAATGACTCCTTTAGGTAAATCTACAGTAATTTCCCACATATGTCCCGACTTAGAATTTAAGTTGGGAACTCTCAAATTGAAAGCAAGATCTTTACAAGTAATATCAATGTGGGATGTAGATATTATCTTAGGAATGGATTGGTTAACAGAAAATCATGCCGTAATTCGATGTGAGCAACGAGAGATTTCGTTCCATCTTCCAGGAAAAGAACTCACCTGTTTTTATGGTATTGAGATGAAAGAAATAAGAATTCTCATAATCTCAGCATTGAGTGCTGAGAAACTAATGAGGAATAAGGAAACTGGCGCTTATTTGGTGTATTTGAATCATGACGATATGAAGAAAGAACGAAGAATTGAGGATGTGCCAGTGGTTCAAGAATATCCAAATGTTTTTCCTGAAACTTTACCGGGATTACCTCAAGATAGGCAATTGGAATTTGCGATCGATTTAGAGCCCAGTTCAGCACCTATTTCAAAAGCACCTTACAACATGGCACCCAAGGAGCTACAAGAGTTAAAAATCCAACTCCAGGAACTCTTGGACTTAGGATTTATTCGACCCAGTGTGTTTCCATGGGGAGCACCTGTCTTGTTTGTGAAAAAGAAAGATGGTACCCTAAGAATGTGCATAGATTATAGAGAATTAAACAAGCTCACCTTGAAAAATAAATATCCGTTGCCTCGGATAGATGATCTATTTGATCAACTGAATGGAGCTAGTATTTTCTATAAAATTGACTTAAGATCAGGGTATCATCAGCTGAAAATTCGTTCAGAAGATATTCCTAAGACGGCTTTTCGAACGTGATATGGACACTATGAATTTGTGGTGATGCCTTTTGGATTAACTAATGCTCCTGCCGTGTTCATGGATTTAATGAATCGTGTTTTCCACGATTACCTCGACAAATTTGTCCTAGTATTTATCGATGACATTCTTGTCTACTCGAGAGACGAACAAGAACATGAGAGGCACCTAAGAGTTGTATTAGAAACTTTAAGAGCTGAAAAGTTGTATGCCAAATTTAGCAAATGTGAATTTTGGCTAAGAGAGGTAAATTTCCTTGGACATATTGTATCAGCTGAAGGAATCAAAGTAGATCCCGCTTGAGGTGCAAGCGATACAAGAATGGAGATCACCTCGACACCTAATGAAATTGAGTTTCTTAGGATTGGCGAGCTACTATCGACGATTCATCAAGGCTTCTCCAAAATCGCAAGACCAATGACTCAATTACTCCGGAAGGGAGTAAAATTTCAGTGGACCAAGGAATGCATTTTCAAGAACTTAAGAAGCGATTGACTACAGCACCAGTGTTGACGGTACCGGAACCCGATCAAGAATTTACCCTCTATACTGATGCGTCAAAGAACGGACTAGGATGCGTACTTATGCAGGAAGGAAAAGTCATCGCTTATGCTTCACGACAGCTGAGGCCGCACGAACTTAACTATCCAACACATGACTTAGAATTAGCTGCGGTAGTCCATGCATTGAAGATTTGGAGGCACTATCTGTATGGCTCGAAATGTGAAATTTTCACAGATCATAAGAGTTTAAAGTACTTCTTTGAACAAAAGATTTGAACATGCGTCAAAGAAGATGGCTTGAACTCGTCAAAGATTATGATTGTGAAATCAAATATCACCACAAAAAGCGAACATAGTTGCGAGATGCTTTGAGTCGGAAAAGTCGAGGCGCTAGGAATGATTCTCACCCAAGAACAAGAGTTGATTAAAGATTTCGAGAAGTTAAAGATAGAAATAGTACTTCCCCAATATCACTGCGAGTATCATATCAACTTTAGTGGTTGTACCAGATTTAAGGGCGATGATCGTTAATGCTCAACGACAAGATGAACAATTGGAGAAGTTACGAGCCAAGATCAGAACAGAAGGACTACAAGATTACTGTGAAGCTCGGGACAATGCAATTATGTTCCAAAACATAATAGTGATACCTGATAACCGAAAACTAAAGGATGAAATTATGAGTGAAGCTCATAACTCGCTTTATACATCGCACCCAGGAAGCACGAAGATGTATCAGGATCTCAAACAACAATTCGTGTGGATCGGAATGAAGAAAGAGATAGCATTATTTGTGGAGCGATGTCTAGCATGTCAACAAGTCAAGGCATTACATCAACGACCATATGGGAAGCTGCAACCCTTAGAAATTCCTGAATGGAAATGGGACCACATCGCCATGGATTTTGTAACCGGTCTACCAAGATCAAAGCGTGGGAACACGGCTATATGGGTGATTGTGGATCGTCTCACCAAATGTGCTCATTTCATCCCAATTCCTGTTACCTATGGAGCTAGCAAATTAGCTCAAATATATGTTCGCGAAATAGTACGACTACATGGAGTACCTATATCTATCACCTCAGATAGAGACTCCAAATTTACCTCGCGATTTTGGTCAAGCTTCCAAGAAGAATTAGGAACACACTTAAACTTTAGTACGGCCTTTCATCCTCAAACGGACGGACAAACGGAAAGAACTATTCAAACACTTGAGGATATGCTCCGAACCATAGTGTTGGATCGAGGCGAACAATGGGAACAAGCCTTATCGTTAGTAGAATTCGCTTATAACAATAGTTATCAAGCTACAATTAACATGGCGCCATACGAAGCTCTCTACGGTAAGAAATGCAGATCGCCTCTCTATTGGGATGAAGTCGGGAAAGAAAAGTATTGGGACCGGAGGCTATTGAAGAAATGATCAAAATTGTTCGACAAATAAAGAGAAGAATTCAAGAAGCTCAAGATCGCCAAAAGTCGTACGTAGATGTTCGCCGTACAGAACTCAATTTCGAAATTGAAGACAAAGTTTTCCTCAAAGTTTCTCCAACCAAAGGCGTACATCGATTCAGAATAAAAGGGAAATTGAAACCAAGATTCATAGGACCATACGAAGTTTTGGAAAGAATCGGACCTGTAGCATACAGGATTGCATTGCCACCAAATTTTGATAATATACACAACGTATTCCACATGTCGCAATTACGAAAATATGTGTTTGATCCTAAACACATCATTCATCAAGAAGAAATAGTTCCTGATCTAAATCTAAGTTACGAGGAAAGACCATAGTGTATCCTGGATCACAAAGAACAACAACTAAGGAATAAATCTATTCCTTTAGTTAAAGTACAATGGAAGCATCATGGCTCAGATGAAGCGACATGGGAACTAGAAGAACAAATGAGATAGAAATATCCCGAACTATTTATCTAAGGTACTAAATTTCGGGACGAAATTTCTTTAAGGGGGAGGGAATGTAATACCCCAAATTTTTAATCAGTTATTAAAGAATAATTAAGGGTTAAATAGGGCATTGCATCATTAATCTAAAAGAAAACATAAATATTTATGATTTAAAATACATAATGACTCTTAATAAAATAAAATATGATTAACAATTTAACTATAAACTTATGAATGAAAGATTTTATTTAAGAATTTAAAATAATGTTATGATTGATTATTTGATCGTAAATGATCAAATAAATTTTATAATTGTTGGAAATTTTAAAATTTTTGCTATTTGAGTATTATATTTTTATATTATATAGTAAATATAATTATATGTATGTGGAGTTATGAAATGTCCTAAAGTAGGAAATTAAGAACAAAGTTATATATATATATATGATTAATAATATAAAATAGAACATATATATATATATATATATATATATATATATATATATATATATATATATATAATATATATATATATATATATATATATATATATATATATATATATAAGCATGTTCTAGAAAATGAATGACTAAGCATGTGCATTAAAAATTTTCTTGGTGGACAAGTATTTGCATTAAATAAGTGATGAATAATCTTCAATTTAATTAAATGGAAATTTAAATAAAATTGATCTATAAATACACTATCACACTACTCTTAAAATTTTTCCAAAAACTCTCAATCCTACACACTAAACTCACGCCTACACACACTACACACACTTGGGAGAATTTTTTTTTACAAGTTAAATCTTTCAAATCCTCACTACTAAGCTTGATTCCAAGAATAATAAGGTATGATTTTGATTTCTTCTCAATCTTTAAGCATGGATTTTTGTTATATATTTATAAAATTCTTAAGCATGTTAGTTGTATAATTTTAATATATTTTGTGAAAGTTATGAATGGATATTGATATTTTAGTTAAGAATTGATGATTTAGTATGGAATTGATGAATTGATGGTGGTATAGTTGTAGGAATTATGTTGAATTTGAAAAACCCTATTTTATGTGCTTAGGCCAAAGTAAGGAATTATTGATGTTATGTTAAAAATAAGTTGTGATTATATGTTTAAAGCATGCTTAGGTTAATAAATGGGAAGAAAAGATAGCAAAAATAAATTTTAGAATATATATATATATACATGTTCGAAATTTTCAAAAAAAAGGGGAAATGATGTATTGATTTTATTTTCTTCATTTAACTTAATATATGAGTTTAATATGATGCTTTGAGTATTATATGAATTTATTAGAATTTTCTAAGTTTATATGTTGAAATTGAAAATTTTAGTTTAGGTGCTTAATTGCTAAATATAAATTAGAGTTAATATATGATCTTAATATTGATGGTTAAGCTTACACATGATATTAAATTGAGAAATTGGAAAGAAATTTTGAGAAATTATAATTTGTACATTTAATGGTATAAATTTTGAAAATTTTAGGGAAAAAGGGAAATTTATTTCTAATGTTATTCTTTATAAATCTTATGATTTGTGAATATAGTATGTAAATAAGGACTAATGAAGCTTAATAGAGGATGTTAGAATTAAAAATATGAAAAGTTGAATTTCCTAAACATATTAAGTTGAAAAGAAAAGTTGATGACAAAGAAAATAAATTATATGTCGATAAGTGATAAAAAAATAATTGATATACCTAAAAGTATACTAATAGTAAGAAAAATACTAATATTAGCAAAGATAAGTACCTACAACCTAATTATGTGAAAAGTTTAACGTGGGCGATTAATTGAAAATACTATGTTTGAACAACTTAAGAAAAGAATATAATGTTCAGATAAAGGATGCAATGACCCGAAAAGACTTAAAATTTTCGTAATAAAAAGTTTAGGCAAAAATTGTCCAAACAAAACCTAAGAAATGAAAAAGAAAAGAAAGAGAAATTTTAATTAAATAAATATGAAATATTGTATATGTATTCTAATGTTATCAAATAATTAAAGGTATACTGCAAAATTCTAGCTTCTCTTCCAGAAGCTACATCTCACAGTTATCGCCCAGCTAGAAAAAGAATTTATTTGACAAACATTGAATATTCTGGACGATATCTTCAGACCATATTTAAAAAGAAGAAACCAGATCATTTTACATTTCAGTATTCTGAAGAACAAATTAATATATTTCAGATGTCTGAAAACATCCCTAAAATTGAATTATGGATGAAGTATAAACTTGCAGCTAAATGACATTATTTACAAATATGGGTAACACCAAATTGGAATATATTCATTCCTTTCAGCGAAGAAGGTGATAGCCTTACAGATGAAGAAAATGCTATCATCAATACAGATAAAGAAGAAGAAGACATTGATGATTCTCAAAGCTGCGACACAATTCCAGAGACTCATCGAGATTTTTGAAAGATTAGACATATTTGTATCAATTATTAGTTTGTAACTGTTTCTCTTTTGTAATTTTCTTTTTCCTGTTTTTCTTTTACACGTATGGGATGGCGTGTATCAATTAATTAATAGCATTCAAATCAGAAATAATGTAAGTGATGGCGTGTAATAAAGTTGGCCATCCTAAGTCTCATCATAAGTCCTTAGCTAGGTAGCTAGGTAGATAAAGTTAGGAAAATGTCATTATGACATTTGACAAAAGCATTGTAATAGTAGTTTTTCATTGCCTATAAAACGGCATATGTTCGTATTGTAAAACACAACAGCACCCAGAGAGAATTCATATATATATATATATATATATATATATATATATATATCTTCTCACTATTTCATTCTTCCATGAGAAGTCATCAACTTTCTATCAATTTCTATAAAATTGTTAGCTTATAACATAAGCTTTGATTGCAAATTGGACCTATTACTACATATTGGTGCTAGGCTCAATTTATTAGGGACGTTATGTCCTCATTCGGATATATTTATTCGAAAAAAAATATAAAGATATAATGTATCCTTTGAAATTAATAAATCAAATAATAAATCAATAGAAATATAGAAATTGATAATAAGTTAGAATTTTTCATAAATCCTCTTTCTAAAATAAACGTTGAAATAAGACAATAAATTAAAATTTATTGTTAAATCAAACCAACTTTAAAATTCTAAAATAAATCTTTGAGTTAGAACTTTACGTTATCTAATCTGAGGATGCATTATCCCCCTAGTCAATTATGTAATTAATCTCTAATTAATCACGTAACTAATGCCTGATTAATGTTATGAAAATCTGGGGTATTACAGTTTTAGTGTGTGTGTCGAAAATTTTGAGAGAAATTTTGAGGATTTTGGAAGTGATGAATAGTATGGAGGTGTAGTATTTATATATCAAATTCTATTTTATTTTTAATTTAATTTAATACATGCTTATTCACCATATTTAATTTAATACATGCTTATTCACCATATAGAATTCACCTTAATAAATATTTTCATACTATGTTTATCCATAATAATAATAATAATAATAATAATAATAATAATAATAATATGATATACATATACATTTTATTTAATGCTAATATTTGTATACATTTTACTCACTTTTTCCTCTTTTTTTTACTTTAGTAAGTAAAATTAATAACATACTAATCTTATATCCATAAAATCATTATTATTACATAACATAAAAATATGGCATATATAGTAACATAATTTATTTTCTTTGGTTATATCATTTATTTGATCATTAAGATCAAATAATCAATCTATATAATACTTTGAATTTCTAAACAAAATCTTTTACTCAAAATTTTTAGAATTCAATTATCGATCACGTTTTATTTTACTAAATGAAATTAATAATTTGGATCTTAAGCATGTCTATTTTCTTTCTTATTAAAGATGCAATGCCCTGTTTAACCTTAATCGTTAATTAATCACTAATTAAAAGTTTGGGATATTACATGTTAGATATAAAATAGCACACTTTATATATACATATATTTGGTTTATTTTTAAATAATTAACAAAAACTTTCAAAAAAAGTAAATAGAAAATAGAAAAGAAAATGATTGTCAATAGACCCGCACGGTTCTATAGATTTATTGTAATATCCCGAAGTTTTAAAGCTAAATTACGATAATCTAAATCGTAAATTAGGGTTTAGTTTCGATAATTGAAGTAGTAACTTATCGAAGCTCAATTTCGACTATCCACAATACGATGATTTTTATATCATATTCACTAATAATTAGTGAATTAAGAAATATAGTTTATATATTTCATTCGAAAGTATCATTCTAACGTCGATTAAATTTTGATAGTTAGTTTTACGTTATTTTCTAAGTGACAAAGCTTAGAATTAAATTCCTTATTAACGAAGAATGAATAAGGTAATTATGACTTTATTATTAATGTTTTAGAGACGAGTCAATTATCAATATTTTGATATGTTTCGAATGTCAACGTTTTGAGGCGAATCGAAAACTTAGTATAACGATTAGAGAATTGCAATATTTAAAGTCCTATGATTATTTTATGAAATAAGAGCATTATTTTTATATATCCTTCATTAAAATAATGATAGTGATTTAAAGAATAAAGATTGGATAATTTATTCTTATTTTTGAATAAGTGTTCGAAAATTTCAATTTGCGACAAAGAATTGTTCTTAATTATTTTTTCTATGATTTAATTTATCATCTAGGACTTATATTATGTCACATGACTATTAATTGGAAGAAAATAAAATATGTAGCATATTATATACATAAGGATCAAAAATTTCAAAGCTTAAGTGTGAAATGAAGAAAATTTCCATTCTTTTGATAATGATGTGTAATAATTATGATACTAAGATATTATTAATGTATAAATAAAATAATTATTAAAGTGCTATGTGTTATGATAGTGAGAGTGCTGAAATTGTGTGTGAACAAGTGAGAAAAGAAGAAAAAAATTTAAAGTGTAAAAGATTGATTTTTCAAATTGATATTTTCCTAAGACATTATTAAGGTGTATGTCATCAAAATAAATAAAATCATCTCTATTTTATCTAGTGTAAGTGCCGAAACCAAGAAGAAGAAAAATGGAAGGATTTTCTTATTTTATGATAGTGATAGTTATTCTTTGAAAATGACATGTATTTAATTCCTATATGATATAATATGATCCTTAATGAAGTGAATTATTAAATAAACAATTGGGATGTATATTTATCTTATGTTGACCGAAAATGTTGAATAAATGAGAGAAAGAAAAGAAAATTCAAAGCTTGTGATAGTGATAGGTTATGACTATGATAACGATAGATTAATTCTTGTATTTTATCATAAGAAAATAAAAATAATCTCTTACCTTATTGAGGTGGCCGAAACTTGCTAGAAATATGGGGAGAATTTTCTTAAGTGTTTGAAAATGATAGGTATGAAAGTGACGTGTATTTAATTATGTGATAAGGTGACATATTTAATAAAGTGTGATAAGATAAAATTTTTATCTTTAGTTACACTAAGGGGACCGAAAATATTAAGGAGAATATGTGAAGTGTGAAATTTTTGACTTTCAAACTAGATATTTTGCTAAGAGGTGTTATTATTGCATATGTACATCAAAAAAATAGAAATAACCTCCTTGCAACTTGAGGATGCCGTGATGTATGAGGAAAAAAAGAAAAGATGATATTTTCATTAAGTTTGAAAATAAAAGGTTGAAAGTGATAGGAAATTAATTAATTAATTATGGGATAGAAATCATATAACATCAAATGAATACATTTCTCTCTCATTTTTATCTTGAAACTACCGTGAGCAAGGAAATAAAAAAAGAGAGTAGTGTTCTTCAATTCCTCTCCAAATCCTAGTGTTGAAATATGTTCTCGCCGACAATCGACTCCGATTAAAAGGTTAGAAATCGTACGAGCTTCTTATATATGCAAAAAATTTCGAATTCCATCCATAAAATCTTATGTTATATGCTTTTATTATTTATTGTGAAAATTTGAGAAATATTGTTTAAATGTTAAGTTGTTTACTAAATATGTTTATATGATGTTTATAAGTATATATTATGAATTTAGAACAAAGTTGAGCATGTTATAAAATTCTATGTTAGGACCGAAAATATATAGTGATCATATGTTGATGGAAATGAATTTTAATTATTTTTTTGAGCATGAATTAATGATACTTAGTAATGTTTAAGCTTGTATGAATTTATTTAGAATTTTTGGAAAACATTAGTATATACTTCATGAAATTTTCGAAAATCATAAGAAATCATATGTTGATTTATGATTTATGTATGAATGATATTATGGTATATTATTGATGTGTAATCATAATAAAGTGTTATATGAATTAATTAGAATTTTTGGAAATTATATTGTCCATATGCTAAAATTTTTGTAAAACATAGTCTAGGGTATATTGATGTGCTATTTGTGAATGTTGGATATTATGACATATTGTTGATATGTGATGATGATTATATGTTGGGTGAATTAATTGGAATTTTTGAAAAATGTTTAGATACTTTTTAAATTTTTTTGAAAGTTATAAGGTGTAGACTTATGATGTACAATTTTTCTATGACTAATATTATTACATATTATTGATTCTATGTTAATATAGTGTGTTATGTGAATTTATGGGAATTTTTGGATAAGTTATGAATTTATTCTTAAAGGTACCGAAAATTCAAAGTTATAAAGTTAGAGTTTTTAATTTTATTCTATTAAGTGTAATCACATAATTAGTCTCAAAAATATGTTTTAGACATACTATGAATTTATTTGATTTTTAAAACAAGGTATACTATGTTTATGTCGAAACATTTTATTAAGTGACGTAAGGTTTGAAAAACAAAGTGTTATGTTTAAGTTAGATCATACTTATGTGTATTTTCGAGCATGATTGTTTGTAAACGTGAAAAATCGAGACTTATGAGAATGTGATTAGAAATCGATTAGAATTCGAGTATATATATGTAAATTAATAGTTATATATGTTAATGTTGCAAAATATATGTTATTGAAAGTCAAATGACTTGATTAAGGTATAAACGTATAAGTATGTTAGTACGTGAACGAGGTTATGATGTATGACTAGTATAAATATGAGTTTCGTTGAATAGATACACTAAGACATGTAAAACGTATTAGAGATATAAGAATATTTCTTTTATAAGAATCGATTTAATAATTGAAATCATTTTATCAAGAAATGTCAATATGGGTTCAACGTTTGACCTAATTTATTCGTAAGAAGTCATAAGCGATGTTTCGTCTCAATTGAAGTACGAAAAGTATAAGTTAGACTATTCAATAGAAAGATGTACTAATTTAGTTAAAGGATACGAAATCTTTTAGAAGATTTATATATATAGTTAATAAATCTTAATAAAGATTTGGAAAATTATCGAGTTAATTTAGATCTTGACGATTTCCAAAAATGCGACCGGCGTACAAAATTAGTTTCTTACGTAAAGGTGGGCGCATAAGTGATCATTAAAGTAATAAGGGGGTCGTTTGAGAAGCATATATACGAGGTGGGCTTTTTTTCGAAATGACAAATGTTTTATTTATAATGCTTTCTTCGAAATGAAAAGTCCTTATTTACGATGCTTTCTATTGAGAAATGATGATGAAATGTTATTTAATTACCTACCCAAAATGTTTATGTTTTATGTATGGATCCTATCAGTGTTGGTTCGCCAACTATGAATGATAATCAAGTTGTTGGTTCGCTACCAACTATGAATGAAAATCGAATTCGGATTCTATGCTAGAAGGACAATTCCTGGCAAGGATTAACGTGTACACTATGGTGACTGTGTGCTGAAAGGTTTGCTCGGCCGATCACAGCGTCCGTGGAAGGAGGCCTCCTTCTACGGTGCAAAATGATGTTATATGAGATGTGATATGGATCATACATACTGAAAATACATCTGGCCAGACAAGTTTATGAAAATAATAGAAAATGTTTAGTAAGCACGAGCATTTCAAATAAAACCTGGTGTGTTACTGATGGGCAGTGTAATTCAATGTTATGATAAAATATTTTTGGCATAAGTCCATTGAGTGCATCTTTGTACTCAGCCCTGCATGTTTGTTTTTAAATGTGCAGGTTGAGCTGGTGATGAGGTGGAGCAGTGTTGAGCAATAGGAAACCTTTTGTCGCTGATAGTTTATACCTTGAGTGCACATCGTCATATGTGTACTTCATATGTTTTCCGCTGCAAGAACACTAAGTTATATTTTGAGTTTGAAACTAATTACCTTCAGATCAGTTGAACCCTTTTGTTAAAGATCTGATGGTCTAGTCTCATATATAAATTATGTGTGCTTTATCTTGAATGTCATGAAGTTCTAGAAGTTTTCTTGATATATGTCTCATAATTCGATATCCTATTCTATTCCTATGCTTCTTAATCCCCTTCCAAGTAATAGTCCCTGCTAATCTGTCCTTTTGGTAGTGGGCTGTTACAAAGTGGTATCAGAGCAGTTCATTTCCTTTAATCCAAAATTTTCCTTCAAAATTAAGTCTAGATTGAGTCACTAGACTTGTAGAGGTCAGCTAACTATGCTCAACACTCCATCACATCAAGCTCAACCGGGATGAGGTAAATGACTTCTTCTCAAATATGGAAATGAAAAGTTCAAAAGTGAAAAAGGATTGAAATCATGTTTTAAAAGCAATGAAAGTTATGGAAATTGGTTTGAAAACAAAGATATGGAAAAAGTTTGAGAATGAAAGTTTTGAAAAATGATGGAAAATGGTATGGACATTGATGTATTGAAAAGTGATATGTTGAATTCTTGAAATTCAAAGACATGTATGTTTATAAACGAGCTATGTTATGAATGTTTGAAATTCTTATTCAAAATTCAAGTTGATTATGACAATGGATATGTTATCCCAAAAGAACATAGACGATATAAGACGCATGATCACTTATTGCGAAAAGAACATAGAAGTATGAATTGGAGAACTTTATTTCATCACGAGAACAAAAGCAAAGGTTGACATGAGAACAAGCGCAAAGATGATACGAGAACAATACAATTTTCAAATAAGAGCAACAAAAATAAAGTGAAGAAACCAAGGGATCAAGATGGAAAATGATGATGTCAACCATTGAAGGATGATCGTGAAACGATGAATGTCACTATGCGATAAGTGACATGAGTATAGTCTTTCATTTGGATGTTCATGCGCGACGGAACTCCAAATTGACTATGACTTTTCGTTAGAAACAAATAAAGACATGATTAAAGAATCGGTTGAAGTTAATCTTATGATTTACATAGAGCGAGAGGTCTGATGTGATAAGAATCTTAGAATGCTATTTGAGAGTAAGATTCTTCATGAGTACAAGTAGAGGTATGATGTTTGTTGTATGTAAGAACCTCTCGTCATTAACATTTATCCGCTTATCGATATGTTAGATTGTTTTATCCGCTATGATATGTTCGATTACTTATCTCGCTTATCGATGTGTCCGATTGATTTATCCTAGATCGTCTGCTTTAGATGGCGAGGACTCGATATACAACAAAGAGGAGGTTAGGACCACGAGCTACACCGATGAGATCATCCGAGCATACCGCACGTCAAAGATGGTGTGGGGCGATAGCGTGGGAGAATTTTGTCACATTACCTCCATCACTAGATGGCTGCCCACGAATATGGCGTGATGATTTTGATGGCGTTAAGCGTCTTTTGACTCACCGCCGTGTGTTGGGAAGGATATGCTACAGAAATATCGGGTGACTACATCTATCGTGCCGATGGTAGCTTTGATTTGATCGCAGATCTTCCTAGATTCATCTGTCACTTGAGCTATGTCTACAGTGTTTACCGGGTTGCACCCAGAGGACCCTACCTTCTACCCCGAGAGTACACTTGGCACGACATTACACCAGAGTGGTTGTACTTGGAGGTTCCTCGAGAGGTCGACCCCATAATACCAAGTTATTTGGAGGAAGAAGGCCGACCTGCGCATGTGGAAAGGGCATCACGACCAAGAGCTTTGGGAACGCCGATTTTTCCTCCACTGTCAATTGGACATCCGTCCCGATCACCACTCCCTGTTTTGCCACCGATGACGGTGCTACCGCCTCCAGCAGAGCCCTATCCTCAGACGGCGTGCATGAGAGTGTATGATCCACGAGATGAATATATTCCCGTACGTGATGTGTTTGCTATACGGGACGAGGGAGTAGGACCTTCTCGTACACGTGCGCGTGAAGAGGACTCAGAAGAGGATCCAGAAGAGGATGAGGACCGGAGGAGGAAGAAGATCCGAAAGAGGACCCGAACGAAGATGAGAATCTGGAGGAGAATCCAGAGAATGATGAAAACCCAGATGAAAATATGGGGGATGGTGAAGATGATAGGTTTGATGAATGGTAGAAGCTATGAACAACAAAAACAATGCTATGCCTTGGGATAGTATATGAGTAGTATGTGTGTAGTGTGTTTAGCTATGTCATAATAGTGGATACAGAAGCATAGTATTTTTGTAACGCTCTGTAATCGAGTATGTTAGTTGATGATGGTTTAATTAGAAGAAGCATCGCATTATGTACTTGACTTTCTTTTGAGTCTGATGACTTGTACATAACAGTCCTCTTTGAGGCATTTTCCTATATATGTATGATGACTCTAGATGGGCTTTTGCGGCAAAATGAGTATGAAAATGATGAATAGTTTTACTAAAGCTGTTTTATGATGAGATTGTATGAAGTGCTATGTATGTGTAAATTGTGATAAATGATATGCGAAATGATAATTATATCTTTACAATACCAGAATGCCGCCTAGACGTGAACCTGAGCAAGGAATTAGAGGAAGATGCAGGGGAAGAGGTAGGGGAAGGGGAAGAGTTCCACGACCTGAAGTTGACGATATACCATTGCCACCCCCACCTGATCGTAGGATCGATGAGCTCTTCCTTAGGTAAAATCCTCATGCTTTTAACGGAAAAGGAAGTCCTGATGACGCTGAACAATGGGTAAGAGCAATGGAGAGAATTTTCGATTTTCTCCACTGTACAACACAAGAACGGCTGTCTTGTGTTACTTTTCAACTCACCGAACTTGCGGATTTTTGGTGGGAAGCTAGAAGAAAAACCATGACACCGGAACAAATGGACTATTTCACTTGGGAGGATTTCAAGATAGAGATGTGTGAAAAATACATCCCTACGAATTATAGAAAGAAAAATGAGAATGAGTTCTTCAATCTGAAACAGGAACGAATGTCAGTAACGGAGTACGATCGCATCTTTTGCGATATGTCGAGATATGCTCCAGACCAAGTGAGCACTGACATGAAAATGTCAGAGAAATTTTGATCTGGTCTAAGGCATGAAATAAGAATATATGTCTCTTGCTAGTCACGGCGACTTAACATATACTGAAGCCCTCAGTCGAGCACTGGATATTGAGGCAGCAATGCCGGAAGATAAGCCGACGCAAACTCAGTCACATAATGCTGGTGACAAAGGCAAGAGAAAGTGGGAAGGAAGCTTCAATAACTACAACCGAGGAAATTTTGGAAGTTCAAGCAACAAGAGGCCATGGCAGGGGAACATGGCACCACAAGGGCAAGGGTGGAAAAGACCGATATTTTCCACACCAACGGGAGGTCAACAAGAACAAATGAGGACTCTTGCTTGCCCAAAATATTATAAACTGCATAGGGGTGTGTGCCTAGCAGGTAGTAATAGTTGTTATAAATGTGGCTTGAAGGGTCACTATGCAAATGAATGCCCAGGAATACGCCCGGGATGAATGGGAAGGCCAAATCAGCCAAGCCATGCCCAACCACTTAGGGCTATACAATATCAACCACAGCACAACCAGCAGCAGCAGCAACGACAAAGAATGTCGAAGAACAACAACCACCCCGCCACCATACCGGCCAGTTAGAGCTTATGCTCTACATCGAGCGAGCAATCTAACGAACTGTGGAAACTGGTAGGTATGGGAAAACTTCTCAACATACCTATTATACTTTTGTTCGATACGGGTGCTTCACATTCTTTCATCGCAAAAGCATGCGTAGATATGTTAGAACTTAAATCAGAACAAGCAAATCAGGAAATGAGAATCTCTTCACCCATAGGAGGGATTATGACTGTCACACATGTTTGCTCGAACTAAGAATATTGTAGCACAAATTCTGAGAGTGCGGTAAACTTGTAATTTAAAATTTGTATAAGTCTGTCCAAGTTCATCAATGGATGTCTTGAATATCATGACATCATCACTGCATTTGCATTCTCTCGATGCTTTCATTAATTTTAAGGATATTTTATGGATAATCCTTCTATAATGAGATTAAAAATGTTGAATGTAGTCCCCTAGGGACAACCCAATGGTTAAGGTGGGTTCCTGTGGCCGAGAGGTCACAGGTTCGAACCCCACCAAACGCCTCTATGGGTTTGAGCACATCTCACCGGTTTTCCAAGTGTGGTTTACATGCTCTGTGTGGTTTGCAGCAATTGCACAGACCGTGGGGTTTACCCAGTGCGCACCTAAGGTAGTGGCTGCGGGTTCCCCATGATATCAAAAAAAAAAAAAATGTTAAATGTAAATGTGACTCCAACTATATTTGTCTAGTTGATTAATCAACGGATTGCAGGCAAAATTTGAAGTATGAAAGAGATTATTGAGATTTGAATTCCAACTTTGGACCTTTTTCACATCAATTCTAATTTTTAAAGTATTTTAATAATGTCAATTTTTTCACAATCGTCTTTTTTTCATATTTTAAAACTAAGATTTACCCATTCATCTAACATTGAAACTCAAAATTTCTTCAGGACTTTTAAAGTTCATTTTCTTGATTGTCCTCTCATATTCTCATTTTCATCATCGTATGTCCAAAATTGCAATCAAATCGTCGAAAAATTCGAATTTAGTTATGCAAACTCCTGATTTAATTAGTCAATCATCAGAAGCCTAACGACAAGAGAGATAACTCATATGACAGTGGGACTTCAAAATTCCTCACTCAATTGTGAGGTTTTTTTTTGTATCATGGGGAACCCGCAGTCGCTACCTTAGGAACCCATAGAGGCGTTTGGTGGGTTCGAACCTGTGACCTCTCGACCACATGAACCCACCTTAACCATTGGGCTGTCCATAGGGGACTCAATTGTGAGGTTTGATGTTTGATAGATGTCTAAATTTCAGCTTCACACTTGTGCAACAAAAATAGGAGAATTGAATTTGTAACAAACCAAAAAATTGAGATATTATTGAAATACTTTAAAAATTAATTTAAAATTTCAATAAGGTCCAATATTTGAGATTTAAATTGTAATTATCTCTTAAAAATAAAAAATTGATATATTCTGTAAAAAAAATATAAGAGCATTCAAAAAATACTATTTTCTCTCCATAGAAAGAAATGAAGATTGGAGCTGAATCTCGGGAGGATAGCTTCCTTTTGGAACAAGATTGGAGCTGAAACCAAATAAATTTTCAAAAGTGGATCATAAATTCATCGGGAACTTTATTTAATTACACAATTCCATTCATATACACAAGTAACGATATAATATTATAAGGTTCTGCTTCAAGAATAAAACGTTGTCGTTCGTTTTAGGAAGGGGGCAAATTCCCGCGAGGGGTTTAACGCGGGTTTAAGAGCAACAACCTTTGCGTCGCCGTCTTCTCATCGACGTTTCTTCTCCCCAATAAACTGAAACAGAGCGCTACTATGGCCTGTAAACTCTCTCTCAGCTCCACTCTCTCTCTAATCCATCCAGAAATATCTCCACATTCTTCAAAATTACCGGTTCACTTGCAACTTCTCAAATTATCCAAAGCTTTACAGCCGCAAGATCCAGAAGAACCGAAGGTGTGTTGCATTTTTTTGCTCGCTCATTGTTCTCAGTTTCTAGTTCCGAAATTTGAGTGATTGCTCTTTGATTCAGGTGTATGGAAGATTTGTGCCGCCACGGCTGGAGCGGAGGTTGAGGTTGAAGCCGACGTTGAAGTTGAAGTTGCAGAGGGGTACACGATAACGCAGTTTGTTGATAAGATGATCGGCGTTTTCCTGAACGAGAAACCTAAGTCTAGAGATTGGAAGAAATACTTTATTTTCCGAGATGAATGGGGCAAGTATCGGCAGAAATTTTATGAACGGTGTAAGACCCGCGCCGATTCTGAAAAGGATTCACATATTAAGCAAAAATTGATAGACTTGTCGAGGAGAGTTAAAAAGGTATTGATCTTTTGTATGTTATTTTTTAGTTGTTTCTATCTATTGATTCCTCATATTTGCTACTCCGTAAAAGTTTTAATGTCTGCCCTGATATTTGATTTCACTCAACTAGTTGTGCTTATTCCAGAAATTGGTTTGATCTTAGTGATTTTGGAATCTAGCATATAAACCACATAATATTTTATGTAGAAAATGAATGGTGTGGCATAACTGCTTACGAGCTACTTATTGTCTTATGATATGTTTGGAGGATTGGAATGTGTATGATTTGATGAAAATTTCTTTGGAGTTACATGCTGATCATGCATGAACTTGGCAGATTGATGATGAAATGGAAAAGCATACTGCACTTTTAAAGAGATACAAGAAAGTTCCATGGACATCAATGCAATTGTAGCAAAGAGACGTGGAGATTTTACAGACAGTTTCTTTCGCCATCTCACTTTGGTCTCAGAAACTTATGACAGCTTGGAAGACCGAGATGGTAATGTTTTTAAATAATAGCTTATCCAGTCCAACGGACACGTAGAAAAACCTTATATTACATGACTTGGTTGAAGTATCTAGGTTCCTGAATGGTGTATTCTAGTGCATGTGGTGTTTGCAAGTGTTTCATTTTTTTGGATGTTGAAACATGGGATATAATCTTGTATGTAATAAGGCTTATGTAATTACTATTTGCTTTTCATACATGCCAGTAATGAAAATATATATTGCATGCCTACATATGTTCTTCAGTTCCATACATGCTTGACTTCTATTGTTTCTTAAGAATTTTGATAATTTGTATCCCTAGTCTGAGTCCTAGTGTATGCGTGAACGTTCATGTGCATCATCAGTGGTTGTAAATGCCAAAAAAAATATGCAATAGGAACTCGCATTATCATCTAATTTGGATTTAATATTTCTGTTTTTATTTGCCAGTGTAGATTCAGGTATTGCATTGTCACTTTTGTTTTTTCTTAAATTATTATTATTATTATTATTATTATTATTATTATTATTATTATTATTATTATTATTATTATTATTATTATTATTAAATAGACGATTTCAGATTGTCTAAATTCTTGAATAAAATCTTATAATTGAGCAGCGTTTGCAAGGCTGGGGACTCGATGCTTAGCAGCTGTCAGCGCTTTCGATAAATACTCTGGAGATTGTGGATGCATTAGACATTGCCCAGGCTAAGTTCGATGACATCTTAGATTCGCCTTCGATAGATGCAGCATGTGAGAAAATAAAGAGCCTAACCAAAGCAAAAGAGCTCGACTCTTCTTTAATTCTATTGATAAATGGCGCTTGGGCAGCAGCAAAGAAGTCAGCAACCATGAAAAATGAGGTATTAATCAGCTTTCTTCCTACTTAAAAAATCTTATCAATATACGTGTGAGGATGACATTTTGATATGAAAAGCAAAACATGATGGTATCTGCTTTCCAATATGCCATTCTCCACAATATGTGCAACGGTTCTTCTTCTTTTCCTTATTCTTATTCGTCCCCATCCTTGATTTAAGATCTTAAATGGGTTGGAGTCGTTGGACTGGTCAATGAGCTGATTGGTTATTCTTCCAATGGTTTGCAACACGTCTATTGTCTACGGCAAACATGCATCAAACTTGTGACATTTTTTCTTGAAATACACTGAGACGTAGATTATTTACAGTTGGTTGCATTTCTGAGATGGAATAGAATATAAAATACAAATCATGCTTCAATATCCAGACTGCTAGGACACATATAAAGTGCTTAGCTTGAGCATATCTCCACTTACTGTGAATAATGTTCTTTCGGTCTTGCTCTTCTAAGAAGATCTGCTTGATATTACTGATATTTCTATTTTTTTAGTACTTAAACACAATAGGTACCTGTTGGGATGAAATGTGTGCAAAGATTTTGTGGGTTTGCTTCAATTGGTTTTGAGAAAAGTCGCTCTAAGTTTTTTGATTGCACATCAAAATGGCACTAAAGAACAGCGTAGGGAGAATGGATCTAAACATTTTCTTGCTTGCGAAAACAGAGAAATAGGGACAATAACATATTATATCTCATCGTGAAACAATATTATTGCTTTGATTATCATTTAGGCGACAGAGTCATTGTGCTTAGATGGAGCTCTGATTTTCAAATGCCACAAATGTTACTTGAAATTTTGTTTAGTTAAATCATTTAACTTCATCATTTGTGCTGAAGTAGACACCACTCTAGGGATAGTCACCCTGGCCTCGCTCCATATGCCAGTTGGTTGGTTTTTGAACAGTGTCATAGTTCTCATCCTTCTTACACTAAACCATCGTGTTTGTTTCTTGTCTAAAAATTACTTCTCATGGAACATCATCATTCCATTTTCTCAAGAATTTGGTGTATATTTTCGTGCAGTTTATATAAAGCAAATTTTTGCAGGTGAAAGGTATAATGTACCGTATAACCAAGGCAACAGAGTAGTCTGAGTAATATTGTGCCACAAGAAATTAAACTGCTGAAGTATTTGCTGAACATCACAGATCCTGAAGAGCGATTTTCAGCATTGGCTACCGCTTTATCGCCTGGTGACGAACATGATATCAAGCAACCAAATGCTATATACACGTAATAAAGCATGTTTCTCCAAACTTTTGAGCTGCGTAAATGATTCATAATTTCTGTTTGATTTTCTTGCATCCTCATCTGATGTTTCAGAACTCCGAAGGACCTGCACAAGTGGATTAAGATCATGCTTGATGCATACCATCTCAACAGGGAAGAGACTGAAATTAGGGAAGCCAAGAAAATGGACCGACCTATTGTTATCCAGAGACTTTTCATCCTTAAAGAAACTATCGAAGAGGAGTACATGGAGCAAAATGCCAAAGCAGTACGAACCTATACACAGAAGAAAAATGAGATACTCTTTCCATCAAGGGGCGCTGCTAAATATATGGGAGCAGTAAACCTAGAAGTTCATTTCGAAGGTTTGTGCTTGTTTCCTTATTTGGATGGAATTAACTGATAAATCTTTTGTTAGATCGATATAAGCTATATGTAAATGCTCTTCCCCGATGAATTTCTGGATCGTGTATCACTAATTGTTCTTATGCAAGCATCCTATGTATGTCATCATGATTTCCTTTGAGCCAAAAATGTTATGTATTGTTATGTAATGTTGGCCCAATGTGCAGCCCAAATAGCCCAAACCCATTATCTCTCATTATAGTTTTCTTAACCTACTTCTGTGGCTCACTTTTAATTGGCAGCATATATACACGCCTCCATTCTTCTTAGTGGGACAAGAGCAAAGAAACGCCCCCACCTTGAGAGTTGCTGTGAGTGTGAGAGAGAGATAGAGAAAAAGCCGCCGCGTGCTTTGCCTTTGGTCGTGATTGCGAGCCGACGAGATAGCCACCTCTTTGGTGGAGCCGTGGTTGTGTGTGTGCGTCCAAGGAGGAGCCGCACCGAGCCAATTGGTATCTCCATTTTCTTTTCTTTTTCTTTATTGTGCGCAGTATCGAAAGTTGCGCGAACGACGCTGAGTTCTTGTCGGGATCTGACGGACGCATCGACGATTTACGAGGTTGTCCGGATTCACAATGATGGTATCGGCGAGGTTTGTCTCGTTGTCGCGTCACAGTAAATCAGCGATTCGGATCGCCGCAGTAAAAAGTGCCTCGATCTTAGGCACCGCTTCGGGTAAAGCTGGCTAAAACCTCTGCTTTTTAAAATTCTAGAAAACCGCCGATTAGCGCGATAGAGGATTGGGTTTTGCTTGTTTACCAACGTGTCACTTGTTTTAGATCGCGTGACAAAATCGAAAATATTATTTGCCTTGAGAATATTTGCTACTCGATTTGTATTCACGCATTAAGTGCATATATTTGTTCTCTGGTTTTATTGTGTGTCGTTATGTCTTCTCCGCAAATTATGGTTTGGCACCTTTGATGGTAAGACGGACTTTGGTTTTGGCAACAAAAATGGAATGTATTTTAATTCACAAGGTGTTTATCAAGTTATTGATGATTCTTATGATAATGAAATTGATGAAAAAGAAATTTCAAATGAATCGCTTGCTTTCTCGCAATTATCCCGAATTTATCCGAGTGTGTTCTTAGAAAAGTAGGAAGGATGACTTCGCAAAGATTTGTGGTCAAAACTTGAAGAATTATATATTGAAACGCCTTTGCCTTTTAAAATGTTTCGATTGAAAGATTCTTCCGCTTTAAACTCGACATGTCTAAAGGTGTTAATGAAAATGTGGATGAGTTCACTAAGTTAGTTCAAGACATAAAATTGATTTGGCGATAAACATATTGATGATTATGTCCGTTTCGCTTTTAAATGCTATTCTCGATTCTTACAATGATGTTAAATCGCTATTAAGTATGGTAGAGATAATGTGACGCTTGACATCATTGTGAGTGCTTTGAAAAATAAGGAATTAGATTTAAAACTTGATAACGCGCACAAGAACTGGATAAAGTCATGCATGCTAGGGTGGAAAATGTTTCATGATAAGGAAAGTCAAACTTAGATTTAAACCTAGGAAGTGCTATGGTTGTGGTGAAACGGGTCACTATATTAGGGATTGTCCTAAGAAAATCAAAATGTTGATCGGGCTAATGTGGTTACTAATGAAGAAACCACGTGTGATTTGTTCTAAGGTGGAGCTATGTGGTTGAGCTTTAAGTTTAGGGTGCATGAGCTTAGGAATTTGTTTCCTCGTGTCTCTCGTGGTTGCTCACTTTGAGGTGGAGCTTCATTCCTCGCTTTATGCTCGTTGTTTTTTGTTCTTTGTGAACATACCTTTGTGGTTCTTTCTATGTGGTTTTGTGGTTTGATGGCTTTGTGCCAACTTCGTGACTTCGTGATGGCTTAGTGACTTTGTGTTTTTACGATCTGTGTGATCTATGCTAGCTTAGTGATAGCAATCTTTGTGGTTTACCGTCTGTGTGATGGTTGTGATGATCTTTGTGATCTTCTGTAGCTTTGTGCTTGTTATCTTTGTGATTGCTTTGTGGTCAACTAGCTTTGTGTTAGTTAGCTTTGTGATGTTTCTTTGTGAGCTTCTAATTGTGTATTAGTTGCCTTTATGCTTTGTGATGTTGCTTGGTGAGCTTCTAATTGTGTATTAGTTGCCTTCATGCTTTGTGAGTTTCTAACTGTGTGTTAGATATCTTTGTGCTTTGTGGATGTTTTTTCTGTGTGTTTTTTTTGCAGGTATGAACATGGTTAGTTTACCCTTGGATCTTTGTGATCCGTACAAACTATGTTTGTACAAAAAGCTCCCATGTTTAGCCTTTGTGGTTTTACATCGGGCAAACTGTCCCCTTGTTCTATCTTCGCGATTTTACAAGGGGGCTCGGCGAGGATGATTGTGTGGTTTGTTCTCCGATGCACACAGCAACACGGTTGGGCCAAAGGTGGAGATTGTTATGTAATGTTGGCCCAATGTGCAGCCCAAATAGCCCAAACCCATTATCTCTCATTATAGTTTTCTTAACCTACTTCTGTGGCTCACTTTTAATTGGCAGCATATATACACGCCTCCCATTCTTCTTAGTGGGACAGTAGCAAAAGAAACGTCCCCCCCCCAATTTGAGAGTTGCCTGTGAGTGTGAGAGAGAGATAGAGAGAAAAAGCTGCTGCCGTGCTTGCCTTTGTGGCTGTGATTGCGGAGCCGACGAGATAGCCACTCTCTTTGGTGGAGCCGTGGTTGTGTGTGTGCGTCAAAGGAGGAGCCGCACCTGAGCCGAATTGATATCTCCATTTTTCTTTTCTTTTTTCTTTTATTGTGTGCAGGTATCAAGAAAGTTGCCAGGAGCGACGTTGAGTTGCTGTCGGGATCTACGGGAGCGCATTGACGACGACGAGGTTGTCCGGATTCACAACATGTATGATTGCCCTTTTCCGTACTTGTTTGGTTGCGGTATTTGCATGATTCATAGCGTGAAATGGAGGCGTTGATGTTTATTTTGCGGGTGCATTCATCATAGGCCTGTGTGGAATCTGTGGATGCATGTATTGTGTGAACAGAAACAGAATATCGTGCATTTTGTGCAGCAGCTGATGTTTTCTAGTGAAATTAGGTTCCAACTGCAACTGCATGTGGATAATACTGGGGTAGGTGTTTCTGTAATTTCATTTTCTTTTTCTGGATTGCTTAACCTACGCAAAGAAAGTATGGGCAGGTCGCAGGTGTTTGCTTTTCCTTTTTTTTTTTTTTTTTTTTTTTCCAGGCTTAGCTCAACCAATAATTTTAATACGTGTATCAAAGTACAGAAGTTAGATATGTTGGTTTGCGCTATCGCATGCACCGCGGGTTTACCCAACTTGCCTAAGCACGTAGCGGTGCGGGTTCCCCATGATACAAAAAAAAAAAATTTATGACAGATCCCGCGTAACTTGTCTTTTGTTCTTTTTTAGATTTTATGAAAAGACACTCATAATATTAATATATCCTTTGTTATTTAAAGTGGGTCTTATGTCTATAATTGGAACAAGATGTTATCTACAATATATATGCACCTTCTTTTTTTTTGGTAAATTAATACGAAATTTTAAAGGTTGCGTCACGGTGGATTCGAACTCGAGATCTTTGGCCTCGGACATTAACCATTCTACCACTAGGTCAACACACACACACATATGCACCTTCTTGTACTGCCTAATCCACATATAATACAACCAAGCCTCACTTTGCAGTTTCCCAATATTGTCCTTTCTCTGGACAAGCAATCACGATCCTCATTTACCATTTCATGAACAAATCCATCAGTTTTCCCGAAATTATATGCCCGCGTATGTGTTAATGGGTTATACGACTATTATATTTGTAATATATGACCTCACTTTTCTTTTTCTTTTTCTTTTTTCTTTGAACTGTTAGTCTATGCAAAGAAATTATGGTGTAGGTGTTTGATTTTTCTTTTGTTTATGGACGAAAGTATGTGTTTGAATTATTGTAATATATTCTTTCAAGTCTCTTTTTCCCCTGACGAGGACTTGGCTCAAGCATAAATAAAAACAATAGTAATTCAATATGTATGTCAAATGCACAAGTTTCAACGTATAGTAAGATACAACTTAATGACTAATCAAAATAAATATGACATCATTGAAATGAAATCAATATCTTTGAAAACAACAAAAGTTAATAACATTACGATGTATTGAAATGTCTCTTTAAATGTGTGTGGTGGCCTAGTGGTAGAGTGGTTAATGTTCGAGGTTAAAGGTCTCGGGTTCGAGTCCACCGTGACGCAGCCTTTAAAATTTTTGTATTAATTGACCCAAAAAAGTGTGTGTGTGTTGGCTAGTGGTAGAGTGGTTAATCTTCGAGCCAGGTGCCCTGGTTCGAGTCCATGCGACGCACCTTTAAAATTTCTATATCAATTGACCAAAAAAGAAATGTCTCTTTAAATCAAATTCTTATGAATTAGTAAAATAGCACATTTCCTGGTTAGCAAAATGGATATTCTTAAGACCAAATTTCATAAATTTGAATTATACACAATATGAACGTTGAATAGCGACTACAGATTATCTACGTGATGAAGAAAAATGAAATAGCATAATGTATAAAAATCATCTAAGAATGGTTCCCTATGACATAAGCCGCTTAATAAAAAAAAAGGAATAAGAAAGAAAAATAAACAAAGTCTTGTTTGTTTCTTTTGATTCAAAAGAATTAAAATAACTTGTCAAACATAAGTTCAAGGGCATGGAGGTGTTTTCCCCGTTATGGCAGAGGGTAGTTTCGTCATTCACTCCGTCGTACTCATAGAAAATGATATAAATACAGGACATTTCAGCGTTATTTCCTCATCCAATATTATAATCGTCACAAGAAAAGTTGCAGTCCACAACTTTCGTCCATTTACCGGTGAAGTTTCTATCACTTTACTCGATCCAAACTTTCCATCCTATTTTGTTGATAATTCTTATTCGTCCAATCATCGTTACTGTGAATATAATAGTTTTGCTAATGATACTTTACTAATTGTTGCTTAGTTCAAGTCAGATAATTTGGTGATGAACTTTTGTTAATTTACTGGAAATCTGGAATGGAAGTTGATGGATTCCGTTTCTGCCAAAACTTTACTGGATTGAAATCTGATTAGGGGGTAGATTATATGTGTCTCGAATTTGCTATCGTGCATTAGTGTTTACTGGCTGTGAAGATTTTGTTTTCTGAGAGCTTGATTGTTAAAGTGGTTGAAATCTGTGAAGAATGGAGAAGCAGCAGGAGTTGGAATGGGAAGCAGCACAGAGCACTGAGATCAATGTCGACCTTGTTTCTGCGGCAAAGAGGCAGCTCAAGTTTCTTGCGGCTGTTGATCGGAACCGTTGGCTCTATGACGGCCCTGGTCTAGATAGGGCCATTTACAGGCAAGCACCTCATCTCAATTGCGCTTCTTTTTTGTTTATTGAATAACAGTTCATGTGAATGGATGGTCTATCATGCTCAAATAAATTGATGATTGACTATTTCAATAGAATTTGTAGTATATTCCACTTTTGATGTGTATGGATGCGCTATCGATGCTTTAATTGATTGATGATTAACTATTTCAGTAGACGCATAGTAGATGATATTTTTGAATGGTTTTTATATTGTTGTTGATGTTCTGAGTGGGTCTATTGCTATGTCGGCATGTTTCCTAATAATCTGGAGTATATGTGCTACTTCAAAACTTTTTGAATAGGAAAAGCTGAAATGCTATCACCTAAACAATACGTTATGCTTAATATAATTGTTAATTGGTCAGCATATCCTGGTATGAAGTCAGGATGATGACTTCGTGTCCACCATCACAAGGATCTTCATCATAACATCTTTTGTTGTATCATCTTGACGGAAATAATCTTGTTTATATCACTAGGTACAACGCTTATTGGCTTCCATTGCTGGCAAAACATTCTGAATCGCCACGTTTTGAAGGTTCATTGGTTGTCCCTTTGGACTGTGAATGGATTTGGCACTCAGCACTCTCACAGGCTCAATCCAGTATGGTTCTGCGCTCTGTACTTTATTGTTGAGTTTAGCTATATGTCATGTTATCAGAAGATTGAAATAGCCAATTCTTACCTAATCTTTCAGGTTCGGTACAAGAAAGACTGAGGAGTTCTATGGCAGAATTCTTGACAACAAGAATCTTATTTCTTCTGTGGAGGGAACTTCGAGAAAGCAAACTGAAGACATCTGGAAAACATTATTCCAAGGCGAGCCATTTGAACTAGATTTAGAACTTCGGCAAGAGAATATCTCTGGTCAAGGAGTAGTGGCACAGAAATGCACCAACTATGATTTGGTCTCAGCTGTTCAAAGACAATCTCCTTTCTTTCATCAGGCAATTGCGATAACTATAATGCCATTTTAATTTTAAGCTTTGCTTTTCATAGTTTCTCTGTATACATTGTTTTCCATTATGTTACCGTCATGCAATGGACTGACTGTATTCTCTTTTAATTTTCTATTATAGGTCTGACAACTCCATATGAATGACACTCGCTATATTGGAGGAGCTGTGACAAGGTACAAAGGGTTTCTGCACCTAATCAAGAGAAACAAGGAGAAAGGCATCAAGAGCTTCTCTGTTCCCACTTACGACATTGACCTTATCTGGCACACTCATCAGTTACATCCAGTTTCTTATTGTGATGATCTTGTAAAAATAATGGGAAAGGTTTTAGAACATGATGACACTGATTCTGATAGAACGAAAGGTCAGAAACTGGATGTTGGGTTTACTGGGATGACCAGGACATTCGAGGACCTGTATGGCCGTAGGTATTGGAGAGCGGGAGCAATGTACAAGGGTAGTGCCCCGGTCAGACTTACTTCTTACTCCGGCACTATCATGAAAAAGGTGCCAAGTTATAATGAGAGCCCAAAAGTAGCACATCCTGCGATGAAAGTTTTTGAGGTACTCAAGGACCTTTACAGCACACCAAGAATAGACATGTATGCACATTGCATTTGCACTAGGTTGATGCTATGCTGCCACTCTTATGAAACATGAACAGTGGATTGTGAAAACAACTTTTCCCTAGCAGTTTGCTTTGTTACATGCTTTATGCAATGCATTCTGGTCTTCATATAGAACTTTTTGGTCCAACTGGGTTTACTTGTCCTTTTTCAGCTATTCTTTTGAATCCAGAAATCCTTAAGAAGCTCACGGTTTACATCATCAGATGGCTGGGGAAAATGGTTTTAGCATAGCACCTTTCAGTTTCTGGGTTAAGACCTGTCCCTATCAAGTTTCAAAAATTCCATATTTCTTTGCAATATCAACCTGTCTTACCTGAGATATCACATAGTACAGACCCTGTTAGACTTTGAAGAAGTATGATCCTCATCCACCAAGCATCATTCAGCAGTTCTGATGCCAGAATTTTCTTCATATCATTTGTCCTTTAGGGATTATTTGGACTTGTCTTATTACTTCACATATTAGACCTGTTCGTATTTGACTCATACAGTAATTCTTTTTAAAGAAGTCGTGGAAGAGGAAAAGAAAGAACGAAAGAAGTGGAGGGACATTTATTCTAACTCTATTGCATAAATGCTATTTACCCCTCATGCTTCATAATCTGAATATGTTGTTGAGAGTCTGCTTCTCAGAGACATGATACAACAGTAGTCATTTGCTTTTGAATGAAAACATTATAGATATGAGGTCTCTTCATCCTGCACAAATGAGGCTTCAGCACTCTATACCTTTCTTTCTCCATTATTCATGATTAATTAAAAAAATGATTTTGGCAAAGTAATAAAATTGATATGTTTATTCAAATTTTTCAGGTCATGTTGGAGTTTGTAGGTGTAAGGAATCTGCCAGAGGGACACAAAGGAAGTCCCTGCGTCTCCTTTTGTAAATCGCAACCAGATATGATCTTCAATGCAAAGAGAAGCCTTAAAATTTTCTCCGAATCTGGTGAGAAACAAGTGGCTTCTTTCCAGTGTCAACCTACTGGAAACCTGATCTTTGAACTCATGTCTTCACCTTCTGTGTCACCCCTCTCAAAGTTCTCCAAGACAATGGGCACCACTTCCATATCTCTGGAAGACTTCCTATTGCCTGACTCCAATCTTACGGAGGAAAAATGGTTGGATTTGGTTCCTAGTTCAAACATCACAGAATCCAAGCCTATTGGCTTGCGAGTGGCCATCTCAGTTACCATACCTACCCCAGCACCATATACACTTAATATGGTTCGCTCTTGGCCATTCTTGAAAAGTTCTTGCTTGTTCCCACTTCCAGTCAGGGCCCAATTCTCTAAAAATTGGACACGCATAGTTGATGAGGATGGGAACATGGTGCTCAACTTACATATGAGGTATTTAACATTTGCCTTTTCTTGAGTTACAGTGTCTTTGAGTTTTGGCTTGTTTGAGCACGTCTATATGCATTCAGTTTTCCTTCTATTTAGTTTGTTTATTACCATCTCACTTTTAACTTGGTTGTCATTATTTAGCTAGAAAGTTTTGATAATTATATATATGAATTTATCAGAAGCAATATGCTTAGCTTTTCAAGAACAGTCTTCTCTCCTATATTTGAAAACACTCGTGTTATCTTATGGATAATCTAATGAGATGCTTGCTGAAAATTTTACTTCTTGAGATCTTATTTTATTAAATCTATATGTTTGCATGAAAAGCGGACAATTCTGTTTTTTTTATAGAGTATTTGTACTGCTTTCCTTGAAGATGTTTGATCTCGACAAACTTATGTTGTATGATTTCCTAATGTTAGAGATCAACAGAAATTCAGAGATCAACAGAAATCAAAAGGCAAGAAAGAAAGTAGAAGAGAAGTAGTGGTTGGAATCATGGATTCGGGTAAAACATGTACTCTGGCTGAGTTTGCAGAGTCCAAATGGTCTATGGTAAATTCTCCATGGTCCCTTAAGCTTCCAAATATAAACAATGATGATGGACACCTCTTCGAGATGACTGGTCCTCATACTGTAAGTGTCCTCCATTTTTATCTTACATTTCTTATACATAGAAGCTCCAAAAGAATAAAAAGAAAAGGAGAAAGTTTGGACAACACATATTGAGCTTAATATTTAACTATGATTGTGCATGAAACTCCTATTTTTGTAGGTTATTCCATAACAACATTGCTTTTATTGGTAGTATGTATTATCTTGAGACGGGATTGTTTTTCTATTTGGCCATATTTATATGATCTGGGGAACCATGTCTAGCCATTGATAGAAAATTTGCGAATTTTCCTACTACTGAATCTTTACTTCACATAGGATGACAGCATAGAATCTGGCACGACCTGAATCTACAGTTGATACAAACTGAACATCTTATAGAAGAAATGACTATTATTTTAAGTTAGTTTTTGCTTGAAATCCAGCTTCTTATAAGGCCAGAGGGCTTAGGCATTATTTTTCATGTTCATGACGTCTGTCTTTATACAGGTAAGACTTTTCCCTGGTGGAAGGCTGGATTATGAATCAAGGCGCTGCGAAAAACACACAGCTGGGCATCAACACGAACCTCATCTAATTACAGCTGTAAAATTCTCTGCTGAAGAGCCTTATGGAACAGCAGTGGCATTACTTGACATGAAGTCTGGCACTATCAAGGTATCGTACGTAATAAGAAACTCAATCATGTCCAGTAAAGTAGTTTATCACTCATCACTATGTTGTTATTTTTGGGATTTTAGGTCAAAGAAGAATGGTTCGTTTTGCCTGGCCTTATAGTTACATTTATACTTGGCAACCTAAAGAGGAAAGAAGGGCGTTGTAGTATGAAGTTGGGCAGCGAAAAACTCTTAAATGATGCACTTAATCCTGCAATAGGAAGTGAGACCAACCAGGTCCTCAAAGGAATTGGGTGTTGATGCAGCAACTAATAAACAAAATGCTTTGACTTCAGCAAACACAGGAGTTCTCAGTGGAAGTTGTGGTGGAGGATGTGAAATTCAGCAAGGACTGTCGAGTCCGGGGGATGCGGAGGTTGTGGTGGCAGTGGATGTGGAAACATGGCGAAATGTGGTGGTTGTGGCAGTGGTTGTGGTGGCTGTGGTGGTGGATGTGGGAGCATGATGGCTCACTACGGTGTTAGCAGTGCCTGTGGTGGTAGTGGCGGCTGTGGGGGTGGATGTGGAGGCATGATGGCTAACTGCAGTGGCTGCGGTGTTAGTAGTGGTGGGTCTAGGAACATGGCGAAATGTGGTGGCTGCGGGGGTTGTGGAGGCAGCTGCGGAAGCCAATTAGGTGTGAGCGATGGTGGCATAAATCAAGAGATCGTTGTCGCGTGATATTTGAGCCCAGATCTTCATAAGCATGCAGGAATGTTTAAAACTTGTGTATGTCACTGTGTGCTTGTTTGTCTGTTGTATTCTTCAGATTGCACGTTGTTGTCTTGAGTTATTGCAATCTGTTTGTACATTTGTGTATATGTGTAGTGAATAAATTTTTTCATTTAACATCCATTTTATTTATCAAATTTAGTTTCGGCAATCAGCACTCACTCACATTTCTCTAAGCAAGAGAAGAAAGGGAAAGAAATTCGTGACGAGGGAAAGATACCAACAGTCGATTATCAAGATCCGCGCTTTTCGGCTTTGTTCACCTCCCCACTCTATGCTCCGGACCCAACTGATCCTCAATATAAAAGGTGCTGTTTTATTTTGTTTGGTAATATTGTCATCAAGAAATCAATTATCTTTGTATGCTAATGAAGATCTTATTTTGGTGGTACAGGAGTGCACCTTATCATCGGCAGAAGCAGAACAAGTCTACTCGCTAGAATGAATGCATTCGTCCAATTTTGCCCGTTTCTTAACTGTATAATAGCTATAAGCTATGGTATTTTGGACAAAGATATCTTAGGATACAAATTCAAAACATACAACCACAAAAGCATAGCTTTGTTTTGCTTTTGCTACTTTATTATTGTATTATTATGAAGATGCATTGCATGCTTAATTAAGAGCATTTACTATTACCAGCTGGCTTAAATCGATCAAATGCTAGATTTATTCTTTTTCTAGGTACGACTTACGAGTTCAACGCAGCAAGACATTGAACCATTTGACCAACACTTTGAAGAATAATGGTCGCTTGAGTTGTGCCTTCATTGTTTTATTTTCATTTATTTGTTTGCTTCTATGATGATTATACTAAAATTGTAGTAATTGACCTAGGATAATCAAATTCATATGTAAGTAGTACTCTGTCCAATTTTGCTTTTTAATGGCAATGAATAAGGTGGTCTAGTATAGATATATCCATAAAATCAAATACTTTTTTTGTTTCGCTTTTAAGTAGTTTATATTCTCTTTGAGTTGTCTCACTCTAAGTGATTCATATCTAATTTTTATTCTATTTTTATACATAAAAATGCATTGAATTCGTAATTTATATTATTTTGCACACAAAAATACAATCCACTTAATATAGGTGTCCGAAAATAATGAGTCAATTAAAATGAGATGAATACGATGAATTAGTTTTAACCGCAAGAGTCAAGACCGCATGAGAGCCGTCAAAAGTTTCTACACCCATATCCATTTTTCATCTCACAAACTATTATTATATGTGATATATTTTATGGATATTATTTGACGGATATTGACCCGTCTGTTGATAAGGTAAATCTGTTTTCTTTCACTAATAAATAAATTTAAAACTTTATATTATCACTTAATTAAAAATTTACATATAACACGTGACTGTACTAATATGCTATTTAAAGTTAAAATAAAAAATCGCATCACACATTAAGTGAGAATTTTATTTTGGGAAAACTCAATATTTAGCATTCAAGGTTGATAAAAAAATGTCTCTTGTACATCTGGTTCAAAAATAACATTTGATATTTTTCTTCAATGTAAATAATATTTGATATTTCTCTTTAATGTAAATAATATTTTTTTTAATTTAAATGATAATTTTTTAATAACAAATGATAATTTTGTCGGTCCGCATTATACGAACGGATGTATAGGAGTGTTTTTGTGTAAAAAAGAAGTTGCACCAAAATTGTATAGAAATATAGGCAGACGGTTCCCTTCCCTTCCCTTATACTCCCTCTGTCCCATTTAAAATGTCTCACTTTCCTTTTTTGGGCTGTCCCATTACAAATGTCTCATTCTATTTTAGAAAGTAATTAACCCTTCAAAAAGTGTGGGACCTACCTGCTTTTTAACATTTTAACAACTTTATACATTTCTCCTAAATACCCGTGCCCAAAAGAAATGTGACACTTTAAATGGAAAGGATGAAGTATTATTCTCTCCACATACATCGTTACTAGGACTAGGAGCTTAATAATCACAATTCACAACGCAAAAGCGATTTTGGGTTTTCCGTTATCAAAATCTGCAATCCCAATTCCAAATCCGGATGGATATTCATAAAAAAGAATTGGGATTTTGAGGCTCTGAAATTAGAATAAAAGTGGGCGTATGTGTTGAGAAAGAAGGAAAGATCGATGTGCAGCAGAATGATGGGGCGGAAGGGGAAGACGGGCACTATTCCGGTGTACCTCAATGTATACGATCTCACCCACATCAACGGCTATGCTTACTGGCTCGGCCTCGGTATCTATCATTCTAGGGTTCAAGGTAATTGATTGCTTTCATTCTTTCAACTCTACCTTTGTCATGAAGAGTACGTGATATATCTGTTAGGAAAGACACGTGGACAGCCAACAGATTGCATGGAGAAGTTAGCAACTGCATGGAAGTAACCGTGTGATAACAAACTATTGGATACGTGGCAGAAGACGGTTATCACACTCAACAAGCTAACGATCAGAGGCGCGGCAGCTAAGGAGTATATAAACAGGATTATAGCTTTGTAACAGACTATTGTAAAACCCATTTTGAAGTTGCTTAATACAAAGTATCATTTCTTTTCTTTTATGCGTCTCTTCCCTTAGCTCTTAAGGTGTAGATTTGATGCATTAAGTAAAGACACCATTGGATGTGTCAACCTTCAATCTTTTCCTTATGTATGTATTTTTATAAATAAATTGAACCGTGCAGAGGTTCCTGAAAATTTTATGGATGATTTAATATATTCCTTCTTTGTCAAGTTTGATTGAGTTCCTCACTAGGTTTTCTTAATTTCTCTTTGGCCATATGTATAATCTTGGTTTCTGCAATAAAAAATTGAAAAATTAGGGTTTAAGCATGATTATTGAAGTTGAGCTTTTCTCCTATTGGTGTATGTACTGTAGTTCATGGGGTTGAGTATGCATTTGGTGCTCATGAACACTCAACAACTGGGATATTTGAGGTAGAACCAAAGCATTGTCCTGGTTTCACATTTAGAAATCAATCTTGATTGCAAGATCAGATTTGGGTCCCAAGGAGGTCCGTGCACTCATGGAAAATCTGGCTCAAGACTACCCTGGAAATGCCTATAATCTCATTTCCAAGAATTGCAACCACTTCTGCAATGATGTGTGTCTTCGCTTGACTGGTAAACAGATTCCTAGATGGGTCAATCGCCTTGCTCGACTTGGTATGCACATTGCCACTTGTCTTGTTTGTTTTTATATGCTTTGTTATCAACTGCAATTTTCTCCTTAATGTGCTTGTTTGTTTCTTTACAACTCTATCATATTTGTAAGGGAGTGGGACAAATCAATCGTGACTCTGATGAATATAACTAAGCAGTAAGCCCCAAATGCATTCCATGGGATGTTCTTCTTCTTGCAGTTAGTTGTAGATGTGCTTCTGCTACATTGAGAAAATGAAGTTAGGATATTTCATAAATATACATAGGAGAGAGTGGGGATGAGATTACTACACTTTAACAATCTAAAGTGGTTCATTCATGCCTTATGTAAATTAATTGCATATGATATGATTGATTCTCATTATCCACGGAGGCAAGTTATGAATGTGTTAAAATTGTGGGATCCAGTGTAGTATTAGACGCGTATCTCGACTGATTTTGTTATATTTGAAGGTTTGTTCTGCAACTGTGTTCTGCCGGCTGGTCTGAATGAAGCAAAAGTTGGGCACGTTAGAGGTGGAGAGAAAAACTCAGAGTCGGAGAAGAAAAAGCTGACAAGTCATCTGAGTAGGTATGTTTCTGCTTCCGATCCCAACCCATCCACTATTACGGCATCTTCAGGTTCTGCAACAACTACAAGGAGCGGCAGACGCCAAAGCAGCCATTCTTTGTCGCAGCGCAGTTTTTCTTTCACTATCTGAAGCCACCTCTAAGTGGCCTGTTTCATGAAATATGACTATTTGTAACTAAACAAAGATGGAATATATGTAGATATATGTACTCTATTTAAATGTATTTCCTCGCATAAGATTTCTATTGGATGCTGTAAATGTTATGATATATAATATACTATGCAAGTTATTTAGATGTGTTCTGGTACGGAAAGGAGCGTTTTTTATTTTGAATACCCCAGAAAATAGAATTCCTATGTTGAAGCGTCTCCTCCAATATTTTAACTTACCAGAAGAGAAAAATGTGTTTACTTAGAGATGAGGAATCAGGAAGGTTCTTTGGTGGAGAGAATTGATTAAATCCAGCCGGGTTCTTAAGCTTGAACTAGTAGATATTGTTATTCGTTTGCTGCGCCATCTTTATCTTTCTTTGTACTGCAGCAAAGCATCTACTGAAATATAATTGCATTTTTTATTTTATAAAATTTGCTCCATTTTCAATTTTAGATTTTAAAAAACAGATCTTGAATTAATATACACAGAAATTGTGTTCATCTTTCTTTTTACTGTTTGTAAGAAAAAGAATATATCGTACTTGGGATTTGGGGCTATATGTTTGAATGTTAGATTTTGCCAAATGAATCCAGTAATGCCAATGTATAATACTAGTCCAAGAAATTTTCAAACAGTGAGCCATCAGCCCACCTGTTACAATAAACCTTCCAGGCTCCAGCTACAGTTTTTTCCAAAGTTGGAGTGTGGCATGCTACTCAGCTTTCAACTGTAATTTATCTTGTCCAAGGTTGCATTGATTTTTTTCTGATAGTTAGTGTAACTCATTTTAATTACCTATAGTTTAGTACGGTTAATTCGTATGTGTCATATCGTTATCGTGTCAATATGATAACGAACAACATAATAAGATCAAAATATGAACACGATTTGTTAAAGACTTGCTCGACACGAACATGACACGAAATGTACAAATACAGACACAACATGCCATGACACGAAACTATGACACAAATTTTTTCATGTTGACACGGCACGATATGGCACGAAATGATAAATTCAAACCAAAACTAGGAAATAAATTAATAATAAAAATGTACAAAATAATAATTAATATTAAATATATAAATAGTTATACGAAAATGACACGAACACGAATGCAATACGAAAATTATCGTGTTATACACGGAACCCATACGAATATGACACGAAACGTGTCAACACGATAAGGCTTCAACACGATAAGATCAACACTAATTCATTAATTTCATATATATACATATAATATCGAAAATTGTCAACTCTAATATGATATGAACTAAAACGCCCACCACCCCATATTTCAACCTTTACACAATTGAATAACACGACCAACCTATTTGATATTGTGATGACATTTCTTTCTCAAAACAAGTGACTCCACGTATTTGATTCATACCAAAATATAGGATGTACGTCACAAAATAATGTCATTTTGGAGTTTTCTATCTTATTTTCCCTCAAACACCACTTAATTTAAATCAAAATCATATTAGAAATGCAAATATGATGCGAAACATGCCAAAGCTGCACATAATGTATAAAATTATTGCACAACAATAATATTGCACTGAAAGTAAAGTTGTTGCATTGAATCTAGTGTAATAAATTTATATGTTTAGTGCAACGTTCGTGCGTTCTCACGATAAATGTGTTCTCACCATAATCTACCTATATATATATAGTCAAAGAAAATCATTCACAACCTGGTGGTGAAGTTGTGAGCAAGACTAACTAAACAAGATACTCAAAGCGTCTTTTGTGAAAGGCTTCACACACTCAGGTATAGTAAAACCTAGATCTTTTTAAATCTTGTCTTGTTTGATTATTTCTTTGCTGAAAAGGATTTACGAATCCAACCATAATATATGAAGTATATTTTGAAGATACATCTCAAAAGATCTTCAGATCGTGCTTGAATATACCGAGAAATCTTCAAATGTCATTTCCATCTTGGACTCTTCGTGCATTAGAACTTCCTAAAATAGTTCATACTGAAACTCGATACATAAAATTAGGCCCTTGTATCTAAGAAAGCACAAGGAAATGTGTCATCTACATATACAATAACAAATATGTTGATGAACTATGCACTTACATAGCATTTTGGCCTTAATGCATGACCTGGTTATAATTGATATCTGTGACAAAATCATGTTACACTTAAACCTACTATAATATAAAATATATACAAGTAATAATTGTCACCTCTCAACATCTCCTCATGAGATTCTAGCCACATCATCATTAGCATGAAATTAAGACAACATTAATTATAGAATTTCTCCTACTTTCTCTTTTCTGCTTGATTGGAAACATAAACCGAACCTATCCTCATCCGTCGTATACTTAAACTGCACCAAATGTGAAATTTCCCATTTTTGGAGCTTGTATTAATTTCTTTTGCCATACTGGTAAAAGAAGCTAGTTAGGCAACTGATCGAGGCAATATTATGATTATTTGTATGCCAAAACAATAGTCCTCACGTGTTGAAATTGAGAAAGAAAATCAAGATTGGTTCTTGCTACCTAAGACCAACCCCTTTCCTGCTAAATTAACGCAGGGACAAATTACAATGCCGCATCAAATCTGGATGTTGCTTCTACCTTTTATTTTCTGTGTGCGTGGGAACCAATTAATGTTGCTCTCTTTAGATTAATTGTTGTTAAGATCATTCGGTTTGGTCCATGCAACCACAATTTATACAGTGATCGATCGCACATACGCAAGCGTTCCATGATTTTTTTCATTAAATAAAATTAATAAAATATATGACCATGGGTTGCATATAATATAGCTCATTATTGAAATAATTTTTCACAAAATTGCGTATAGTTTTCTTGATATAAGTGAAGGTGTGGTTGGTCGATGACATTTCATGTCTTCAAAAGGACATAAAATTCAAACAAATAATGATGGTCTCAAAATTAAATCTCGGATCCGGATCCAAATATGGGAGTAGGATCCAGATCCGGTCCGCATCCACCGGGTCCAATTTTTGAGGATCTAGATCCGAAAATGGATCCGACCGGTCCGGATCCATTGCCATCTCTAGCACTGGGTGCTCTCCACGATCTTGCTGATAAATCATGCCCAACGTCGGTTTCGCTCCATCTGACGCTGGGGTGCACTCTCTGGACGCGCGCGATAAATCATGTCCAACGCCGGTTTCGCTCCGTCCGACGCTGGGGTGCACTCTGTCCAGCTCATGCGATCCACCCAAATACCGGCTTCCCGAGTCCGGCGCTAAGGTGTGCTCTCTGTCTCCCCAACAATGTTGCACCCAACGTCGGCTTCGCCGAGTCCGTACCGGGGTTCTTATTCTGTTCGTCTCAAGCCTTCATACCCAACGCCGGCTTCACCGAGTCCGGCCGACGCACTGCTCGTCCTCCAGTAATCGCACCAGTCACGGCCACGAGTCCGACGTTGTGGTACGATTCGCTTCAAAATGCTCAAATTCAACTCGATAAAACCAAACCTATGAAAACCAGAGTTAACTTGATTCCATAGAAAATATATCCAAAAATTATGAAAACGAACACCAGTTAACACTCAACTCACAAAAACATAACAAACATATGCGAAACACTTTTAAAAAAATAGATTTTATTATAACCCAACCTTATATATATTTAATACAACATACGTACTCAAATATGTAATATACTAATATACACAGTACTATATATTACTATATCAGTTTTACTTTTACATACACCTTTAACATGAGCAGCAATCCCACAGCTAGGCGTTGAAGAAATATTATTGTTCTTACTTTCTGTAAGAAATTCTGTGACATATATAGATCGATTACTTGGAATTTCAGCCTAAAGTTATTATTAAAGTGGTCATCAAAGTGGTTACATTGTATTCAGAATTTTACTAGTGTCACATTAAAATTGTTTGACATAAAAGATATAGCACGTAGACGTGTGGGTTAGGGATGACAACGGATCCAGGATCCGATCCAGATCCGTGGATCCAGATCCATTTTTAAGGATCTGGATCCTCAAAAATCTGGACACAACGGATCTGGATTGGATCTGGAATATATCTCAATTTTTCGGATCTGGATCTGGAGTTTAGGTTTTAAGACCCGGATTCGATCCAGATCCGGCCCGTGGACCCGCCATATATATATATATATATATATTATTTTATTATAATTAAATTAGTTAACCTAATTTCTAATCTATTCGTGCGTCTCCAGTCGCAGCTCTCAACCTCTCATTCCCAATTCCCATTCCAAACCCTTGAAGAGCCCAAGCTGCCGTCTCCTCCGCCGACTTCCACCTCCGCCTTCTCGTCGCCTCCCCTCTCCACCGCTCGTCTCTTCCTCTATCCCCTCCGCTGCTCGTCGTCTCTTCCACCTCCTCCACCTATTCATCCACCGCTCGTCTCCTTCTCCACGCCCTTCGCTGCTCGTCGCCTCCTCCACTCCTCCGCCGCTCGTCGCCTCCTCCAACGATTCCTCTGCTGCTCACCATCTCCTCCATCGCTCGTCGATTCCTCCACCCCCTCCGCCGTTTGTCGCGTCTCCTCAAAAACAGATCACTTCCTCCACTGGCCGCCGCTTCCTCCTCCTCCGTCGCTCGTCGCCTCCTCCACCTTCTCCACTGCCGATTCCTTCTCCACTGCCGTGAGGTAAGTTTCTGCAATTTACAAAGTTTTTATTTTGGTTTTGAAGCTTAACTTTCTGCACCTACCAATACAGTGTATTTACTAATTCCTTAACCACAATCATAATGTAGAAATAGTCATAGCACAACTGCCAATTTAAAATTATCAGTCAATCCTTTTTGTATCCTTTATAAATAGATTTTTAACTGTGTTGTCTTACTCTTTATACATTTTACTAGTTGTATGTAAATGTTCATCAAAATGACATTCATTAATCTGAGTTTTCTTGCTCTACAGCCTCTACTAATATAATGATGACAATGAGGATGCTACATCCTTCATTAATAGATTAATGAAAACAGGGAAATCATATGTTATTTGCTAAACTTTGACGACCAATTTAAATGATTTGAAGCTTTTAGGGACTTAAATGATACTTTGTATTTTTCAGTTGATTTTGTTCGAAACTTGGAGACATTTGAGTAATTAATTATAGCAATAAATATGGGAAGTCGGTCTTTCTATCTATCATGGGCTGATCACTGAGTCTTTTAGATATTGTATGATTTCTTGTATGAAACTTTAACTGGGTACAACTTTGTATGTTTTGAATGAAAGACCTGCAAGTATTTGATCAGTGGACCCATTAAAGTGATAGCTGAGCCAATGGTTACCGCAAGTTGGCCCACTTTATAGCAGTATGAAAATTTATGAAAGCAGTATAAATTTTCATAAATCCTTAATCATATGCTACAATAAAATTATATAGCAATGACATAATTTAGGATTTATGTTAGAAGAGAAATCCGATGGATCCAGGTCTAGATCCGTAGACCCCGTGGATCTTATGGATCTGGGTCTGGATCTTATTTTTTTAGATCCATCGGATCTGGGTCGGATCTGGACACAGATTAAAAAATCCGGATCTGGATCTGGATCTCGTAAGATCCGGTCCAGATCCGGTCCATTGCCATCTCTACTGTGGGTTAAATGAATTTTCTTGTCTCTTATATAATTAATTTCTCCCGTAAAACTTCAAAATGTAGCAATCTTAGTCATAAATTCAAGAAAAAAGGGACTAAAGTTGCTGCAGTAAAAAGATAAAATTAGCGACAATTTTAGTAGCAATTTAAATAATTTTTAACCCTTGTCGTAGATGGAAAATTTATGCGTGCCACACAACTATAGTACAAGACTGAGAATGCTGCTGAGCAACTATTTGAGGACCAAAAATGTAATGGATCCTGTAAATGACAATATTATTCTATGCTAAAAAAGTTGAACAGATTAATTAGTGTATTATATCTGTATAATAGTCAACTTGGTTAATTAGAATATATATAGTTGATGGATCGGTCAGACAAATAATAATGATAACATCAAACAGCAGGGTCGGTCCTGACAAATAATGGGCCCTGGGCGAAAACAACAAAAATGGACCATTTTTACACTATAGAAATACAATTGAATATATCTAAAAAGATGTACAATATCTCATTTATAAAAGAATTATTTTTTTTACAAAATTTGGGCCCTCAAAAGTTTATAACAACATTTTGGGATATTGAATATTTATTTTTTGAAGGAATATTTATATTAATATAAAAGGATATATAAAATTTTGGGCCCCCTAAAATGATGGGCCCTGGACGGTCGCCCATGCTCGCCCGTCCTCAGGGACGGCCCTGTCAAACAGTAGTAAGTAATAACAGATCTAATTGGCCTGGGGATGAATGTACATTCTATGATAAGAAATGAAACATGCATATATGGTACTCTTTCTAAAAATGGTAATTGAAGTGATATCGAAATAATCCTCATAACTAGCTAATATGTGGAAGTGGAGAAGAAGACATCTAAGAGAAGAGAAGCTAGAGACTAAATAACGAGGTAGTAGCTAGCTATAAACGTAGATGAAAATTGGGTTATAAGTTAGAATGGAGTGAGTATACATAAGAATTAAGTGCAGTTGGTGGTGGTGTGGAGCTCAACGGGGCCATAGTGCAGGAGTTCTTGGATCATTTGCTCAACGTGATCTTCTTCGAGGATCATCAATTTCTGCTGCTGCTGTTGCTGGTTCCACGCACTAGTAGTAGAAGAAGTAGCATTAATCTTAATATTAGGGGTGGCGGAGGCAGAGGAGCAGTGGCATTGTGAGTAGGCGGCGTTGGTGAGTTGAAGTGAAGCCTGCATGTAGCACATATTGAAATAAATAGATAAAGCCCTTTGTAAATATTCCACAATAAAGATCATGAAGATAAAACTTTGAAAATAAATCTCTAGACTATTGCAGAAAGCTCTAAAATAAAATAAAATCTCTAAGAAAATATAAATGGTGGAATGGTGACATGTATATTTATAGGTGAATAAACTCTCTTGAACCCTAAGGCCGTGTTTGGTACATAAGATAGGGTAGCTATCCAGCCTTATCTCTATGTTTGGTACGTTAGATATGTATCTCAGGAGCCCGTGACAAAAAAAAGGCCCGCGCTTATTTCCTGTAGCCCTTTTGTGTGTGTATCTTTCAAATACCCCATTTTTCGTACCCTATCTGCACAGTGGACATGTTCAATTTACCAAAATATCCTCCATTTGCTGTGGAACGTGCTGTCCTCACCCCCAAATTTGCTGTCATTTTCGAAATCTCTTGCCATTTTCGATTTCGCTCTCTCACTCTTGCCCTAGCAGAGTTCACCCAAATTTCACCCAAATTTGCACCCAAATTTGCAAAATTTCACCCATTTCGTTTCACCCAAATTTGCAAAATTCATCCTCCCATTTCGTTTCAGTTACCCTAGCCTCCACTGCGCTACTGGGGTGAGTTTCTTTCATCTTTTCTTCTATTTCCTCCCATTTCGTTTCAGTTGTTGTATGTTGTTCACCCACAACGTTGAGATATGTATTTCGAATCAAGAAAACAGCTTCAAATCACCCATGGCCTGCGAAAAATAATTCCAAACTTACCGATTCACCACTCAAGAAATCAAAAGGGTGGAACTTTATATCTAAAATGACCCCCCGCCATGAAAGCAAGGACGCCCAGCTTCTTCTCCATCTCAAAGATTGAATTTTTTTTCTGGGTTCAAGAATTTGAAATAAAGAACTCAACTTTTGAGTTTGAATGGAGATAAGGGAGCTGGAACAAAATTGGAAATGCCGGAATAAAATCTCAAATTTCAATGGTTCATATTCGATTACAGAAAGTCCAAAAATAATTTGGATTAATTAATCTACACGAGCGTGTGAAGGGGGGGTGGGATATTACATTCTTGCGCAGTGATTATGCGTGTGAAGATGAACAAACTATTACCACCTTCGAATATTTAATAATATAATCTCAAGACAGAGAGGAGAGACAAAGAGCTGCCTTTTGTTCTCAAGAACATTCAATGCAGCAAATTCAAGCCCTTTAGTTGGAGGGTAATAGGGTCATTTACTGGTTAATCTAATCTTTAGTATGATATACCAAACAGGTTATATAAGCTATCTAGCTTATGTAACATATGTACCAAACAAGCAGTCATCCTATCAATTTTGTTTGCTATCCTAGGCAGATTGCTACACATCCTATCTTGTGGAACCTACCAAACGAGCCCTAAAAGGATTGTGATACGCATAGGATCTTAGAAGTGATCAATTATTGTGGGAGAAAGTACTTGGGTCTAAGTAGGAATCAAAATACACAAAATAGAAAAATCCAAAAATATGTGAAAATTTGAAAATTCGCCACGCCCACGGTGAGACAGCGACTTTCTTGTTTGACTAATTCTCACCGGTTTAAACTCCGACTCACGCACCATTTTTGCCTACGGACCTCTATCGAACTGTACTTTAATCCTGTCCACTTTTAACTCATCAATTCATTCTTCAATTTTCATGAAAATTTGACAAAAGATGCCAACAAGTATCATTTTTTCAAAAATAAACAAAAACAATCAAGTACTCATTTCAAACATAATCTCCACCATCAAATAAGTCATAAATATGCATCATAAACCATTGAAAATCCATGTTTATTAGGTCTCGTCAGATATCATATTAGAATTTGGCTTATTCATCATTTTAAGGGGTTGGGTGAAATCCCCGGTTCTAATACAAACAAATTCTCATCATTAGAACCCTCGATACGAGAAATCAAATGTTGGGCTTTAATGAATTCGAAAAATGAAATATGAGTTAAAGTTCAATATACTTGATTCTTCTCATTCTTTATTATATAATCAGTTTGGATTATTAATATTTCCATGATCTACGATTATCTTTAAAAGAAATATTATTGCAATACATATGAAGTATTATATAAAAAATATTATATATAAATATAATGCAATTATGAAAAATCAATGGTTCAGAATGTAAATACATTTCATATATAACAAACCAATAATTAGTTATGTTGCCTAAATCGACATCAGCGGATAAAACTTATGAAACTTGAATTAGGGTTTATGTTGCCTCGTAAATAACAAACCAATAATTAGTCTACTTTTATAGTATACTCAAGTAGATTTATGTCGCCGTCTATTTCTGAAATAATTGCTTCAATAAAAAAAAATATTGCTTCAATAAACTTATGAGTGAATAATTAATGTATATTGTACAACTTATGTTGAATATGTTTAATTAATTATTTATAATTAGGAGCTTGAAGAATGAATGACAATCGTGAGTGGATGTATAAGAGATTTAGTTCGGTTGGTGGATTAAATATTGAATTTCGAGATGGACTTGAAAGTTTTATTGAATTCGCTAGTACTCAGTTTTCATTCGCGGATGTTTCATTTGTATTTCATTTATTAATTTATTTTCATATCATTGTCAACTCATCAAAATCTAATGTCATATCAGTTTCAAAATTATTATAATTAATGAGTTCATTATTTATTTACTTATTTTAAAGTTCGTGTTCAAAATTACATCAAAGTTCTTGTATATATAAATACTCTTTTAATGTTTATGTATAAATCCAAAATCATATCAAAATTTGTGTATTTATATATCATTAACCTAAAATAAAATGAGTTTCCTATAGTCAGAAGGTACAAGTTTGAATTCATTAATACCTCTATAAGTCTGTCTGAGTCTGTCATATCTAGGGGTGGGAAAAATATCGAAAAATCGGTATATCAATTTATCGTGCGAAAAATATCGAATTTTCTAGATACCGTAATTTTCGATGCGGTATGGTACCGCATCTGTTAAATTTCGGTACGGTATCGGTATCATATTTTCGGATACCACGGTATACCGATATATATCGTACCGCGGTATATACCGAAAAATTCGGTATATACCGATATATCGGTACATCGATATTTACCTATACCGCGGTATATTTGCGGTATACTGGTAAGTTTGAGCCCTTAATAAATTGTTAGCAGGCCATATAATCGATAACCCATAATAAATAATAGCCCAATTAATAATTAGTTTGGGCCCTTAGATTTAATAAGCAAACATAGAAAATTTATAAAAGAAATAAAAAAATAACACAAATAATATAGAAAGAAAAATAGTGGAGCCTAATTTACTCCATTCTATCGTATGCATCATTCATGTTCTTATCGTTGCCGATCTCCACCGCTGCCTCTCATGCGTGTCGTGCCGCTCCAACGCGACGGCGACGCGAAGCCTCTATCCCACCGCCAACTCGCAGTGGTTCTCTGTGCCCGTCGTGCCTGCTATTCTCCTCTCCGAGCTTTCTCTGGTTGGTGTTTTACCAGTTTTGATGAAATTGCTTTGAATTTTGATCGCGGTCGTTTGATGTTTAGAAGTGTTTATTTGATTAGTTTTCGGTTTAGAAACTTTGGTTTTATTTGAGAAAGTGGAGAATCGTATGTATGTTGTCTAGGTAACAACTAAATTGATCTCTGTAATTGAATATTGGAATTTATTATTGATTGTTGTGTTATTTTGGATCTGTAGGTTAGTCTATACTTTTTATTGCTAAGTTGAAGAAGTGGAGCTCCAAAGATACAGTCTCAGATCTATAGGTTAGTCTATACTTTTTATTGCATTATACACCAAAAGAAAATACTGAAATACATTTTGTCTTCATATATAAAATGGGATACTCCTTCCCCTCTGGAATGCACTGGTAAATTGTAATCCAACATTTTAAATCCAATCAATAGTAATACAATAAAATTACTAAATTTTTTATTTTGCACATTTGCATTACGGCATACCAAGAGCAAGAGGGTGTTTGCTATCATAGTAAGAATGTTTTACATATGTTATTTGTTTGAGAGAGTAGTGTTCTTCGTTTGCTAAGTTTATTTGTTTGTTTCTAATTTTGTTACTTTATGATGTGGTTGGTATTTTTTATTGGAAGTTACTAATTTTGTTTTGCATTCAGTATGGGGTTACCATTGTTTGTCAAAAGCATATTCTTCTACAAGCAAAAAAAATTTGTTGAATACAGCAATTAGCATTAATAGATGTGGGTATTTGATATTGGATATTTGGGTATTTGTATAATCGAACCGAATCAATAGATATCGGTTAATCGAATAACCGATTTCATTGGATACGGTTCGGTATTGGATATGAGATTTTTTAAAAATTCGGGGTATACCCGAAAACCGAATGGGTATACCGATAACCGAAAATAATTATATAAATATATATATATATATATATATATATATATATATATTATTTTATTTTATAATTAATATTTAAAAAATAGTAAACGACGCACTTAAGCTTCTTCTCGGAACTTCCTCCCGTGTCTTCAGCTGCCTGCCCTAGTTTAGAAATTATAATTTCATTCAATTCATTGCTGTAGCTACGCGCCTCCACCGCGCCACCGTCACCGTGCCACCTCCCACCGACAGATAGCCGGCACTCCGCTCACCTCCCACATCCCACCGACAGCTAGCTGGCCCAATTTGAGATTCAATTAGTCTGCAAACTGCATCGTGCCTTTCCCACCTAAATTGCGTCCTGCCCCATTTCCACCGTCGCCCGTCGTTGCTCCTGCTCGCCGCCACCGCCAGCTCACCTCGGAACTCCAGATCTGATCGACGACGACGCCGCACTGCCCTCGCTGCACACGGCCCTCCTGCTGCTGCTGCACACTCCACCCTTTGGGCTTAATCACTGTGAGAAGATGAAAGAAATTATATTTTGATTTAACATTTGTTTGTGAAATATTGCTGTTTTAATCGACTGGGTTTCTTGAAACTCTGTGATGAATGCATTACTTTGTAGGCAAAGTAATATTGTTTGTGCGTCGTTTCTAGCTATGTGTTTCGTGCTCTTGTGCCATAACTCTTGCTGCTATATTCTATTTCTCAGCTTTGATAATTTTGAGTTCAAGTTTGAATCTTTTGTTAAATTTTGGTGAAAATGAATGCAATATTGTACATTATCCCTAAGCTAGATAATCTTGAGCTCAAGTTAGAATATTTTGTTAAATTTTGGTGAAAATGAAATGCAATATATGACTTGCAATATTTTGTAACTAATCTGAAGTCTGAGTCTGTGTGTTTACATAATAGTGTAGGTGTAATTCTGAATATATGATTTTTCTGTGATTAAACCTTGTGCTCTTTTTTTGTGAATATTTGGATTCTACGTGTTTATATAATAGTGTATATGAAAGTTTGAATCCTCATCCACTGAAACACATCTCGCAACATGTGTTATTATAGACGAAGATTTATGGGTGGATTTGTGTTTTGTTTTTCAACATCTCGTAGCAGGTTTTGATTGAAAAAAAAAATTGGGTTTAAAAACGGTTATTCGGTTAACCAAATAACCGATCGTTGGTTAACCGAATAACCGATCGGTTCGGTTATCGGTTAGTATCCAAAGTGAATAATCGGTTTCGGGTAACCGAAAATTCGGTTCGGTTAATCGAACAGAACCGGATACCCAGTCCTAAGCATTAAGTTGGATTGAATTTTAATTTTAGGATATTATCTTTATAAGTTTGTTGTTATTTTCGATATTTTTAGTAAGTTTACCGAATTTTGATATGGTATACCGAAAAATCGGTACAGTATCGGTATGAAAATTTATCATAACGTATTTTTCGGTATACCGATTTTCGGTATATCGAACGATTCGGCACGGTATCGGTATGAAATTTTTCATACCGTATTTTTCGGTACGGTATACGGTTGACGATTTTTTTTTTGTATACCGTACCGATCCACCCCTAGTCATATCCAAGGTTTAAATATACGTTTTAAGCACCGAGGCGTTTTCCAATAGCCTCACGAGGCGTAAGCCTCGAGGCGGTCTGAGGCGTAAATATATAATAATATAAAATAATTACAAGTTGTGACTGCTACCTACAAATATTCAATAATATACATAAACTCAAATATACAATAATAAATACAAATTGCAGCAGATATACAATAATATAAAATAATTACAAATTGTGCCTCTCCCTACAAATATTCAAATAACAGTTTGTCTACAAATACTTAAATAATAAACAAGTCAGACATCAAATATTGGAGGCTTGCTGTCATTTTGCAAATATTAAATAATATAAATGTACAATCAGTGAACCAACAATACACGTCTTCTGTCTTCCAACTACAAATAAATAATAAACAAGTCAGACATCAAATATTGGAGGCTTGCTGTCATTTCGCAAATATTAAATAATATACAAATGTACAACCAATGAACCAACAATACACGACTCCTGTCTTCCAAAATATACAAAACAGAACTTACAAAAAAAAAATACAGAAAGCTGATGTGCTGCGTTTCTGTTCTGCTTTGTTGGCTTTCAATATATTGTTGTCGGACTGGTGCCGCCGCCGGAGAAGGAGGGAGATGGAAGGCCAGAGCACGGAGAAGGAAGGAGATGGAAGGGCCGAGCTTGAGAGGGAGATGGAAGGACGTGTGGGTGCATACGCCTCTGACCGCCTCCACCGCCTCGCCGCCTCGCACCGCCTCGGAGCTCCAGAGGCGTACTTCTCAGCACTCCCATGTGAGGCGCCGCCTCGAAGGCGGTTTGCCGGCGCCTCGCACCAAGGCGCGCCTCACCATCGTCTTTTTAAACCATGGTCATATCTGTTTTCTTAAATGTGATTTATTCATTTTTTGTTTATAGACTATTTCACGGGAATGTTTATCCCGTGCACCAAATGAAACAAATGAAAATTTCCAAGAATTCAAAAATAAATAAAAAATAAAAAATATAAAGAGGCCCAACGGACCAACCTCCTCGAAAAGAAAAAATAATAAATCATAATTTGAACAAAATTAAAGAAAAAAGAAATATACATAAAAACTAAACCCTAGTTTTATAGCACCACTTATGCTGATGTTGGTGATTCTTCTCCAATTTTGATTTTGTCACCATTGATAGTCTCCCGTGAGAAACATAACTATCCTTGATGCAACAAATTGCGTCTTTTTCAGACATTAAATTGAATATCTGAAGCAACTCCCAGTCGTGTCGACGCTGCTTCTTTTCAATTGTCTGCTGCATTAGCAACTCTCAGTCGTGTCGCCGCTGCTTCTTTTCAGTCGTGCCGTCCACCACCTGTGTTTCGCATCTTGACGTCAGGATTTTAAGGTTGTGCCCCTTCTCCGCCTTGCAAAAATCTGACTTTCCTATTCTTTAAATAACTGCACAAAAATTCGAGGACAATTTAGCCCCATAACCTTTGCTCTGCGAAATCAGGTCAAATTTCTGTCTCTTTTTCTTGTTCCCATCGAAAATTCAATTCGCTTTCTGGGTGTTTCGTCCGTCGTGGAAATATGAACTGGGTTCGGGTTCTGATTCAAGAATCGATATTTGTTTGTTGCTTTTCTTTCTATTTACCGAATGATACATGAACTTCTAATCTAAAAAATAAGTTAAAAAAATCAAATATTAAGATGGATTTGTTTGTCGGCTTCACTTCTTTTGTAAGCCCAATTTCATATGTTTTCTGGGCTTGGAGTTATAGAGAAAGCCCAATGGCAGCAGCATGTGAAGGTTAGGTTTTTCTTGACATCGCTCATCGTTTCTCTCTCTTGCGCTTAGACACACCAGCCAGCCGGGAGAATGTCCTCCTCCACCCGCCGGATATTGGGTTTGGAGCAGAGAAGGAAGCAACAGAAGATGAAGAAAAAGGAACCGAAGATGATTAAGGACGAGCGATTTGCTTCGGCGCAGTCAGACCCTCGCTTCATGGAAGCCCCGAAGAGGCATTCCAAAGTCACAATTGACTCTCGCTTCCAGCGCATATTCACCGACCGCAGCTTCATCTCCTCTCGTGCTCCTGTAGACAAGCGAGGAAGAACCAAGACTAACAACGCTCGTTGTCATCTCGCCATTACTACCGCTCCAACAAGAAAATGACCCAGAAATAGATGCCCAAATTGGCAATCCAACTGAAAGTAAAAGTGAAGCTGGAAAATTGAGGAACCTTGAGGAAGAGGATGAAGACGAAGATGACGGCGATAATGATGATGGCCAGAGTGTGGACGAGTCTTCATCCATCAGTACTACTGACTCAGATGATGATAATTATGTGGATGAAGAGGAGGAAGAAGATACCCTTATGCTGCAGGTTGAGACTTCTTCCTTGTAAGCCCTGAACTAATAAGATGATTCAGTGTTGTAATTGTTTCTCTTTTCCTTGTTTGCAGGAGGATAATGTACCTGAGATCGACACTGAAACACGACGGCTGGCTGTGGTCAATCTCGACTGGAGTCAAGTCAGGGTGCGATGTCTCATCTGTTTTACATTTTCATCTTCTTTTCATGTCATGGCTTTTATTTTGAAAACACATTGCATGACACAAGCTATAGTTATCGTAAGAATAGTTAGATAAGATTCCTTCAAGGACCATTTAATTTTATTTTATTGCATTGAATTGGAATTAAAATAATCCTCATTAAAACAAGAAACAATTCGGGTAACTGTGATTGGCTTTTGAATTGTGAGTACTTCATTACGGCTTTGGACTTTTTCTTTCAAGTATCAAAGCTTCTCTTTCCTGCATATACAGTCAACTTGATATCTCGACAGGGACATGTTGAATACCTAGTAGTATACGTTACTATATATAATTAGAAAGTATTTAAATTCAAAGGTACACCTTTTTATGCATCTAGGCAGGTACACGCAGCCTATCTCAACACTAAATATCTCATTAGTTTTTCATTCGGAGTAGTTACATGTTTTGATAAATAGAATGTACTCTCCTTTTCTCTATTTTGAACACTTATAATGTGAATCTCACAGTGAGAGTCCTTCATTGCAGGCTGTTGATTTGTATGTTTTGTTAACTTCATTTCTTCCTAAAGGGGGTAAAATTTTGTCTGTATCTGTCTATCCATCTGAGTTTGGACTCAAGCGCATGGAAGAGGAGGCAGTCCGTGGGCCTGTTGGATTATTTGATGACGAGGATAAGCATGATGATATGGATGATGCTGATGATGATGATGAGATTGACCAAAGTAGACTACGTGCCTATGAGTTAAGTAGGCTAAGGTATATCTTTTACGTTCCTGGCTTTCACATTATATGCTTTTACTCTTTAGTTTTCACTTGTTTGAAATATCTATTCCAATGGAGAAAGCACTTGACGAAAACTTCTCTTTTGAGTTTTAAGCTTGTCCATATGTCAATATTCAAGATGAAATTCATATTTGTGAGCAAGCATACTATGTGAAAAAATAGCGCAAATTTTAATTCCATTATTTATGTCTGAATGGATATCTTTTAAAGTCCTTATTTTAGAATATGTGTCATCAACTTCTGTTGTGTTTGACCATACCTTTTCCTGTTAGGTATTATTATGCTGTTGTAGAATGTGATTCAGTTTCTTCATCGGATTATCTTTATAAAACTTGCGATGGGGTAGAGTTTGAAAGATCAGCTAATAAGTTGGACTTGAGATTTGTCCCAGATTCAATGGATTTTAAGCATCAGCCACGCGATGTTGCCACTGAGGTAATTTCTACACTTAACTAGTTTCATCTTCTTCTTCTTTCATAGTATTTTGAATTCTCGAATTTTTTCCCGTAGTTATAAAAAATTAGGTACCTACTCATGCTTTGTTTGAATATCTAATCATATACTACGCATGGAATGGACTAGGTACGCTAATGGGAAGAGTATGGATGATATTATCTTATTTGTGCTATTCAATTTGGCTGCTTTTGCTTAGTTAAGAATAGGCTCATGTGTGAGGTAAATATGAAAAAGGCACTTGATGCATCTGATGAGCATTTTAATGATTCAAATAGTTTGTTGGAAGTTGATTCACATTATTCATGTAATACTATATCTGATTTTAAGCTTTCTTACTACCATTATCTTTTGATTTTGTCCTGAACAATTTTCTGAGATTCAATGGTTCCAAACTCCTACTCCGGCTATCTTGAGAGCTCCACTATATTAATCTTACTAATTGACTGTTCTTAATGATTCTGATTCTTTTCTATTTAGGTACCAACAGATTATGAAGGTTTAGATTTTCAAACTCGAGCGCTGCAACATAGCAACATTCATCTCACATGGGATGAAGATGAACCACAACGAGCAAAGACCTTGAAGAGAAAACTTAATGATGGGCAGGTAGGTGTTGTGTTGTAATTTTTAGCTGTACACCATTCTGGTTTAGTCATGCCTGATTCAAAAATTCTGGTGTAATAAAAGATTTTTCAAATGTTTAAACATGAGTTGACTTTGTTGTCTATGCAAAAGGTTCATTACTGAGTATCTAGTCATTTTGTTGCTCATCTTTTCATTTCATAATGCCAACTACATGTTGCTCCAATGGGCTATTGCAAAAATGATGAATGACTAAGTTCTTTTTATCTTTTCTCTGGTTGATAATTTATTTTAAGTATGTATTAATGGTTAAGTTCCTGTCAAAACATCAGGCAGAGTGGTGTTAGGATGAGTTGATGGGGGCAGTTGCTCCTTTTTATCTAGAGTGCTCTTTGGATTTAGGTGCTGGTCTATGAAATTAAATTTTGAAATGTAGATGTTGGTTTTTAGACTTATAGTTTTGCATATAAGTTGTCAAATCCCAACTTTACGTTTCATGTACAATAGTTGTAATCTTTTCTTCCCTTGCAGATAGCTGAGTTGGAACTAAAAGAGTATTTGGCATCTGATGAGAGTGAATCAGATGTGGATAACAATGAAGATGAAGTGGAAGACAAGTCTGAAAAGAAGCGAGATAAGTACCGTGCTCTAATCCAGACAAGGGATGGCTCAGATGAAGATGAAGAAGACTATAATGGGCAGGACATGGAAGTTACTTTTAGTTCTGGATTAGAAGAAATAAGCAAGCGCATTTCAGAAAAGAAGAAATCAGAAACTGTTTGGGAGGCCTACCTCAGAAAGAGAAAAGAGAAAAGAATGCTTGAAGAAAGGGTGAAATATGCTTCAGATAATGAGAGTAGTGACACTGATGAAGAAGTTGCAGCTGCAGAAGAAGCAGATGACTTTTTGTTGAAGATACTCCAGCTGAGGAAAATAAGGGCACAAAAGAGGGTGAATGAAAGCGAAGCAAGCAGAGCAGAACTGGAGTTGTTAACTGCTGACGATACCAATTTAAAGGGCTACAACATAAAACCTAAGAAGCGCAAAGAGAAGAAAGGAAAGAAATTGTGACGAGGAAAGATACCAACAGTCGATTATCAAGATCCGCGCTTTTCGGCTTTGTTCACCTCCCCACTCTATGCTCCGGACCCAACTGATCCTCAATATAAAAGGTGCTGTTTTATTTTGTTTGGTAATATTGTCATCAAGAAATCGATTATCTTTGTATGCTAATGAAGATCTTATTTTGGTGGTACAGAGTGCACCTTATCATCGGCGAAGCAGAACAAGTCTACTCGCTAGAATGAATGTATTCGTCCAATTTTGCCCGTTTCTTAACTGTATAATAGCTATAAGCTATGGTATTTTGGACAAAGATATCTTAGGATACAAATTCAAAACATACAACCACAAAAGCATAGCTTTGTTTTGCTTTTGCTACTTTATTATTGTATTATTATGAAGATGCATTGCATGCTTAATTAAGAGCATTTACTATTACCAGCTGGCTTAAATCGATCAAATGCTAGATTTATTCTTTTTCTAGGTACGACTTACGAGTTCAACGCAGCAAGACATTGAACCATTTAACCAACACTTGAAGAATAATGGTCGCTTGAGTTGTGCCTTCATTGTTTTATTTTCATTTACTTGTTTGCTTCTATGATGATTATACTAAAATTGTAGTAATTGACCTAGGATAATAAAATCCATATGTAAGTAGTACTCTGTCCAATTTTGCTTTTTAATGGCAATGAATAAGGTGGTCTAGTATAGACACGTGGTCTAGTATAGATATATCCATAAAATCAAATACTTTTTTTGTTTCGCTTTTAAGTAGTTTATATTCCTCTTTGAGTTGTCTCACTCTAAGTGGTTTATATCTAATTTTTATTCTATTTTTATACATAAAAATGCATTGAATTCGTAATTTATATTATTTTGCACACAAAAATACAATCCTCTTAATATAGGTGTCCGAAAATAATGAGTCAATTAAAATGAGATGAATACGATGAATTAGTTTTAACCGCAAGAGTCAAGACCGCATGAAAGCCGTCAAAAGTTTATACACCCATATCCATTTTTCATCTCACAAACTATTATTATATGTGATATATTTTATGGATATTATTTGATGGATATTGACCGGTCTGTTGATAAGGTAAATCTGTTTTCTTTCACTAATAAATAAATTTAAAACTTTATATTATCACTTAATTAAAAATTTACATATAACACGTGACTGTACTAATATGCCATTTAAAGTTAAAATAAAAAATCTCATCACACATTAAGTGAGAATTTTATTTTGGGAAAACTCAATATTTAGCATTCAAGGTTGATAAAAAAATGGTATATTGTACATCCGGTTCAAAAATAACATTTGATATTTTTCTTCAATGTAAATAATATTTGATATTTCTCTTTAATGTAAATAATTTTTTTTTTAATTTAAATGATAATTTTTTAATAACAAATGATAATTTTGTCGGTCCGCATTATCTGACGGATGTATAGGAGTGTTTTGTGTAAAAAGAAGTTGCACCAAAATTGTATAGAAATATAGGCAGACGGTTCCCTTCCTTCCTTGTACTCCTCCTGCTCCATTTAAAATATCTCACTTTCCTTTTTGGGCTGTCCCATTACAAATGTCTCATTCTATTTTAGAAAGTAATTAACCCTTCAAAAAGTGTGGGACCTACCTACTTTTTAACACTTTAATAACTTTATACCTTTCTCCTAAATACCCGTACCCAAAAAAATGGGACACTTTAAATGGGACGGAGGGAGTATTATTCTCTCCACATACATCGTTACTAGGACTAAGAGCTTAATAATCACAATTCACAACGCAAAAGCGATTTTGGGTTTTCCGTTATCAAAATCTGCAATCCCAATTCCAAATCCGGATGGATATTCCACAAAAAAGAATTGGGATCTTGAGGCTCTGAAATTAGAATAAAAGTGGGCGTATGTGTTGAGAAAGAAGGAAAGATCGATGTTGCGCAGAATGATGGGGCGGAAGGGGAAGACGGGCACTATTCCGGTGTACCTCAATGTATACGATCTCACCCCCATCCACGGCTATGCTTACTGGCTCGGCCTCGGTATCTATCATTCTGGGGTTCAAGGTAATTGATTGCTTTCATTCTTTCAACTCTACCTTCAATCTTTTCCTTATGTATGTATTTTATAAATAAATTGAACCGTGCAGAGGAGGCGCCAGCAGAGACTCATATGGGAATACACTCACGTTATAATTGGGAGGTGTGGTATACTTGTCGGAATTGCTGCTCTTATCAGTGGGATGAAACATTTGGGAGAGATATGGTGATGAAAATGCTAATAGCCTCAGCTGGGCTCTGATACTTTGGTTCTTACTGGGTGCTTTGATGGTGATATATTTGGAGTATCGTGAGATGGGTAGAAGACGAGACAGAACGCCCGGAAGAAGCACTTGGGTTTTGGGTAATGGAGAAGAAGAGTCTAGAGACCTCCTCAAGGAAAGCTCACCAGCAAAAGAGAAGGAATCTGGTGAGGTTCAGTTAGAAGCGTTGAACAGATAAGCTGATGATGCAGTTTTTGAAATCTATAGAGATGCATTAATGTTGTTTATAGGCTATACTATAGCATTCTCCTCTCCCCTGATGTTTACACTCAATAACCTAGTCAACTCAAACCACATTATTATTATTCTTTTCACGCTAACCATGCTTTACATTTCCAGTTGATTTAACAAATGTATAATTCTTCTCAATGAATACTGGATTTAACAGTCTAATAATTGCTATTGAATGTTGTACCCAACAAAGTTGTAATCTTATCCGCCTTTTATGTATATTGCTAGTTAAGACTGAGAGATGTAATTCCCATGATATTAGGTGTAAAAGGTTTTTCTTTTCTTTTCTTTTCTGTAACGACAAGCATAGAAGTTTGTAGATTAAGAAAATTGTACTGATTTCGGGAAAGGCAAAATATGTGCCTTCATGTACTCCAAATATATATAAAGCAGTGAGTTATTGTAAAAACCTTTATTATCCTATAAATGTGAAAACAATATATTCTTTATGAAAAATTAGTGCATTAAAAAAAATATTTGAATTTTTGCTCCTCATGAGATTCGAACCTGGATGGTGTATAATACACTCATCCAGTAAAGTGATGCATCACCGTAGATCTTCATGATTTAATGACTGAAAATAATTCTTACGTTTTTATTTTAAATAAGGTTTTTATTGAACCTACTCCCATATATATATATATATATATATATTTTCGCTATCATCTTCAACCAAGAAGAAATGAACTAGTTGAACAAGTAGAAATGGAAGTAGATGAAGAAGAAAAAAGGAGAGAGTTGTGTTCATAATTTACTGAGAACTGGAAAAAAAATTGTTGCGAAAATCCGTAAGTGTTGGTAATTGTCTATCATAACTGAGTGTTTTAATTAGATTTTAAACCTCTGACGACTGTCTTGCAATGTAACTAATGTTACTAACTTGTTTTGGAGTTATGTGTTTGTGTTACAGGTTTCAGTAGTAGATCTATCAACTTTGACATGCCCAAGATTAATGAAGTTCGAGCAATACTGAAGTCAATTATACTGATAGGAGTATCAGTATCAACGCATTTGATAGAAGCTCAGCTGAAGGATCGTGTACTGGTGACTGAAGACTAAAGGAATATCAACTGATATCTGAAGATGGAAATTATAAGCAATGCTGATAAGAAGAGCTACTGGAGTAAAGTCGAAGACTGAATACTGACGTTGAAAGACTGAAACCTGGAGACTCAGCGCTGAGAGATTAAGAAGCCATAATGTGACTAAGTGTCAAATCAGACAGCTGACTGCCTCTGCGGGAGTCTAAGCTGGCGTCCATGAGTCAAAGCTATCGATTGATAGTCAAAGCTGGTGATAAGTAATCAATGATGGCTATACTAAGTCGAAATTGGTTGATGAAAGGTCAAAGCTGACTATATCTATGTCTAGCTGAAAGCATCATACTGACTCAGGTTTCCAAATCTGACAAAGACGAGAGTCTAACTTGCTGATAAAAGGCGGAGCAGCCCTGAAGTCAGTGTGCTGATAAAATAGGGACTCAACTCAACTGGAGAAACACGGAAGAAATTAAGCCTTGAGACTTTGACTTGACAAGTGTGGTAGCGTATCTGCAAAAGATCCTGACATGACAGAGGATATTTTCAGAGTTGGAGAACTACAGTGTACGATGATGTTGACTATGTCAGAGATGTACGGGGATTCTCAACAGTAATAGAAGGATTTGAACATCGTCCCTCCAACGGCTCTATTCTTATTTCTCTCTATATATACTCGCAGAATCCAACATTTGAAGGTTACCGAAACATTACGCAATTGAATACTTAAAGCATTTAAGCTCAAAGCTCAAGCCAATCAAACAACGATTTCGAAGAAGGAAGTTAACAGTGTTATCAGTAAATCTCAAGAGCTCACATATACTTATCAGTTCGAGACTTTAGTGTACATTTTCTTAAGTCTAGGATATTCATCTTGTATATCTTAATCTTAAACAGATTGAGTTTATCACTTGTGATAACTCAGATCAATAGTTGAAAAACTCCTCTACAAAACCTCTCATAGTTGAGTAGAAGTTTGGACAAGTAAGAAACGAAGTGTTAGTTGTCGAAAGCTTAATTTCTAACACCCGTAAGCTAGAGGTTAAGTCAACTGCATCCGAAAGCAGTTAGGATTTCCTAGCACCAGCAAGCGTATGAAAAAAGGCCAAGTAAGGCGGGATACTGTAAGGTAAATTCAGTATCCAGGTTTATATCTTGTACCCGTCAACAAGACCAAATCCCGAGTTAATGGATTGATTGAGCAATCAATCCGTAGATGTAGGAGTTGATCTCTCCGAACCACGTAACTCAACGTGTTATTTACTTTCAGTATTGTTATTTCAAATTGCATGTTATTGAACTATCATCACCAGCACATAACAACACAACATAGTTTCAAAACCTTCTATCATTATCCGTTTGATACCGAAGAGATATAAACTGAAAACTGACTAATCAATATTTGGTTAAGTGTTTCAGACTGACTTTAAGTTTTCAATAAGGCAATCTGGTAACCACCATATTACGCATGCATATCGGTTATCAATCCAATGACCGACTACCTCGTGATCGAGGGTTTGCTAACTGGTATCACTCAGTACAAAACGTCCCTTATCTGAACTGACCACCAGTATTAGTAGTATTACACTGAGTACTAGACTGCCAGTTACCTGACCAGCTACTGTTTGTAGCCAGTCAGTCTTATCAAAAGAAAAAGTTTTAAAATTTATCTAAGTGATGTATTCTCTCCTATAATCCCACTCCAAGACCAAAATCCCTTGCCCCATTTATATTTTGATGTTGAAAAAATTAAAGAGACCAAAATCTAGACATCGAAACAGGGAGGCATAATTCCGGTGCTGGTTGCGGACACATTCTATGATAAAGTGCTGGGACATGCAACATATTGCATTGATATAGCAGCTTTCCTCCACTCATCATCATCATCCTTCAATATTCCTATTCCTACAGCTCCCGAATGTAGAACTGCAAGAACTGAGTTTAGCCAACGTGATTTTGTTCGCAAATTAGGGGTTATGATTTACTCAAACAAGTATTTTTTTTGCTAATCGGTACAATAATACATTATTCAGTTTCCACTTGATGCTATGTATATATATATATGATCCATCTCTTCTTCTCGTGCTTAAACAAATGTGTGAGATCAGTAGATGATTTTGGAGAAAGTATGTGGAGAAACCCTAAAGCGGACACCACATACTTCTTTAACTATGGATTGGACGAGAAACAATGGAAGGATTACTGCAAAGGGATGGCAAGTATCTAATCTTCCTTTCAAACTCTTTACTATATTATGTAATTAGGAAAATAAATATAATGATTACATGAGCAGAGTCCAGTACCAAGTGAAACAATCGAGGTCTCACTCTGCTACTTTTGTCTTCCGATTAAGAGAAGAAGCATTCATTCTTTTGTTTCTGATGCATCACCGCCACATCTCTGCATTCTCTACTTCAGGAGGGGGAGATACTGGAGCATAACACTGAATGCATAAACCAAAACTCTTGGTCAGAATACATGGATTGAGAATGAAACACACACACACACACACACACACACAAAATTATGCTTTAATTCGGTGCCATCATATCCATGATACGTTTTCACCATTTGCAACCTGATCATACATACTACGACCAGCTCTCAGTGAAGCAATTCCCACTGTCCAAAATAACTGAACAAACCAGAAACAATACTAATTATTCAAGAGCAGGAGCCCATGATCTTGTTTATTGAGGTTTCTAAATGGTGTGAAACAAAACAAACAAATTGAGCTACCCACTTTCACCCGCGTACTTTTTCAATCATCCCACTAAACAAGATGTAAGAAGAGCAAAAGGTGATCATGTATTAGAATGTCATATCCTTTAACCATGCATCAAACAGAGAACAAGAAGAAAAATAAACATTCTATAGAACTCCACATATTGATATTCAGCTGGTTGCTTAATTCGCATAAAGGAGATTTGTGGGAGGCCTTCTTCTTCCCCAAGATTGCCTCCCAAACCAAGGGCGAGAACGGACCTTTCTTATCCAAATACTCCTTAACTGATTTGTCCTCCAAGAAGAACCCCTTGAGCCTCATTGCTCCTATCACACTCTGAGCCTCCTCCAAACCTCTCTCCCTGCAATACCGATCAACCAATCCCGTGAAAGTAGCCAAATTCGTGGAATGTCCAGCCTCCAACATGGCAATGCTAAACTCGTAGGCCTCCTCCAACCTCTTCCCACCGCACACACACAGCCCCCTAATCAAAACCCCATAACTGAAGGCATTAGGAACGATGCTGTTGGCCTCCATTTTCTTGAAAATCATGACCGCATCATCCAGCTTCTGCGCCTTGCAGAAGCCCTCCACCACGGCAGTGTATACCACCACCTCCGGGAATGGCGCCCTTCTCGCGCATTAATCTGAACAGCATCATCTCATCTTAGACCAGCCCGTCTTTACACAACCCATCCAGCATAGCCACCGCATTCGGGATCAACCCCGTCTCCTTCATCTTCTTGAATATCTCATCCGTATCCGCGCTATCACTACCTTTATCCACTTTCTCGCTCTTGTAGCTAGGGTTTTCTTTATTGCTGTCGCTATCCAGCCCAAGCTTGAATCTTTCGAGAAAATCAGCATCGGTCTCCGCCCTAAAGGTCTGCCGCGCGCGATTAGAATTTGATGAAAATTGAGATTGATTATTTCTGATTGGGCGGTCGGTAATGGGATCACGAGGCTGATTGGAGAAAGAGCGTGCAACGGTGTTACGTAGGAGACGAGCTCCTGTGGAGCGAAGTTTAGTTCTGAGCACCGTCGACATCGAAAACTCTAATATTTCCTAAATCCAATCTTCAGCAGCTAATTAAACCCCAGTTTCCCCGTCGGTGTCACCTGCGCTGCACATTTCAGTTTTGTAGAGAGCTATTTAGTAGTACTATTCTCTTATATTGCTTGTATATAATTACTATTTTTAAAGATTTTTTTGGAAAGCTTTGTTGCAATTATTTTTTAAGATAAAAATGTATTAAAATATTCCAAGATTATAACATACTACTATCTATTTGATATACCAAAAGGAAAGGGAATTCAAATAACAATCCAATTGCAAATTGATTTTTATTTTCTTTTCTAGTGTTAAATTGGAAGAATTTTATTTATCGGAGATAAAATTGATATAAAAAATATTTTATGTTACACTCACATTCTCTCACCTGAGTTACTCAGTAGTTGTTCTTCATGATATTGAGAGAAAAAGAAAAGCATAGGAAAATAGTTGCTGAAAATGGTTCCCCAACATTATCTACGGCGACAATGACGATAACTTCCTTAAGTGGTTGTCAAATTTTGTGATTGGGAAGTTTACTTTTGAGAATTAATCTAGATAAATATAAATAATATATCTTAATTCATTATATATTTTGATGGATTGGAACATTGAATATTTTGATGAATTGAAATATTAGAATATTACAAGGTTCTTGAAATTTTTTATTATTTGAGCTAATTTAGCTTGATTCATATTCAAAATGTAGGATTGAAGAAATCCTAATAACGAGAATAAAAATATTTAATCACATACTCTATCCATTATGAAAAATAAACATCACTTTAATGTTGAAGATACAATAGTTGTTATTTGTGTTACACGAGTTAATCAAAGTCGAGCATGTTGTTACTTATACAACTAAATAAAATTAATTTCACTGTGTTCTCGCCCATAACTCTTGGAGATAATCCTTTCAATAGCTCAAATTTATGTCATACTTTAGATTTATAATAAGTTAAAGTTTTAGAATACGTTCTATCATATTTTAGTAGTCTTCACTTTTTTTTATCTCATGTTCTCTATGTGATTGCCTCTCTCCCAACATGATAATATTATCCATAATTGAAAGAAAACGGGGAAAATACTTGTCTTGGAAAAAAATTCAATCATGATCGAAAAAAATTATTTAATCTACAAAATATGTGAAAATAATGGAAAAAATAAGACACCCTTAAACTAAAACAAAGAGAATAACGTAACAGTTTGTTTAAATTTTGTTGATGTACATTGTATATTTTGTGTGAGAGAGAAAGAATGAGGAGGTTGTTAAATGTTAACATTAAAATTTGTTTAAATTTTGTTGATGTACACTGTATATTGTGTCTGTGTGAGAGAGAGAGCATATAAACCAATTCTTATTATTACTTCATACTATTTGCGACCAATTAACAAGAAGGAAAATAGAAATTATGTTTACTAGCATTCTGCACATGCGAATTTTACATAACGATTTTCTTTAATTGTTTCACAAAAATTCACTAATGAATCGATTCTTTGTTATTATATAAACAAACTCATAAATTCTGAAATTACTAGTACTTATATAAGAGTGATAAAAATGTACATGATACATAATATAATTGTCACGCGTGTTCAGTACATATTTATATTTATATTCAAATTTGTTTATACTAGCTCCTCTTAAATTTAAATAGGATAAATGACATATTAATTTATGTATGTTTAGATTATTCGACCGACAATATTCATAGTGCAAATTGATTAAAATAAGATAAACATAGAACTTACACACTTTTGCACGATCAATTATATATTGCTATATCAAGCGTATTCGTGACGGACTAATAAATTTTAATTTCAAAAAAAGATAGAAAAGTTGTCACTCATACCACAAATATTGTATTTAGGGAAGTATTCCAAAATATAGTAGCATGAATTTTAATTGTTGTAATTTCTAATGATTTTATTCACTTATATCTTATATCCGATATTTATTTACCCAAGATATGGATTAATTTTGATGTGTGTCACGTATCATCAAAAATAAAAGGGTTATTGCATATAAATACATAAATTTTGATGTAATTTTGATTTTGCACATGAACTTTAAAATAAATATATAAATATACAAACTTTAATATGATTTTGGTTTTGTATACCAACTTTAAAGAAACATATAAATACAATAATTTATTAATTTTAATAATTTTTACCACGATTTATTTTTCTAGCCAAATTGAAACCGATATGACATTAGATATGATGAGTTAACAACGATGTGGAAATCTTAAAGTTAGATGCGTGAAGAAGAAGACATTCTGAGAGCCTACTTGTTCATCATTTATTCTATTTATAAATGGTAGGTTTAAAATTTGCAGTGTTTTCTCCATTTTATGTGTTTGTTATTTTTTCTCGTAAAGTGTATATGTTTTATGTGTGTTTTTGAGTCAATGCGTGTGTTTTGTTAAGTGTAAATGTTTCATTTGTATTTCATTTATTAATTTATTTTCATATCATTGTCAACTCATAAAAATCTAAGTCATATCAGTTTCAAAATTATTATAATTAATAAGTTCATTATTTATTTACTTATTTTAAAGTTCGTGTTCAAAATTACATCAAAGTTCTTGTATATATATATACTCTTTTTAATGTTTATGTATAAATCAAAAAATCATATCAAAATTTGTGTATTTATATGTCATTAACCTAAAATAAAATGAGTTTCCTATAGTTAGAAGGTACAAGTTTGAATTCATTAATACCTCTATAAGTCTGTCTGAGTCTGTCATATCTGTTTTCTTAAATGTGATTTATTCATTTTTTGTTTATAAACTATTTCACGGGAATGTTTATCCCGTGCACCGAATGAAACAAATGAAAATTTCCAAGAATTCAAAAATAAATAAAAAATATAAAGAGGCCCAACGGACCAACCTCCCTCGAAAAAGAAAATAATAATAAATCATAATTTGAACAAAAATAAAGAAAAAAGAAATATACATAAAAACTAAACCCTAGTTTTATAGCACCACTTATGCTGATGTTGGTGATTCTTCTCCAATTTTGATTTTGTCACCATTGATAGTCTCCCGTGAGAAACATAACTATCCTTGATGCAACAAATTGCCGTCTTTTTCAGACATTAAATTGAATATCTGAAGCAACTCTCAGTCGTCTCGACGCTGCTTCTTTTCAATTGTCTGCTGCATCAGCAACTCCCAATCGTGTCGACGCTTTCTTTTTTCATCGTGCCGTCCACCACATGTGTTCGCGTCTTGGCGTCAAGATTTTAAGGTTGTGCCCTTCTCCGCCTTGCAAAATCGACTCTCCTATTCTTTAAATAAGCGCACAAAATTCGAGGACAATTTAGCCCCATCACTTTTGCTCTGTGAAATCGGTCAAAGTTACATCTCTTTTCTTGTTCAGTCGAAAATTCAATTTGCTTTCGGGTGTTTCGTCGTCGTGGAAATATGAACTGGTTGGGTTACGATTCAAGAATCCATATTTGTTTGTTTCTTTTCTTTCTATTTACCGAATGATACATGAACTTCTAATCTAAAAATAAGTTAAAAAATCAAATATTAAGATGGATTTGTTTGTCGGCTTCACTTCTTTTGTAAGCCCAATTTCATATGTTTTACGGGCTTGGGTTATAGAAAGCGAATAAGCGTGACATGTGAAGGTTAGATTTTCTTGACATCGCCATCGTTTCTCTCTCTTGCGCTTAGACACACCAGCCAGCCGGAAGAATGTCCTCCTCCACCCGTCGGATATTGGGTTTGGAGCAGAGAAGGAAGCAATGAAGATGAAGAAAATGAACCAAGATGATTAAGACGGCGATTTGCTTGGCGTAGTCGGACCTCCGCTTCATGGAAGCCCCAAGAGGCATTCCAAAGTCACATTGACTCTCGCTTCGGTAGCGATATTCACCGACCAGCAGTTTCATCTCCTCTCGTGCTCACAGAGACAAGCGAGGAAGAACCAAGACTAACAATGCTTCCTCATCTTCATCTCTCGCTCATTACTACCGTCTCCAACAAGAAAATGACCCAGTAGATGCCCAAATTGGCAATCCATTTGAAAGTAAAGTGAAGTGAAAATTGAGGAACCTTGAGGAAGAGGATGAAGGCGAAGATGGCGGCGATAATGATGATGGCGGTGTGGGCGAGTCTTCATCCACCATCTCTTGACTCGGATGATGATAATTATGTGGATGAAGAGGAGAAAGAAGATACCTTATCTTTGCGGTTGAGACTTCTTCCTTGTAAGCCCTGAACTAATAAGATGATCCAGTGTTGTAATTGTTTCTCTTTTCCTTGTTTGCAGGAGGATAATGTACTTGAGATCGACACTGAAACACGAAGGCTGGTTGTGGTCAATCTCGACTGGAGTCAAGTCGGTGCGATGCCTCATCATTTTATATTTTATCTTCTTTTCAGTCGTGTCTTTTATTTTGAAAGCACGTTGCATGACCTGACTATAGTTATCACAAGAATAGTTAGAAGATTCCTTCAAGGACCATTTAATTTTATTTTATTGCATTGCATTGGAATTAAAATAATCCAATTAAAACAAAAACAATTCGGATAGCGTGATTGGCTTTTGAATTGTGAGTACTTCATTCTGACTTTCTGGACTTTTCTTTCAAGTATCAAAGCTTCTTTCCTGCATATCTGATCAACTATATGATATCTCGACAGGGACATGTTGAATACCTAGTAGTATACGTTACTATATATAATTAGAAAGAATTTAAATTCAAAGGTACACCTTTTTATGCATTTAATTAGAAAATAATGGAAAATATAATCAATCTATATTATACTTTGAATTTCTAAACAAAATCTTTTACTCAAAATTTTTAGAATTCAATCATCGACCACATTTTATTTTACTAAGTGAATCAATAATTTGGATCTTAAGCATGTCTATTTTCTTTCTTATTAAGGATGCAATGCCTGTTTAACCTTAATCGTTAATTAATCACTAATTAAAAGTTTGGGATATTACATGTTAGATATAAATTAGCACACTTTATATATACATATATCGGTTTATTTTAAATAATTAACAAAAACTTTCAAAAAAGTAAATAAAAATAGAAAAGAAAATGATTGTCAATAGACCCATGCGGTTCTATAGATTTATTGTAATATCCGAAGTTTTAAAGCTAAATTGCGATAATCTAAATCGTAAATTAGAGTTTAGTTTCGATAATTGAGTAGTAACTTATCGAGCTCAATTTCGACTATCCATAATCGAGGATTTTTATATCATATTCACTAATGATTAGTGAATTAAAATATAGTTTATATATTTCATTCGAAAGTATTATTCTATATTTCGGATAGTTTATATATTTCGGATACCACGGTATACCGATATATATATCGTACCGCGGTATATACCTAAAAATTTGGTATATACCGATATATCGGTACATCGATATATACCTATACCGCGGTATATTTGCGGTATACTGGTAAGTTTGGGCCCTTAATAAATTGTTAGCAGGCCATATAATCGATAACCCATAATAATTAATAGCCCAATTAATAGTTAGTTTGGGCCCTTAGATTTAATAAGCAAACATAGAAAATTTATAAAATAAATAAAAAAAACACAAATAATATAGAAAGAAAAAGAGTGGAGCCTAATTTACTCCATTCTATCAGCGCCGCATCATTCATGTTCTTATCGTTGCCGCATCTCCACCGTCAGCGTCTCTGTGCGTGTCGTGCCGCTCCAACGCGACGGCGACGCGAAGCCTCTATCCCACCGCCAACTCGCAGTGGTTCTCTGTGCCCGTCGTGCCTGCTATTCTCCTCTCCGAGCTTTCTCTGGTTGGTGTTTTACCAGTTTTGATGAAATTGCTTTGAATTTTGATCGCGGTCGTTTGATGTTTAGAAGTGTTTATTTGATTAGTTTTCGGTTTAGAAACTTTGGTTTTATTTGTGAGAAAGTGTAGAGAATCAGTATGTATGTTGTCTAGGTAACAATTAAATTGATCTCTGTATTTGAATATTGGAATTTATTATTGATTGTTGAGTTACTTTGGATCCAGAGGTTAGTCATACTTTTTATTGCTAAGTTGAAGAAGTGGGCTCAAACAAGCGATCTCGGATCATAGGTTAGTCTATACCTTTTATTGCATTATACACCAAAAGAAAACATTGAAATACATTTCGTCTTCATATATAAAATGGGATACTCCTTCCTACGGAATCTGCACCGTAAATTGTAATCCAACATTTTAAATCCAATCAATAATGTCTGATAAAATTACTAAAATTTTTATTTTGCACATTGCATTCTGCATACCAAGAGCGAGAGGGTGTTTGCTATCATAGTAAGAATGTTTTACATATGTTATTTGTTTGAGAGAGTTGTTTTCTTCATTTGCTAAGTTTAGTGGTTTGTTTCTAATTTTGTTACTTTATGATGTGGTTGGTATTTTTCATTGGAAGTTACTAATTTTGTTTTGCATTCAAGATGGGTTACCATTGTTTGTCAAAAGCATATTCTTCTACAAGCAAAAAATTTGTTGAATCTGATTAGCATTAATAGGGGTGGGTATTTGGTATTGGATATTTGGGTATTTGTATAATCGAACCGTGTCAATAGATATCGGTTAACAGAATAACCGATTTCATTGGATCTGATTCGGTTATTGGATATGAGATTTTTAAAATTGGCTATCGGTATGCCCGAAAACCGAATGGGTATACCGATAACGAAAATAATTATATAAATATATATATATATATATATATATATATATATATATATATATATATATATAGGGGGTGGTTATGGTGAGAAAGGATTAAGTGTAGAAAATAGAATACATCTCATCCATTGATTCCAATGAAATTAATCAGACGATTTATTCATAACTCATTAATTACAAAACATATTTTAATTTACGGGAAAAAAGCGATTTCCTTGATGTAATCGAGAAGGGTAAAATCGTGAGTTGGTGAACAAATATTTCTCGCAATCCATTGGAAAGATTGCACCAAATCTCTTTCCATCAAAGCAATTTGTTTTCAAGAACAAGAAAATAACTTCACAATTAATTGAAACCCTTTCGTTTACCGTGCATCTGTTATCGTTAATACCGAAAACCGCTGCCATTACATTTCGATTCTTCATCTTCTTAGCCCTATATTCATTATTTTTGTTTTGTTTAACATAGTATTTTCGCGTCTTCCCCCTCATAATTTTCCAACCAACTCACAATTCACACACCACCATTAAACCTGCTCACTCATCTGCAGAATTCAAAAATGGTGAACAAAGAACAAAGCAAGCGTAAGGTAAAGCTGTTCAACAGGACAATGGTTAGTTTGAAAGGGTTTAATTGTTTTACTTTGCAAAGATATCTAATTTTGTTTATCGGTTGTGTTTTACATGTGCGATTCTAGGGTTTTGTTAAAAAAAATTTTGGTGACAATTAGGTTCCATTTTGCGATGGTTTTTGATTCCGTTTAGTTAAAAATAGGTTGTCCAAAAGTAGAATATTAAATCCTTTGTCTTTATACATGAATTAAGAAATGGTCTTGGTGGTCCCAACAATGTCTATTGAATTAGTCGATGAAGGCGTATGCGTGTTCTTTGTTCTAAAAGTAGCTTTGACAAAAGTGATTTCTTCTGTTGATTCACTTTTGCCGTTTTGAATATTATATTAATATGATCTATTTAATTCACTGAACATCATTTGTATTGCATATAATTGTAATTTTGTTGCATTTGTAGTGTATTAGAAATAATATGTACAAATCTGTAATTGAAATCGTTGGTACTAAATATATTATTGCATATGGATTTGCATGAATCTGACATGTTTTATATATATGTTGCACAAAATTTGACCTCAGTATATTTTATCGGTTTATACATACTCTGTTGTCAAAATTTACATAGTTTGTTTATTGGCACATTACGTTAATAGTATTGCATAAATTTATGAATTAAGTAGCATTTATGATTTCGTAGCACATATCTTGGCACGATCTATACCATTGCAAATGGATTGTATGAAAAAACACACATTATATATTTATTTGGCTTACTAATGTGACTATATATATTTTTAGCCTGTTTCGTCGTAGTATGCTGTCCAAACTCTTTGTGTTTTTGTTTGTGTTATATTTGCATACATATTTCGAAATATGATTCTTTATATTTCGGCACATTAATATAATAAAGGTACTTAATGAAGATTGTATCATTTGTTTTGCATATAATTTTGATTGTTTAACATTTGTATTTTTAAAACAGATGATGATAATGATTTTGTGGGGGTGAACGAAGAACAAAGGAAATGGAAGGGAAAATCATTCAACGGATGATGGTGAGTTTGACTGGTTTAATCCTTTTGTTTTGCAAAGATACAAAAGGTATGAATATAGCACATTATGTATATCTGTTGCACAAGAATGTTAATCAGATATATTTTAACTTTTATACTTGATAATATGTCAATACGTAACATGTTTGATTCTTTGAATAATGCATTAATAATGGTGCACAAAATTGGGATTTAGTAGCATTTGTGTTTTAACGCAATAATATGCATAATCTCGTCTATACATCATTACTCAATTAAAATATAAAGGTATTTAATGCATATTTTAATATTTACGTAGTATATAAAGTAGATTGTCTAGCATCTGTTTTGATTGCACTTGTAATTAAATATGTGTTATTGTATGTCTTGTACGAAGTAAATAATTGCATATGGAAGGGATTAATATAGCACATTATGTATATCATTTGTAAATGAATGTGACTCTGTATATTTTTAAGCTGTTTGGACCAACTAAAATTATCAATACTTAACATGTTTGTATTCTTGGCACATTGCATTAATAATATTGCACAATATTAATAAATATGTTGTACACTGTTGCATATATAATGCATGAATATAGCACTTTATGTATATCTATTGCACATGAATGTTACTCAGTATAATCTTTTATACATGATAATCTTACAATACTTAACATGTTTTAATTCTTTGCATAATGCATTATTAATGTTGCACAAAAGTTTGTTTTCGTAGCATTTGTGTTTTAATTGCAATGATATGTACATTCTGATTCTATATATCATTGCAAATTAAAAATATAAACGTATTAATGCACATTGTATTATTTGTGTTGCATATAAAGTTGAATGTTTAGCTTGATTTTTAGTTGCACTTGTAATTAAATATCTGTTCTTGTATGTCTTCGCACCAGTTAAATAATTGCATATGAAAGGCATTAATATAGCACATTATAAGCTGTCAATACTTAACATGTTTTGATTTTAATTTGTATGTTTTGATTTTAATGCACATTGTGTTATTTGTGTTGCATATAAAGTTGATTGTTTAGCATCTGTTTTTTATAATTGGTTATTTTATGATGTATTTTTTGTTTCCTGTTTGCTTTAAAAATATGTTGTATCTGTTGCATATGTAAGGCAAGAATACATCACATTATGTATATCTGTTGCTGCGTCGTGACAACAGATATTCTTAATCTGTTTAGACATTATAAACTGTGAGTACTTAACATATTTTGATTCTTGGCACATTTCATTAATACTATTGCACAATATTATAATTTCGTAGCATTTGTGTTTTAACTGCAATAATATGTATATTCTGATTATATATATATCATTGCAATAATATACTTTCAAAAACTTAACATGTTTTGTTTCTTGGCACATTGCATTAATATTATTGCATAAAATTATGATTCGTGTCATTTGTGTTATATTTGCAAACATATTTTCAATTATGATTCTATAAAATGTACTTACTGCACATTGAACTTGATTGTGTTGCATATAGACTTGATTGTTTAGCATCTGCTTTTTAATTGCACAACATCATTGATAAATCTGTTATTGAGTATCTTGAATACTTACTATACTGTTGCATGAGGAATGCATGTATACAACATATTATATGTTATATTTGGTTGTAGATTGTATATGTATATATAAATCATATATGTACTTGAATTGCTTTTAAATTATATTTTACTTACTATTCAAATCTTTTAATAATATCGTTTCTATAGGTCGAGGTAAGAGTAAGAATGCAGATATAATTAGAAAGAAACGAGGTTTACATTTAGAGGTTCAAAACGAATAGCGAAAGAAAAAAAGGAATGATCCAAAGGTGGTACCTGATGCAGTGGCCAGTGATATAGGAAATGATAATCAGGATGAAGATAAACCGGAATGTGATAGTGATAGTTTATTTCCTAAACTGGTATCTAGGTGTAATCTAAACACGTTTTTTAACACTCTCGCGAGTTTAAATGATCGTCAGATAGCAGCGATAGATGAGTTAGGGTTTGGACATGTTAGGGATGTTAATATTAAAGAAATTCACTGCTGCTTGCTTATTAGCTTGTGAAGAACTTCAACCACCACGCTTACGAACTCATTCTAACCTCGAATAGGAGAATGCATATAACACGGAAGGCGTTTACGGGTATATGGCTTCCAAGCGTCGTAGAATCGTGTCAGGTTTGAAAAGACACATCTGACACCTCTATTTGATGAATGGATGGCGATTTTCCCGATACCCATCGACATAAAGTTTCTGTTCAGAAGTTACATAATGCTTTGCTAAGTTGTGAAGATGGAGGGGATTGGTTTAAGCGTCATTTCATGATTGCGATGCGATCCTCGTTCATGGAGAGCACTTGCAATGGGTATATTATACCATACATACTCAATTGTTTGGAAGATGTTGGCGAGTTAAAATTGGGCGGGGAGAGTATGTTATGAGGTGTTTGATTGATCACAAGACGTCTTGGGAGGAAAAGAATTCTTGATTTTGTTGGACCATTGCTATTCTTGATGGTAATAGCTTCTTTTATTTATTGATTGTTAATTGTTTTATTATTCTTGTTTTGTTTTAAGCGATATATAAATTTATTTTCGTGAGTTTTTATGTTGTGGGGTTGTTTACAAATTGCAATCGTGCCTAGGCATTATCCGATTATCGGTAATTTGAGTACCAATTCGTTGAAAAACGACAATTGCGTAAATCGAGGGAGGGGGTTTGGTGGCGGCTATCCAAATACACCGATTGAGGTCAATATTGCCGACGGAAACGATGGTTTAGTTTTAGGTAACGTCGGTGGAAGTGTTGTGTGTCCTAATATTGAGGTTTTAACCATTGCCAAAAGATAGCAAACCTTCTTGTGGAAATGATGAAGATAATAGAGGCGACACCAAGAGAAGTGGGCATTACTCGTTCCTTCCAAATGACGGTGAAAGCGACTTTCAAGTCGATATCATGTTCGACTCATGCATTTCTCGACAAAGGGCTGCTCAAACACAAGAAACGACATGAAGATGTGTTGGATTTGTATCCTGAAAGCAGTTTTGGTTGAGCTTGTATACAATGTTTCATGTTACCACTATTACAATCTCCTATCTGAATTGAATACTTGATTGCATATATCGTGTCCCTTATCTCATATATAAGTTAGATCATACGGTGTGTAGAAGATCACGAAGTCCATATGATTGGTCGAGCTTAATGAGATATAAAAGTTTCCGGTGAGACAACTTGAGGACAAGTTGTCGGTATAAGCTGCGATATAGATAAGAAGTGACTTGACTTAGTTGCTTGTCTATCTTTGATGCGTCTTTGGCGTATTGAAGGATCACGGATGAGATGAGTTATTCTATCGACCGTAGTGAAGAACCTGATCTCGGTGACTTACGATGATCTAAATCTCGATAAGGTATTAGATGAGTATGAGTTCTTGACCATCACTTTGACTTGTTATGGGTGAGGGTTATATGTTCTAACCCAATATTCTCCGCGTCTTGGGTGGTGGCGGTGCTTGTATGTCATGCTAGTTATCCATGTCAGTCACCGTATCCGTTAAGGATGATGGCGTCCCTTAAGGAGCTCAAAGGTTTATTGTACTAAACCCCGCGAGTTGAGTTAGCTCAAGTACAATAATAAGGTTGAGTGATACTACTTAAGGAATTAAAGATATTAATTATTTTAAGCGATCGAATCTATAAATAATTAATGGACGTTCGATATCTTAAATCTGAGGATTCGTAATGTCTAAGTGCAAGCAGACTCAACTTGGTAATAAAGGGTAAGTCGGCATTTATTCTCTAGTGGCATGAATAAATGTTTATAAATTAATTTATGTTAAGGTGAACATAAGATAATTAATTTATTTGAGGCCCATCTTTATTCCTTGCATTTGATCCACAGGCTGGCCCATCCGTTCCCGTGAGCTCAAGAAAATCGTCCACCATCATGCTCTTATGGAAAGGATTTGATTCTCTTTATCCTATAAGGATATTATTATATTTATGGGATATGCATAGATCCTTTCCATATAGGATTATGGTAATAATCCTTTCCATATAGGATTATGGTAATTTCCATATGGGATTATGGTAATTTCCATAAAGGATTATGGTAATTTCCATATGGGATTATGGTAATTTCCATATGGGATTATAGTAATTTCCTTATGGGATTAAGGTAGTGCATTATAAATATAAGGTAAGAGATAGATTGATGTGAATCCTCATAATTCATCATCAAATTTTCGTCCATCCCATAGTAATGTTGGGAGGATTTTTCAAGAATTTTAAGAGCATTGGGTGATTTTCCGAAGCATTCTCCATAGATCGTCCTCACTCGGGGTTGGAGATTGGGTAACCGGATCTGATCCGAGAAGGTCAAAGCACGAGTCTCGATCCATTCCGCCTCGATGCATTCAAAGGTAAACACGAGAAAACCCCAAAATGTTGCAATTAATTATATAGGTGCATGCTAGGAATATAATCAATATATGGTGAACTAAACATCCAAGATAGATCCTCGGGAGAGGGCTAAACATAGTTTTTCCCTACAATTGGTATCAGAGCCTGGGATCAGTATCTTGGCTCTGTTAGATTAATTCACGTTTGATTATTACATGCGCAATATATTAATTGTTGAATCTGTCGTTCATCGTGGCTCGTTTTTATTTTGTCGGATTTTGTTTTTCACCACGAGAAAATCCGTGGTTAGATTAGATTTATTTTTCTGTAAATCTTATCTGTAAAAGTAAAACGAAGACGAAAGCAGCCAGATCGAGACGACGGGAAAAACGGGTCGCACGGCGTGCGGGCGACGGCACGCAAGGCGTGCACGGCGCTCGTGGACGCGCCGCATGACGGGGCCGAGCCCAGATCCGTTTTTCCAGCCCGAATCCTGTTTTGATGAGTCCGGTCCGTGCCCGTGCACGCGAGGCCCGTTTTCAAATCCGGTCCGTGCCCGTGCACGCGAGGCCCGTTTTCGAAGATTATAAAGATCTTGTACTTTGCAATTCTATGTAATAGATTAGGCGGGAAAGTGCGATTCCACGAGTGGGCCACGATGGGCGTTTTATTTTATTTTTATCGTTCATTGCATGTCGTGGATGTTTAAATAATGCGATAGCATGCTATGTATGTTTAAATTACGTTGACAAACCTTTACGTGTTTTCGTAATTAGATGCGCATAGTAAGCATGCTAGGTTTATCGCGTTTTCAAGCATATTTTAGAATTACGAGCATGTTTTACATGTTGAGTTCTATAGACAAGCATGCTAGGATTACGTGATCTGCATGGACAAACCTTTTGAACAAAAAGACTAAGCAAGCAACCCGACAAATTAATTTTTAAAATTAAAATGTCAAGACCTCCACTTTTTGATCTCTAAACAAAGTGAGGCGACTGTGAGTAAACGCGTCCACACGCGTGGCTTGCTTGCTTTGTTTATCATAAGTTTGTTAGATGAGATTTCTAAATAAAACTTTTTAAATCTATTGAGAAGTGGGAGTTTCATGTAAACGTCCACACGCGTGGCTTGCATGTGCGATTTTCATAAGTTCTCTAGAGATAGATATAAAATGAGATAACAAAAGAATTTGAATTGGGCGGTATGGTCAGAGAGTATGCCAATTCTAAGAATTCATTTTGCTTTGTTAAAATTGTGGTCATTGCTTAGACATCACCTCAAGTACAACTTCATGAAGTCCCTTCTTGCGATAGTGATGTGGTCAGAAAGGTCAATCGTTAATTTCATTTGTCATAAGGATAAGTTGGCGTGGATTGAAATTAAGCGACTAAAAGGTATATTTTAGTGCAGTCGAGGGTTCATGTGTAAACGTCCACACGCGTGGCTTGCATGTGGGATTCCTTGGGCGATTGGAGGTTTCAATTAATATTGTTTTATCAAAGGTTACAATATTATTATTCACGAATTATGTGCGATCGTATGCTTATGTGTTTACATTATCGTTTCAGATATGTCTCTTACACCGATTATCAATATGCTACACAAAATCCTTATCCGGTCTAAATTTTATCGAGTGGAAGCGAAACATTGAGAATGTTCTTCTTGCGGAAGAAAATCTATTTGTACTCACTACACCCCGTCCCAAGCCTCAGACAATTCATCTCATCGATGAGGAGCGCAGGAGCACGAGAAATGGGACAAATCAAATAGAATGGCAAAGTGCATTCTTTTGGTCACCATGTGCGAGTCCTCAACTCCGACATCAAGAGATGGAAGATGCAGCCACGATATGGCTAAGTCTTATGAAATTGTATAAGTAGTCGGACGAGAATCGTTGTCGTAATTTGACAAAATCAATAATGTCAAGTTCAATGAAGGAAAGCGATTCTGTGCATAACCATGTAGAGCAAATGATTAATCTCTTGGAGGCTCGAATTGGATGGAGGATATATTGATGGCGTGGTCGAATCGATATGATCCTCAACACTTTGCCCAAGTCTTTTGATGACTTCGTTATAAAGCGATCCTTTATGATAAGAGTTATACTCTAGATTCATTGCAAGAGGATCTAGTAGCGGAAGAGCATAAAATGGGCAAGGTGCATAGTCTTTAGTACGCACTCAAAGAAAACCACCGCTTATCGAAAGATGAAAAGGAAAAGTGGAATTCAAGAGATGCTAAGGCTAAAGAAAAGAGGGAGTAATCTGAAGGGCTCTACCAAATGTTTGAAAAAGCGAAGAAGAAGGCAAATGCTTCAAGTGCGGCGAGATCGGGCATTGGAAGGCTAAGTTCCCCAAGCTCGAGGCTCTAGGTACGCCATTTGCTTTAGTAACGAAACATGTTTAGCGACTTGTTCTACCCATTCTTGGGTAGTAGACACGGTGTCTGTTGATCATGTTTGTTACACCTGCGAGGGTCCTGCGACAAGGGAGGCGAATGATGGCGAGATAACGATCTCCATGGGCAACGCGCGAAAGTCGAGGCCGTTGCGATCGGAGATGTTACTTTATGTTTGAGAAAAGTTTTAGTTTTAAAAGACGTTTTATATGTGCCGGATTTTCTGTGGAACCTTGTTTCTATTTCAAATTGTTTATTCATGGATATTCGGTTGTTTTTATAGTGGTGTTTCTATCATAAGAAATGACGAAGTTATCGTGTAGCACATTATATAATTAAGCTTTATACTATTTCTCGCAATACATAATACATATAACTATGTTGCGTCTACATCAAACCTTAAAAGAGAAAGTTTTCTTAGAAGATGACACCTCTTTTCTCTCGGCATCTTAGATTAGGTCACATCAATCTAAATAGGATCCAAAGACCGGCTAAGAATGGGCGTTGGGTAATCTCACGCCACTCAGCCTCGATCTGCGAATCTGTATAGAAGGTAAGATGTTGACCGCACCTTCAAAGCGAAGGGTCATAGAGCCAAAGAAATGTTAGAGCTAGTCCATTCTGACCTGTGTGGACCGATGTCCACACAAGCTCGTGGAGGGTACGAGTATTTTGTCACTTTCATTGACGATTACTCAAGGTACGGATACGTATACCTGCTTCACCGCAAGTCTGAATGCTTTGAGAAATTCAAAGAATTTTAGGCGGAAGTGGAGACGAAGCTAGGTAAGAGTATCAAGTCACTGCGTTCTGATCGCGGTGGCGAATACCTCAACAACGAGTTCATGGACTATCTAGTGAAGTGTGGGATTACCTCCCAGCGCACTTCACCGGGCACACCACAGCAAAATGGTGTGTCAGAGCGAAGAAATAGGACTCTTTTGGAAATGGTTAGATCAATGATGAGTTATGCAACTTTGCCTATTTCTTTACGGGGTATGCCTTACAACGGCGGCATACTTGCTAAATCTAGTACCATCCAAGTCAGTCGAAAAGACCCCTTTCGAAATGTGGTTTGGACGCAAGCCTAGTTTAAGCCACATAAGGATATGGGGCAGTCCAACACATGTGCTGAATAAGAAGGCTGACAAGTTGGAGGCTAGATCCGACGCAAGGCTGTTTATTGGCTATCCTAGAGGAACGAAAGGTGGTTTATTCTATAGTCCTAAGGATCAGAAGGTCATTATTAGCACTAATGCCCGATTCTTATAAGCGGATTATATGAAAAATCATAAGTTCAAAGTTGAAATCATTCTTCAAGAATTAGAAGATGATCGTATTCCACCACCGATTAGGCCAAATGTACGAGATGTCGAGTCTAGTGGGAGGGATCGACACCAGATACTTCAAGAAATTGAAGTGGGTCGAGTTCCACCGAGATACCGACCATACAAGTGGTACCTACCAAAGAAGTTGTGCAAAATAGTGAACCACAAGTATCTCGCACCCACCGCTGCCATTGTGCTGTAGAACCTCGTCGTAGTGGGAGGGTTGTTCGTCAACCCGAGCGATTTATGTTCGTGGAAGAATCTTGGATTTAGTCCCGTGAAACAAGCAATAATCGACCCATGGACATACTGAGGAGGCGATAGAAGACATTGATGCAAGATCATGGCACACCGCTATGGACTTAGAAATGGAGTCCATAACGCTATGGATGTATATGAAAAGACACTCTACTAGATGGCAAGGAAGCCATAGATAGTAAGTGGATATACAAGAGAAAGAGAGATTCAGATGGAAAGGTTTCGGCTTTTAAAGCCAGGCTTGTGGCGAAAGGGTACACTCAGTTGAGGGTATCGATTTCGATGAGACCTTTTCACAGTAGCAATGCTCAAGTCCATCGTAATTCTTCCGCCATAGCAGCCCACTTGAACCTAGAGGTTTGGCAAATGGATGTTAAAACCGCTTTTCTAAACGGTTACCTTGAGGAAGGTAGATACATCTATATGCAGCAACCCGAAGGTTATGTGGTAAAGGGTGAGGAGCATCTAGTATGGAAGCTTAAGAAATCCATTTATGGACTTAAGCGTGCCTCACGATCATGGAACTTACGCTTTGACGAGGTGGTAAAGTCTTATGGATTTACCCATTGCCTAGCGAGAGTTGTGTGTATCGGTTAGATGTCAACGGTGATGAGGTATTTCTTGCACTTTATGTAGATGACATTCTTCTATTCGCAACAATGTGAAGTTGTTATCGATCGTAAAGAGTTGGTTATCCGATCGGTTTCAAATAAAAGACTTAGGAGATGCAAAGACATTCTTGGGATCAAGGTTTACGAGATCGCAAGAAGAAAATGTTGAGCTTATCTCGGGCGCCTTACATTGATACTTGTGATTACTGTTTTAGTATGCGCACCGCCAAGAAAGGATTGCTACCTTCGGACATGGCGTTCCTTTATCTAAGGAGCGCTTACCTATTACCGCAAAGGAGATAGAGAAATGAGACAAGTTCCTACGTTTCGCAGAAGAGGAAGTCTCATATGCGTAATGCTATGCACGAGGCCCGATATCTTCTATGCGGTAGCATAGTAGCTAGATATCGCCTAACCTCGGACAAGCTCATTGAATCGCAGAGCATATACTCAAGCACCGAAAAGACTTGAGATTATAGGCTAATTTACTATGCAGATAGTCTAATGCCTTTGGGTTATTCGACTGGATTTTCAAGTCGACCGTGATAAGAATAAGTCTACCTCGGACTATGTGTTTATCTTGGGAGGTGGAGCCGTATCTGGCGGAGTGCAAAGCAACGATGCATCATGCGGACTCTACCATGGAAGCTTAATATGTAGCCGCTTCGGAGGCTGCTAAGGAGGTTGTATGGTTCATGAACTAACTCATGGATCTAGGTGTGGTACTTGGTTTGCCCAAGAGTATCATAGTTTACTGTGATAACTCAGGTGCAGTGGCAAACTCGAAGGAACCACGGATCCACAAGGCAATCAAACACATAGAGAGAAAGTACCATGTCATACGAGAAATCGTTAGACGAGGGGACGTGCTGAATGCAAAGATTGATACGACGGATAACCTAGCGGATCCATTCACTAAAGCTTGCCGCAAAAAGTCTACGTTGGGCACGTTAGAGGACTTGAATTGCGCTAGATGGCACCCTCTAAAGTCTACCGCAATAAGTCTACGTCGGGGATGTTAGAGGACTTGAATTGCGCTTGATGGCACCCACTTAGAAAGGAAACTTTTGTATAAGTGGGAGAAGCAAAGTGATGGTTTTGTTTGTAATAGCTAGTAGAGATACACATTGTATACTAAAAGTTTGCTTTAGTATAAGTGGGAGATTGTTGGATTTGTATACTGAAAGCAGTTTTGGTTGAGCTTGTATACAATGTTTCATGTTACCACTATTACAATCTCCTATCTGAATCAATACTTGATTGCATATATCGTGTCCCTTGTCTCATATAAGTTAGATCATACGATGTGTAGAAGATCACGAAGTCCGTATGATTGGTCGAGCTTAATGAGATATAAAAGTTTCACCGAGACAACTTGAGGACAAGTTGTCGGTATAGCCGCAGATAGATAAGAAGTGACTTGACTTAGTTGCTTGTCTATGCCGGTGCGCTCGACGTATTGAAGGATCACGATGAGATGAGTTCTTCTATCGACCGTAGTGAAGAACCTAGATCTCGGTGACTCACGATGATCTAAATCTCGATAAGGTATTAGATGAGTATGAGTTCTTCGACCATCACTTTGACTTGTTATGGGTGAGGTTATATGTTCTAACCCAATATTCTCCGCATCTTGGGTGGTGGCGGTGCTTGTATGTCATGCTAGTTATCTCAGACGAGTCACCGTATCCGTTAAGGATGATGACGTCCCTTAAGGAGCTCAAAGGTTTATTGTACTAAACCCCGCAGTTGAGTTAGCTCAAGTACAATAATAAGGTTGAGTGGTACTACTTAAGGAATTAAAGATATTAATTATTTTAAGCGATGTAATGCTATAAATAATTAATGGACGTTCGATATCTTAAATACGGGATTCGTAATGTCTAAGTGCAAGCCCGACTCAACTTCGGTAATAAAGGGTAAGTCAAGATTTATTCTCTAGTGGCATGAATAAATGTTTATAAATTAATTTATGTTCGGGTCGAACATAAGATAATTAATTTATTTGAGGCTCATCTTTATTCATTGCATTTGATCCACGGTGGCCCATCCAGTGCCCGTGAGCTCAAGAAAATCGCCCACCATCATGCTCTTATGGAAAGGATTTGATTCTCTTTATCCTATAAGGATATTATTATATTTATGGGATATGCATAGATCCTTTCCATATAGGATTATGGTAATAATCCTTTCCATATAGGATTATGGTAATTTCAATATGGGATTATGGTAATTTCCATAAAGGATTATGGTAATTTCCATATGGGATTATGATAATTTCCATATGGGATTATGGTAATTTCCTTATGGGATTAAGGTAGTGCATTATAAATATAAGGTAAGAGATAGATTCAAGGTGAATCCTCATAATTCATCATCAAATTTTCGCCCATCCCATAGTAATGTTGGGAGGATTTTCAAGAATTTTAAGAGCATTGGGTGATTTTCAAGCATTCTCCATAGATCGCCCTCACTCGGCGTTGGAGATTGGGTAACCGGATACATCCGGAAGGTCAAAGCACGAGTCTCGATCCATTCCGCCTCGGCAGTTCAAAGGTAAACACGAAAACCCCAAAGTGTTGCAATTAATTATATAGGTGCATGCTAGGAATATAATCAATATATGGTGAATTAAACATCCAAGATAGATCCTCGGGAGAGGCTAAACATGGTTTTTCCCTACAAGATGAAGATTGTTTTTGGAACAACAAGGACGTTCATAAACTATGGGATGGCGTGATCTCTGTTGCACATAGGGATGCATACATTAGCAAACTTGAAGATACGTCATCCTTTAGTTTTGGACTAACTCAACTATGGAGCTCGTAACATCTTGTTGAAAAAAATGTTGGCGTTTCGATCAATGATGCGAAGGAGGTAATGTGTTAATTTCTATAAAATGAATTTCAATTTGTAACATTTATTGTATATTTAACAGAGTAAATTGTTTGAATTAAATTTTCAGCGTATGGGTATTGGTGTGGAACATCCTGATGAAGGTGTTGTGAACGAGGCTACAGTTATTGTTGATACTGTAGTTGCAAGTCTACAAACAGAGGTAAGTATTTTGGTGTAATATTTTCTTATAAATTCATTCTTATTTTTCATTTTGCCTGATTAGGTTAATACATTGAGTGACTATATACGTATCATCCTATGGCACATTAAATTTCTGTTCTTAATTTTCAATTTTAATTGTAAGCTCGTCCTCCATTATGTTAAATACTTATCGAATTTCTTTGTTGTGCAATATATTTTCTAAATTTGTGCAAAGAATTTGCAATATTATGCTATCTGTTTGGATGTCGATTATCAAACGTTGTTAGATATACTCTAATTGTTTTTGTAATTTGATTATAAACCAGAGATGTTTTATATTCGGCATTATTTTTAAAACTATTTGTCGTAAAGGTTAAATAGAATATAGTCTCTACGGTTTCGAATATTTTACTAAAGATATCAATATTATGTTGTTTATTGGTTAACATATAATACATATGTTTATGTATTGTGGCACATTACGTTACTACATATTGCATATAATTTTTCTTTTGTTGCACACTAACTATGTACGTTCTTCATTTTTCACCGCTTGTTGCCATGTTATTAATTCATGTAATATGCTATTTAATGCATTGATTATTACGTATTAGCGGTTTCGGATAACCCGGATGGGGTTGATACATCTACTTCTCGTGAAAATATCACAACAAGAGTTGAACCACAGTTGATATTTTCAATATTATGGTTTCATATAGAATATCATTATGTAAAATATTTAAAACGATTTCATTGTTTTTGTAATCTTAAACTTAGCAAGAATTATGTATAGCATATTAACATAATTGTGGTTGCCAAATAACTATGTATGATGATATTGAAAACATTTATTATTCTATATTAACAGCTTCTCGAGAACACGTAGGGTTGAAACACCAAACCCACCGCCACTACATTGTTTAAACCACAGGTTATTATTTCCAAGTTGGTTGATTTACATACAATTTTATGCTGTCAATGGACATTATATTATTTATGTTGCATATAATGTTGATTGTGTATCTGTATGTATTGCATGTTATTGAGTATCTGGGCTTTTATTATACTGTTGCATATGGAATGCATGTATGCAGTTAATTTTATGTACATGCAATCAATTCTTAAAAATTTGTTCACCGTTGATCTAAGTATTTGTTCTTTGTTATATATATTACTTCACACTCATAACATAAAAGATTTACATAATAATTTATTACGACGTGAAAGATTACTCAAGTACATGGAGTGGAGCGGATTCTACAATTGAACCAACTTTGAGAGAATGTACGGGCCAACCAATGTTGAGAAAAGAAGGTTGTTGTTGGTACAAAGGAAAAGGAAAAACTAGTTTCGATTGTCTTTGTATTAATATTAAACAAGATGTCTAGGAATGATACTTGGAATTAATATTACCGATCGTAATTTAACTGGATGCATTGTTGTTGTCTTTGTATGTAAGCGCACTTTATGTTTGCAATGACGTGGTACGGTCTCGAAATCATATTATGTTGCAATGATGTTGCTTAGTCTCTAAATATCTGATTATATTTGGAAGTAAAATTGCAATTATGTGGTCTAATTTGTAATTATATTATGTTGCAATTTTATTATATGTTTGTTATACAAAATTTGTATTTTATATTTTTTGTTATTATTCTCTTAATGGATATAAATATGCATGTAGATTTCACATACATTCGGTTGCGACAAACAAAAGCGAAGTAAGAGTGTTTCGATTATGCTCATCGCTTAAAATCTCCATTTTGGTAAGAAAGATCGTGTGTGCAAGAGTCTCACGAAAATGAATTAAAGTGTGGGATTTATGCGCTCTGCAACTCTACACCTAATGAGTATGATTAATTCATCATTTTTTCATTTTTATTATTGTTTAATTGTAAAATTATTATAATTATTTGTTACCATTAGGGAAGAAACTTTGTTTGCGCATGGAGACATAGAACTAACAAGAAAGCATATGGCTACGTTGTCGAGGATAGCATTATAGGAGTTGGTGTGGTGGGCGATGGTGTGTAATGCTTAACAATATGGAAAAGTTCCGTGGTGACGGCTCTCCAAGAAGATTTTTTCAAGTACTTTTATTGGTGTAAGTTTTTGAAAGTATTTTATATTAAATGATTTAATTGCATACATCTATCAATATGCATCATCCGTTAGTAATATAGTAATTTCATGAATAATTGATTACGAATTGTTTGTAGCATATACAATATTACATGTATCATATATAGTAAAATATATAGCACATGTGCATATAAAATTATGTTTATTTTATTTAAAAGACTGATATATACAGATCACATAAAGTATTCATTTCTAATTGTATATGCTAAAAAATAATGTGTGCATTATTTGAAGCATATACAATATTATATGTATCATATGACATTATTATATTTGTTCTGTTAGTAATATATTTGATTCTATTAGTAATAATGTGTGCATTATTTCTAATAGTATTATATTTGTTCAGTTAGTAATAATGTGTGCATTATTTATAGCACATATGATGAGATTATATTTGTTCATTAGTAATATAGTAATTTCATGAAAAATTGATTACGTATTGTTTGTAGCATATACAATATTACATGTATCATATATAGTAAAATATATAGCACATGTGTATATAAAATTTTGTTGTGGACTTAAAAGACTGATATATACAGATCACATAAAGAAGTCATTTCGAATTGTATATGTTAAAAAATAGTGTGTGCATTATTTGAAGCATATACAACATTATATGTATCATATGTTATAAAATATATAGCACATATGACAGTATTATATTTGTTCCGGCAAAAATTATGCAAAGTTAACTGTAAACATAACATATAGCCCTCTGTTTGTATTGATCTACTGATATTAATTTTTTACCAAATATATGTGGTATTTTTGTTTGATACAAAGACGGACTCACTTGGTGGCAAGAGACATTTCTCATGAAGTTAGAAGGATTCATTTTTGAGAATATTACAGTGAGCTAGATAGCAACAAACACATCCAATTAAAGGATATTGACATCGTAAGTTATATTTAATATGTATTTATTTATGTTTCTATTTAAATAATATGAATATAATGCTTTATTTTTCTATTTGTAGTTTTTCTTTCCTATATACAGAAGCAAGAAATACTTTGCACTATGCATTGATGTGAAGAGTGGGAAAAAATTTGTCATTGATAGTGTGAATGATGCTGCAAGTGAATGTCGATCGAAAAATATGACGATTTACTTACTAATTTGGTATGAAGTATATAATATTATATAGTATTTATTATACATAATTAATTATCATGATATTTTTCATACTTATTAACATTAAACTTTGTTTTAATTTTTTTAGCGTGATATACTATCTGAATACCGAGTTTCGAGAACAATGAACAAAAGCAAAGATTGTTGAAAGAGGTAACTTTGAAATTCCAACAATAAGATGGGAGACAAGAGAAATTCAAAGGATAGTGGAATATATTTGATGCGACATCTTGAGACATTCATGGGCGACGCTTCGAAAATGGCTTACTAGAATTACGTCAAATCCTTACAAACAATCGCTAACAATGCGTGTTCGATCTTGTGCGAAATTATTTGTTGGGAGCAAAATATAGTGAAGGATACAATAATGGCAAGTGCGTAAATATTTTACCGTGATGTGACTTCGACACGTATATGAAAGTAGAAACAATGTTATTTGGTTAATTGGTTATTTATATTCACATTTAAAGCAAAGTGAGTGAGACTTAGTTATTTTGATGATTTGTGGTTTTTATGTATTGACATTGAACGTCATGATATCGTAGTTGATTTTATGTTGAAATTATTTTATGAAATATTCTATGGTTCTTATATTTATAGTTTTGTATTAAACTGTTCATTAAATGTTGAGACCAATAAGTCATTGATTTTGTTATTATGTAATAACATGCTTTGAGTGCGTTGAATTAAACGTTCAGATTATACAACATTATTATATGATTTGTTCAATAATACAAGATATGATACATAAACTTCCGCTTTGTGTTGTAGTATTTTGTTAATATAATATAAACTGCTTTCCCAAACAAATGCACATATGTTAATAACATATTCAACATCAATAATATTCTTGTTGATAAACATGACCAAATATATCAGTTGTGTTTTACGTCAATTAATAAACATGACACTTGTGTTGCATATATCTACTGATCTATAGCATATGTTTAATTTATTTGTAGCACTTTATAATATTACATTTAACACATTGTAATTGAGATGATATATAGCATATGTTATCACGAATATTGCATATGATATAACTACATATAGCACATAAAATATATTTATCATCTTGTTTGTATTTGTTCAGACATTAAGTAATATCGTACTGCATATCTGCAATTATATATAGCATGTGATTAATATGTTTGTATCACACAACAGCTTTCTAAAAAAATAGGAATGATATACTGCACCTGAAAAGCGTATATGTAGCACATACTTATATATATGCGTAATTTATATATGTTTAAAACTTATAAAAATTAAATATATCACTTCTATTGATAATTGTATAATATAGTTTCTAAGAAGGATGAACACATCATACATATGAATTGAAAATTAATAACGAAAGTAATGAAGTGTATCATAAAATGTAAAAGTTAAACAACCTACATAAAAACAAAACAAATCTAAACCTTCTTGTTCTCAGGACAATTCCTGGAATCATGATTCGTTAAAGTATTACATTTCCGACAATTCCTCTTAGGCTTGCTTGCAGCTTCTATAGCCTTCTCCCTGTTAGATTTCTTCCTGTTGGCACTACCTTTAGTACTAACTACCGGAGGCGGAAGTAATCTAATAGTTGTTGGTTTAGCTGAACCATAATACTGCTCAAACATAGCATCTTTATCTTTATCAGTAACATCATGATGCACACCATCTGAAAACTTGGGAAGCTTCTTTAAAAATATCCAAAAGCTCCGCTTTGCGGACGGGATCCCCCTCAACCAATCCGATGCATTTACAAGCCTCAAAGAACAACTCGTTATTCCCACTACCATCTGAATAACGACTGTTGTTACGTTCCCTAACAACATCAGAGCATGCAAATTTTGTCCACCTATTGCAAATATATTTAACTGGTATTTCTTTCATATTCATGTTCAACATCATCAAAAAAATATGACTGCACAACAAGCCATTGCGTGTGTAATACTTGCATGAACATGATATCGAGTCCTTCGAAAAAATATGAACAACTTCAAATCTGAATCCACCATTATCAACTACAGAATAACTTGTCATATCGATTGATTATTCATAGACAATATCGACACTCATGAATAGTCGCTTCAATCTCGGATGAACCTTCAAGAATATATTATGCGTATATATAGAGGCCGCATGACGATCTATAGGAAAATGCATCTTCGCATCGGTATACCGCTTCATCTTTATAATTGAATCGATCATGAGTATTGCGTTGGGCATCTAGAGCACTTCCGAAATGAATATAGAATTCACCAAGTCCGAGTTCTCATTGAGATCTCGCTCAAGAAACTGTTTCGCTCTCGACAAAGATGTAGTCTTAAATAAACCACTCATTTCACAATCTCGAAAATATGCTGGAATCCAAAAAGAACGCAAAGAAAACATCTTACCAAACCACTTATGAGTGGACAATCCATAATCATTAATGAATTCATTCCATAATTGGTCAAATGCATCCGGTTCATTTACCTCTGACCAAACAATGTTGTTAAATCTTTGTTTGAAGTCAGGATCATCATTCAATGATGCTGGAACTTTTTCGGCAACTTTTAGCATAATATGCCACATACAAAATCCATGTCGTGTGTTCGGAAAAACTACTGCAACAACCTTCTTCAATGCAGGGTCCTCATCCGTTATCAACATTTTCGGAGGTAAATTCATACAATCCAAAAATTTAGAAAGCAACCATGAATATGATTCAAAGTCTTCCCTAGTTAATAAGCCAATTCCAAAAGTCACACACTTACCGTGATTATCTTTACCTGTGAACGGTGCAAAAATCATTTTATACCTGTATGTGAAAAAATGATGTAATTAATTAATTTGAACAGATTTATTGCATATATTGCTAACTTCGTATAACACTATTTAAATAAATGTTGACCGCGCAATTATGAATATATGACACTATTTAAATAATGTTGAACTGAATTAGTTTGAAAACATATCTACACAACACTCATTCGCATATAACACTATTATGAAAAATTATGAAAAAATGTTCATCAAAACACTAATTAAAAATTATCATCAAAACGTTATTATATATGTTTCTCAAACACATTTATAACTAAAAAAAAAATGATCCTTCTAACAAATGATTATCCATTTAATGTTGAATTTGCATATAACATTAAAAGGAAATTACCTGTTAGTCGAATAAGTGGCATCAAATGACACACCTTCACCAAATATATGGTAATTTGCAATAGATAGAGAATCGCCAAAAATGCTCTTCACTGATTCCATTCATCCCGTTGATACTCAAACTTAAATCCACTACAAAACTCACGCTTTGCTCCAACTTCAGAGCAAAATCTCCGCATCAACACCATTAGAGAATGCCTCATATCACGCATAATTCTTGAATTCTACTGACGATCAACCAACGCCCTCAAAAGTTCCAACTAGCTCCTTAAAAGTCTAAATGAACGATAGGTCCTATATTCGCTCTACGGCATTTAGCAATCATCATCTCATGTGCATAACTAATCTTTCTATTACACTTCATGAGATGTTTGTAACCATCTGACACCATTGGATGATTGTGCCCCTCCACAAACATTGATACAACATAACCTACACCAAAGATCTAGACGGAATGCAACACGCGCCCTACATCCTGACCTTGTCGACATCCTCTTGCATTTTGTAATAATATTATGTGAATTGCTTGGAGAATTATAAACTGGTTTTTTAACACCCTCTTTATTACAAACGATGTAACGCCAAACTATAGTATCATCATCGATTTGACTAAAGTTGCGAGACGTGTTCCAAAGCCGCATGCAACACCATACTCACGATAAAACTTTTCACCCTCATTTAATGTATTAAATACCTTTCCCACATATGGTTTCATCTCAGCAGAACAATTCGGTATAATAAGTTCATCGGAATTTCCTTGTGTACTTCTAACATCAGCTGTGAAATAATAATATATAATAATTATGCAAAGGTAATTCATTTAAATGCAATAAAAATACATTAAAAATGCAATAAAATATATACAGAGATATAAAAAGGGATAATAAGATTTCCATTTAATATATGTATTTATGTGCGGCAATGATAAATACGGAATAACGATGAAGAAAAACTAACAAACAAATAAAAAGCAAATCAAGTTCCTATGTTTAAAAATTGCACAACTTATATTTAATACTCAATTTCTAACATATGATATCATTTTGTTAGTAAACATTGCACAGTCATTGCCTATATGTAGCATATAACTGTAATATTGTAGCATATATTCCATGTATGTTGATAATTATTGTCATGGGGTTAGTACGACTTATCACGGGGACAATATCGGATCAACATGAACTTAAAATAATAAACTAAGAGACTAACGGAAAAACTTGTAACGAAAACAATCAATTATTAAAAAATTTCTTTATCGTACAAAAATAACGCAGTAGATATAAAAAAACTACTCAGATTTTTTTATCTGTCAAAAAACAAATATGCAGTACATGAAAATACGTTAGAAAAAAATATAATATAAGTGCAACATGTATATATTAACAGTGCAACAAACATACAATCCATGTGCAACTAAAAATCAATCAAGAACAATGATACAATATACATTAACAACTAATTACCTTGGTGTTCCATGGATAAAAACACGATTAAAATTAGGGATAATAAGATAGTCATTTAATATATATTTATGTGCGGCAATGATAAATACGGCGTGCTATAGTTTTATACAACAATGAAATAGTTTTATACAACAATGCAATAGACAGTATTACAAAAAATGAAGAGTTATAAAACCATTGCAACGATTATATAATTATATGCAATACATAAACATTAAATGTGCAACACAAATCAATCGAATACACTGATACAATATAATATATAGCTTATATACACAAATCAATCGAATACACTTATTTAATTCTCAATTTCTAATATATGATATCATTTTGTTAGTAAACATTGCACAGTCATTGCCTATATGTAGCATATAACCGTAATATTGTAGCATATATTCCATGTATGTTGATAATTATTGTCATGGGGTCGATGACAGGTTTATCACAGGGACAATATCGATCAACATGAACTTAAAAATAATAAACTAAGAGACTAACGGAAAAACTAGTAACGAAAACAATCAAATATTAAAAATTTCCTTATCGCAAAAATAACGCAATACATATAAAAAAACTACTCAGATTTTTTTATCCAAAAAAAACAAATATGCAAGATGCAGAAAATCGTTGGAAAGAAAATATAATATAAGTGCAACATGTATATATTAACAAAGGCAACAAACATACAATCCATGTGCAACTAAAAATCAATCAAGAACAATGATACAATATACATTAACAACTAAATTTTCATTGTTTCCATGGATAAAAACACGATTAAAATTAGGGATAATAAGATAGCCATTTAATATATATTTATGTGCGGCAATGATAAATACGGCGTGCTATAGTTTTATACAACAATGCGATAGGCAGTGTTAGCAAAATTGAAGAGTTATAAAACCATTGCAACGATTATATAATTATATGCAATACATAAACATTAAATGTGCAACACAAATCAATCGAATACACTGATACAATATAATATATAGATTACTCATTACCTTGCTGATCCATGGCGAGAAAACTCTGTGATAATTAAAAACTGCGAAATTATGTAGATTTACTTGTAATGAATAGTCTTCTGTAATGAAGGATAGATATATCAAATTTACATTGATCCATAAATAGAAAATTTATAGATCCCTTAAATTTAGGTAATAACCGTTTGGATAGAAATGAGATTTACTGGTTTGTCCTTCTCTTGATTTTAAAGTCGATTTATAGCATATGTAATACTAAGTTTAGCACACCTATATTAAATCAATCATTGATTAATTAAGATAAATGGATGATTTATTCCTATTTCTCACAACATTTACCATTCCTATATGATCTATATCCTATATGTATATTAATACCCCGATTATTTAAACTCCTAATTACGAAATTAATTTCGTCAATTAAAATATTATCTTAATAATTTGATAAATTATATATCGAATAATGATATCGATTATTGTTGGAATAATAAATTCCTATGTTTTATTCACAAATAAATGTGAATCAAGAAATACGAATATTTAGCGTATTTCAACAGTATTATTTCTACGTCGATTACGTATCGATAATTATATGCTCGTGATACTTTCTAAGTTTTTAAGCTTAGAATTTAATTCCATTATTATTGGAATTATTTAATAAAGTGATTATAGCTTTATTACGACCATTTTGAGATGAGTCGATAATTAACGTTTGAGGCGTTTCAAGCGTTAACGTTTTGAGATGACTTGAAAATCAAGTCTAACGATCAAGGAATTATGATATTTAAATTCCTATGATTATTTTATATAATTGGAATATTATTTTAGCATTGAATTAATGCTAGAAAATTTTGGAAAGATATTTGTGATTATTTAAGATTCTCGAAAACCCTAAATCGAGAATTAGAGTTTTCTACCTATGGATTAATTCCGATAATTTTTCCTATGATATAAATTATCATCTAGGATATATATTATGCTATATATCTACTTATAGCATGAAAATGAATTTTTGGGCATTAATATTTCAAAAGTGTCGTGAATTCCTATATGTATATAACATGGGATTATTTCATTTTTGATCTTCCAATTTGTGTTATATCTTAAGTGTAGTATTAATACACACTTACCAAGTAAAATTTGTAAATGAAAATATTCTTGCAATTTGTTTGTGAGAGTGGCCGATTTTGTTGACCAAATTGTGTACAAAAAGCTTGATTTTTCTTTGTGCATGATTACATATATTTTGGGATAGAGTGTATAATTATACACATGCATGATACATTGAAAAAAATCTGATTTCTCTCCCTCCATACACACATAGCCGACGGCTCCTATGTACAAGCCAAAGGATTTAAATTGTTTCAATCAAAAACTTTATTAAAGCAATTACAAGAGTTACTTCTTGTAAGAGATATTTTTGGGTGACATAATCACCCTTTGACTAATTTAGTTCATTTGTTCTGTGAAAGAGAGAGAGAGAGAGAGAGCCGAGGGGTGCTTGTAGTGTGTAGTCTCCATTTCTTTTAAATTACTTATGTATATATATTTTCTCTTGAACACACTTAACACATCACACTTGCATATTCTCTTTTCTCTCAACTCTCTGCGTGACTCTCCAAAGAGAAAACCAAGCCTTTCCTTCTTCTTTTATCTTCCTTTTCTTGAGTTTGATTTATCCTACAACCGATCGACTCGATAACGAGGTTAGATATCGAACAAGCTTGATAAAACCTATCTTTTCAATAATCCTACGGTTTAAATTATTATTTTTAGCATGTATTATTTATGCAATAAATCATGCTAGCATGTTATAAGCTTAGAAATTATGTTACATATATCGATATGTGCATAGACTAATTATTTCCTAAGCTAAGCTTTTTATTTAAATTATTCTAGTGATGCTCGATTTTTGCTAGGTATGATTTAAGGTTGGATTATTGATCTATAGTGTTGTAGGAGTGCATGGTATTAATTTGAGAAATTTTGAAAATTGTTTGATTAATGTTGAACATAGCTTAGGCTTGAGAATGCTTGGGCTTGGTACTTGGGTATTGATTAGGTATTGTGGAATTTATTAGAATTTTGGAAAATTATTGATATTATTTTGATAAAATCGAGAGCTATAGTATATATATAGGTGTGTTCCAAATTTTCTATAGTGATATTAATACATATTAATGATCATAGTGTAAAATAATACATTATATGAATTTAGAGGAATTTTGGAACAAGTTTGGAAAAAAAAAAATTGATATAGCCGTGAGCTATATGTTTTAAATAAGGAATTCTAATTCCTTTTTAATCAAGAATAATAATTTATTATATGTCTAAAAATTATATTAGACATAATTGAATTTTTGGGAATTATTAAACATAGAATATTATGTTTATGATGGAACGTTATATTAATAACGTTAAAAGCATAAATAATGCTTAAATGTATTAAAAGATTAATATTGAAAGAAAATATTAATCAAGTTTACCGATTCGTGAAAATCGAGGATTAAAGCTTTATGAAAAGAAATCGATTGAAAATCGATTTATTTTAATTTATTCATTAAAATATGTTTTATTAAGAATTTATAAAGAAAAGTCAAAATGGTTGACTTTCGAAATTGACGTCTTTAATTACGTTAGTTAAATACTCTAATACGTGAAAACGATTACTTTTATCTGAATATCTCAATTGTGAGAAAAGATTTCATAATTGAAATCATATTATTGAATAACGTTATTATCGTTAATTATTTAACCTAAAAGGTTAAAATAAGATCAGATCATATTACGTATCCTCGAGATACGAGAATTATTTTATTGAAATACGTCATTTCTACGTATAGAGTTTATTAGAACTTGAATTATTTTATTTATCAAGGTTGAATGAACTTTGAAAATCTCGGCGTGTCAACGTGCTAAGCGTAAAATTTTGCGTAAAGGTGGGACGTGAAACTCACGCGCAACGAGGAGAAGAACACGCATACCGAGATTCGAAGTTTAAAAGTCAAGGTGGGCTTTACTATATTCAAACTGGTAGAATTTACCAAATGATTTATTTATGATGCTTTATTGCAAGCAAATATTTATGAACTGATTTATTTAATTACCTGCCCAAAATATTTATGATTTGTGTATGTATCCATCCATGATTATTGATGCATAACGTTGGGTAGCTCCCACTTTATGACATGCTTGAATTCGTATTCTTGGAAGTACCCCCAAGGATGATGGAGAATTCGTATCCTGTGCCGAGATGGCCTGGATTTTGTGCACTGATTATTTATGACTGTGTGCTGAAAGGGTACTCGGCCGGTCATGGCGACTGTGAGAGGAGGCCTCCTCTCCAGCGCGGAAATTATTGTTGGATAAATTGTTGTGGTGGATGTGGATCATACATACGTGGAAAATGCTTGGCCAAGCGATATTTATTGAAAATGACAGAAAATATTTAGTAAGCACGAGTATTTCAAATTAAAACCTCGTGTGTTACTGTGATGGGGCAGAGTAATCCAAACTTGATAAATTATTTTGGCATGAGCCACTGAGTGCATTATTTGTACTCAGCCCTGCATATTTGTTTTTAAATGTGCAGATTGAGCTGGTGATGATGATGGAGCGGAGATGTTGAGTAGTCAGAGGTCTTTTGGTATTTATATATATGTTTTGAAAGAAAATACCCTTGAATGCATATCGTCATATATGCATTCACATGCTTTCCGCTGCATATTCTGAATATTTTGTATGTTGATTATGACAGTTATATCTGTCTAAATTATCGAACTTACTGTTAAAGGAACTTGTAGCCTTTACTTCTGTATATGACTTTTGCCTTGTAAATAAGGTTTGATTATTGAAGTTCGATTAATGTCATTTTGAAATCTTTCGATTATTCTTATCAATTGTTTGGTAATCACTGTTCCAAGCTCCAGTTCTTTCTAATCTGTCCTTTGGATTAGAGCGGCTGTGACAGAGTGGTATCAGAGCATATTGCTCTCTGAACCCTAAAATTTTCTTTCAAAAGTTAAGTCTAGATTGAGTCACTAGACTTCTAGAAATCATCTGACTACGCTCAACACTCCATCACATCCAGCTCAACCGGGAAAAAGGTAAATTATTTTCTCCTCTTTGAAAAAGAAAAGTTTGAGATTTATGAATATGATTTGTGTTGATAGAACATTATCGACAAATGATTTATGATTTGTGTCGATAGAACATTATCGACAAATGATTTGTGTTGATAGAACATTATCGACAAATGAAATGAGAAAGGTTGTAAATAACCATGATTATTTATTGATTAATGATTGAAATTTTTTTTTTTTTTTTTTTTGCAAGAAATGCGTATGTTTAAAACGAACTATGTTCGTCATATTTAAAATATTTATTCATCATTTCTCAATGTTGATTTTGATTAATGCCTATGTCATCCCGAATGGAACATAGACGTAATAAGATGCATGATCCCTCTTTGAAAAGAACATAGACGGACACATGTACGAACTATTCTCCTCTTCTTTCGAGAACAAAAGAATCGAGCTCAAATTGAAAAGCTAAGGCTTTCCACCTCGTTTGAAGTCAACCCAGAGTTTACCTCGACTCGGCTGACCAGTTGAGCGCCTCGGCATTGCGCGACCTCAATTGATTCACCCTGGCACCGACCTGGGCGTTTACTTGGTGTCAACCTCGACATCCACTTCGAGTTCGAAGATTTCATCTCGACAAGGGCGAGCTGCTTCGCGCAGTGATTTTATTTTGGTCCGATCTCCTTCGTTCGGACTCCGATTTGCGCATGGTTTTCGCCCACATACTCCTAACACACTGTACTATATTTCTTATGAAGGACCGAACTCTTGATTCCTTCTCAAAAATTCACTAGAGTCAGTACAGTTCACCTCGGCCATTTAACCCTGGCCATTTCACCCCGGCAAGGGCGAGCTGCTTCGCGCAGTGATTTTATTTTGGTCCGATCTCCTTCGTTCGGACTCCGATTTGCGCATGGTTTTCGCCCACATACTCCTAACACACTGTACTATATTTCTTATGAAGGACCGAACTCTTGATTCCTTCTCTAAAATTCACTAGAGTCAGTACAGTTCACCTCGGCCATTTAACCCTGGCCATTTCACCCCGGCAAGGGCGAGCTGCTTCGCGCAGTGATTTTATTTTGGTCCGATCTCCTTCGCTCGACTCCGATTTGCCGAACTCTTGATGGTTTTCGCCTCGGCCACATACTCCTAACACACTGTACTATATTTCTTATGAAGGACCGAACTCTTGATTCCTTCTCTAAAATGCACCAGAGTCAGTACAGTTTCACCTCGGAAATTTTTCTCACCTCGGCGTTGACTTGGTCAAACTTTCACCTCGTCGCCACCTCGCCTCGGCAGCTCCGCCTCGGCACTTCGGCCTCGGCACTTCGACCTCGGCACTCCGCCTCGGCACTTCGGCCTCGGCACTCCGCCTCGGCACTTCGCCTCGGCACTTCGGCCTCGGCACTTCGGCCTCGGCACTCCGCCTCGGCACTCCGCCTCGGCACTTCGCCTCGGCACCTCGGCCTCGGCACTTCGACCTCGGCACTCCGCCTCGGCACCTCGGCCTCGGCACTTCGGCCTCGGCACCTCGCCTCGGCACCTCGGCCTCGGCACTTCGGCCTCGGCACCTCGGCAAAGGCGAACTGCTTCGCGCAGTGGTTTTGTTTTGATCCGTTCTCCTTCGTTTGAACTCCGATTTATGAACGGTTTTCGCCTACGTACTCCTAACGCAATGTAATTTATTTGTTATGAAGGATCAAACCCCTGATTCCTTCTCCAAAATTCACGAGAGTCAGTACAGACCACCTCGGACAGTTCACCTCGGCAAAGGCGAACTGCTTCGCGCAGTGATTTTGTTTTGATCCGTTCTCCTTCGTTTGGACTCCGATTTGCACACGGTTTTCTCCTACGTACTCCTAACGGACTGTAAAATATTTATTATGAAGGGAAGATCCCCTGTTTCAGTCTCCAGAAATCACGAGAGCCAGTAGAAGCTAGCTCGTAGTCTTATAGAACTAGAATTCAGTTATATGATAAGATTTTGTTTGGCTGCTAGACAGTAAGTTTCTTAGTATGGTAAGAAAGCTACAACGTGTGTTGTATATGAGAACAATTTCCGTATAACATGTATCTGTTTATCAGAGGTGTTTGGATTGTTTATCTGCTTTATAGACCTGTCCAGTTTATTCTTTTGCTTAGCAGACGCGTTAAGTTTATTTTTTTTATCTATGCATCGATTATCTTTACTTAGTTATCTTTTGCTCGTTTGTCTGTGACAGATGGCCAGGACTCGACACACCACTAGACGCAGACTTGGACCGAGGGCCACCCCAGAGGAGATTATTCATAGGTACCGTGGTTACCAGATATGCTGGGGAGATGATCTTGGAGAGTTTCTCATGCACTACCTTCGTCATTGGAAGGAGGCGCACGAGTATGGAGTAACTGATTTCGATGGCGTGGTCACCTATTGATGCGATTACCGGTCGATTGGGAAGATTATGCACGGGAAGTGTCAGGAGATTATATCTACCGTTACGGCGGGGACTATGACTTGATAGCAGATCTACCGAGATTTGTAAGCCATTTGACGTACGTCTTCAGTATCTACGGGGTAGCACCGAGAGGACCGTACCTCCCTCCGAGGGAATATACATGGCGTGACGAGTCACCCGAGTGGCTTTACTTGGAGGTACCTCGTCGAGTGGACCCGGTAGTGCCCAGGTTCCTGGAGGACGAGGGCAGACTTGCAGAGGTAGAGAGGGCGTCTAGACCCGCAGCATTGGGGATGCCGTGTTTCCCTTTGTCAATTGGACACCCCATACACCCGCCGCCTCCCGATCTTGCCACCCATGACAACGCCTACACACACCGCCGAGCCGTCTGACCGACGGCCGGATGAGAGTATCTGATGCCCGTGATGACCTCAGTCCGATCCGCGACATTCCTATGGTTGGGGATGATGGGGCGGGGCCATCCAGAGTACGCCGCCGTGAGGATTCGGATGACGACGACTCCGATGATGATTCAGACGATGAGGAGGATCCTGAGGAGGATCAGTATGACGACGAGTGATGCACCTGTAGACCAGCCTTATTAGACTTTAGTCCGTATGTATATAGTCCAGTATGTGTGTAGGTTGCTTATGTTTTAAAAGGGGAAGTGAATGCTTGTATTTTGTACTATCTTGTAATCCCGTAGTTGTTTAATACGGGTTAAGCTTTTGAAATGCCATCTATGTACATTACCTCTTTTTGTATCAACTGTTGTACGAAATAGTCCTCTTTGAGGCACACAATTTCTGATGTATATATATATCTGATAACCCCGAAGCGGGCTTTTGCGGCAGAAATGATTTTGTGATAAGAATGAATAGCTTGAATTAAAGCTGCTTTACAAAAGAAATTGTATGATGATATTATATATGTCAATTGTGAAAATGATTTTCAATATTTATTGTATGTTTAAACAACAGAATGCCGCCAAGACGGGATCCTGCACAAAGAGGTAGGGGAAGGGGAAGAGGTAGAGGCAGAGGAAGAATTCTGTACTGTAACCTGCGAATATACCCCAACCACCACCACCTCCACCCGATCGTAGGATCGAGGAATTATTTCTTAGGCAGAACCCACCATCCTTTGATGGAAAAGGAAGCCCGGATGATGCCGAGCAATGGATCAGGGCTATGGAAAGGATATTTGATTTTCTTCGCGCACAAGCGAGAACAGCTATCTGTATTGCCTTTCAATTATTTGGACCGCCGACTTTTGGTGGGAAGCCCGACGGAAGATTTTACCGCATGATCGATGAATGAGTTCACTTGGGAAGAATTTAAAGAGGAATCAGATGAGAAATACGTTCGAAAAGTTATCGGAAAAGAAGGAACAAGAATTTTATAATCAAACAGAAAAGATGTCCGTGACGATTACGATCGCATTTTCTCGCGATATGTCCAGATATGCCCCTGATCAGGTGAATACAGATATGAAAATGGCAGAAAAATTCAGGTCTGGATTGAGATCAGAGATAAGAATGTCTCTAGCTAGCCATGGAGATCTGACTTACACCGAATCTCTCGGACGAGCATTGGACATAGAGCGCAATATGCGGAAGAAAGACAGTTCAAACACAGACATCAAATACAGGGGACAAAGGAAAGAGAAAGTGGGAAGGAAATTTCAGAAACAGTAATCGGGGAAGTTTTGAGAATACTAATAACAAGCGGCCGTGGCAAGGGAACACAGTACCGCAAGGACAGGGATGGAAGAAACCAGTCTTTGCCCCTCAGACAGGAGGACCACAGGATCAGGCAAGAACAACTCCTTGCCCAAAGTGCCAGAAGTTTCACAAGGGAGTTTGTTACTTGGTAAATTGTTTCAAGTGTGGCATGAAGGGCCATTACGCAAACAGTTGCCCGGGGATACGCACAGGGACAGTGGGAAGGCCGAATCAGCCCGGCAATGCCCAACCCCTCGTATATCCAGTTTCGGCCGCGAAGAATACTACCACAACAACAAGGGCAACAACCTCAAGAAGAATAAAGAACGACAACCACCGCAGCGGCGTAATCAAGAACGACGCCAACAGCGAAGCAGCCCACGAGAATCAACGAGACAGGCGCCCGTCACCTCGGCTCTCGGCGAGCATATGCTCTGCACCGGAGGCAAAATGAACAAAACCAGGGAAACCTGGCAGGTATGGGAACACTTCTCAACGTACCTGTCATACTTTTGTTCGATACGGGAGCATCACATTCTTTCATAGCAAGAACATGTGTAGATCTATTGGAACTTAGATCTGAAAAAGCAGACCAGGATATGAACATCTCTTCACCCATAGGAGGGATTATGACTGTTACTCATATTTGCTCGAACCTAGAGTTGAACTTAGGATCACTTAAGGTTCTGACGAATAACTTGAACATAATACCCATGGGTGATGTAGATATAATTTTGGGAATGGATTGGTTAGTGAAAAATCATGCTACAATCCTGTGTAAAGAAAGAAAAATTTCATTCCATTTTCCTGGGAAAGAAGCTACAAGCTTTTACTAATCGGTATGGGAAAGAAAATTCGATTATATCCGCTACAAGGTCAGAGTATGATAAACAAGAAAGGATGCCATGCATTTCTTGTTTATTTAAATGGAGAAGATCGAACAACGATAAAGGTTGAAGATGTAGAGATTGTACGAGAATTTTCGATGTTTTCACGAAAATCTACCAGATTGCCTCACGATGACAATCGAGTTTACCATTGACTTGGAATCGGATCGGCTCCAAAGGTCAAAGGCACCGCATGAGAATGGCTCCGAAAGAACTAGAAGAGTTAAAATTCAAATCCAAGAGCTGTTAGACCTAGGTTTTATCAGACCTAGTGTTTCGCCTTGGGGAGCACCGGTGTTATTTGTAAAGAAAAAGGATGGTTCATTGAGGATGTGTATAGATTACCGAGAACTGAACAAAATGACGCTTAAAAACAAGTATCCACTTCCAAGGATAGATGACTTGTTTGATCAGCTACGAGGAGCTAGCGTGTTCTCGAAAATCGACCTCAAGTCAGGCTATCATCAACTTAAAGTGCGGCCTGAAGATGTATCAAAGACTGCTTTCCGAACGAGATACGGCCACTATGAATTTATAGTTGTGCCATTCGGATTAACTAATGCGCCGGCAGTATTCATGGATCTCATGAATAGGGTGTTCCACCCATACTTAGACAAATTTGTTTTAGTCTTCATAGATGACATCCTCATCTATTCGAAAAATGAAGACGAACACAAGGAACACCTCAGGACAGTGCTGCAAACTTTAAAAGATGAACAACTTTTTGCTAAATTTAGCAAGTGTGAATTTTGGCTGAAGGAAGTAATGTTCCTTGGACACATTGTGTCAGCCGAAGGGATTAAAGTTGATCCGGCCAAAGTAGAAGCGATCGAGAATGGAAATCGCCGAGGACACAAAATGAAATTAGAAGTTTCTTGGGATTGGCAGGTTACTATCGGAGATTTATCGAAGGATTCTCAAAGATAGCAAGACCAATAACCCAACTACTCAGAAAAGGGATCAGATTCACATGGACTGATGAGTGTGAGGCGAATTTCCAGACGCTCAAGGAAAAGTTAACTCATCGCCTCAGATTAGCGGTTCGAGCGAGATAAAGAATACGTGGTCTATCTGAGATGCTTCCAAGAATGGATTAGGTCGTGTGTTAATGCAAAATGGAAAAGTGATAGCCTATGCATCTCGACAACCGAGACCACATGAATTGAATTATCCAACACATGATCGGAACTAGCGGCAGATGGTACATGCTTTAAAGATATGGAGACATCATCTCTACGGAGTAAGATGTGAAATCTTTACCGATCACAAAAGTTTAAAATACTTTTTCGAGCGAGAGATCGAACATGAGACAAAGGAGATGGCTCGAATTAGTAAAAGACTACGACTGTGGTATAAACTATCACCCGGGCAAAGCGAATGTTGTAGCCGATGCCTTGAGTCGTAAGAGTCAAAACAAATTGGGATGTCTCTTCACAAATGAAGAAAAACTCGTTGAAGAGTTTGAAAGGATGAATATTGAATTGGTTGAACAACCAGAGACGATCACGAGTTGTATTGCTACACTCACATTGACGTCTGACTTAAGGAAAAGAATCCTTGAAGGACAAAGGATGGAGGAAAAGTTGGAAAAAGCAAGAGCCAAAGTAAGGACGGAGGGACTGAAAAATTTTCAAGAAGCACCAGATAATGCTTTATTATTTGAAGGAAGATTGTGTATCCCAGACAACAACAATCTTCGGAATGAAATCATGAGTGAAGCTCATGACACACCTTATACTGACCCATCCAGCGATACAAAATGTACCAAGATTTAAAGAAAAAGTTCTGGTGGGAAGGTATGAAAAGAGACATAGCCTCTTTTGTAGAGCGATGTCTTGCTTGTCAACAAGTAAAAGCATTACACCAACGTCCTTACGGAAAGCTACAGCCTTTGGCAATACCCGAGTGGAAATGGGAAGATATAGCTATGGATTTTGTTACGGGTTTACCAAAGTCTAAAAGAGGGAACACTGCTATATGGGTAGTAGTGGATAGACTCACCAAATGTGCACACTTTCTGCCAATTCAGATTAACCACGGGTCTAATAAGCTAGCCCAAGAAGATGCGTAAAGGAAATTATGCGCTGCATGGAGTACCAAAACTATCACTCCTGATAGGGATTCAAAATTTACTTCAAGATTCTGGACTAGCTTGCAAAAAGAATTGGGCACGAAATTAAATTTCAACACAGAGCTTTTCATCCTCAGACCGATGGACAATCGGAAAGGACGATCCAAACACTCGAAGATATGTTGAGAACTGTAGTGTTGGATCGAGGTGCCAAATGGGAAGAGGTTTTACCTCTCATCGAATTTGCCTACAATAATAGTTATCAAGCGACGATCGATATGGCCCGTATGAAGCCTTATATGGGAGAAAATGCCGATCACCGCTTTACTGGGATGAAGTGGGTGAAAGAAGAATCTTAGGGCCTGACGCTATAAGCGAAATGATTGAGATCGTTCGCCAAATTAGGCAAAGAATAAAAGAAGCTCAAGATAGAGCAAATCTTACCGACGCCAAGATCCGAAATGATTTCGAGAATGGAGACAAAGTCTTTTAAAGGTCTCTCCATCTAAAGGGATAATAAGGTTTGGAGTAAGGGGAAAGTTAAGACCCCGATTTATTGGACCTTATGAAATCCTTGAAAGAATAGGCCCAGTCGCCTATAGGTTGGCTCTTCCGCCAAGTCTGGGAAACGTACACAACGTCTTTCATGTATCACAACTCGGAAAATACGTTACGAATTCCGAGCATGTGATCCATCAAGACGACGTGATCCTCAATCCAGATATGAGCTATAATGAAGAACCTACGGCTATTCTAGACCACAAGGTTCAGCAATTGAGAAACAAATCGATTCCACTAGTCAAAGTGTTGTGGAAGCATCATGGACAAGAGGAAGCCACGTGGGAGCTTGAGGACGCAATGAAAGAAAAATACCCCGATATTTTCTGAGGTATGTAAATTTCGGGACGAAATTTCTTTAAGGGGGGTGGAATGTAATACCCCGATTATTTAAACTCCTAATTACGAAATTAATTTCGTCAATTAAAATATTATCTTAATAATTTGATAAATTATATATCGAATAATGATATCGATTATTGTTGGAATAATAAATTCCTATGTTTTATTCACAAATAAATGTGAATCAAGAAATACGAATATTTAGCGTATTTCAGCAGTATTATTTCTACGTCGATTACGTATCGATAATTATATGCTCGTGATACTTTCTAAGTTTTTAAGCTTAGAATTTAATTCCATTATTATTGGAATTATTTAATAAAGTGATTATAGCTTTATTACGACCATTTTGAGATGAGTCGATAATTAACGTTTTGAGACGTTTCAAACGTTAACGTTTTGAGATGACTTGAAAATCAAGTCTAACGATCAAGGAATTATGATATTTAAATTCCTATGATTATTTTATATAATTGGAATATTATTTTAGCATTGAATTAATGCTAGAAAATTTTGGAAAGATATTTGTGATTATTTAAGATTCTCGAAAACCCTAAATCGAGAATTAGAGTTTTCTACCTATGGATTAATTCCGATAATTTTTCCTATGATATAAATTATCATCTAGGATATATATTATGCTATATATCTACTTATAGCATGAAAATGAATTTTTGGGCATTAATATTTCAAAAGTGTCGTGAATTCCTATATGTATATAACATGGGATTATTTCATTTTTGATCTTCCAATTTGTGTTATATCTTAAGTGTAGTATTAATACACACTTACCAAGTAAAATTTGTAAATGAAAATATTCTTGCAATTTGTTTGTGAGAGTGGCCGATTTTGTTGACCAAATTGTGTACAAAAAGCTTGATTTTTCTTTGTGCATGATTACATATATTTTGGGATAGAGTGTATAATTATACACATGCATGATACATTGAAAAAAATCTGATTTCTCTCCCTCCATACACACATAGCCGACGGCTCCTATGTACAAGCCAAAGGATTTAAATTGTTTCAATCAAAAACTTTATTAAAGCAATTACAAGAGTTACTTCTTGTAAGAGATATTTTTGGGTGACATAATCACCCTTTGACTAATTTAGTTCATTTGTTCTGTGAGAGAGAGAGAGAGAGAGTGCTTGTAGTGTGTAGTCTCCATTTCTTTTAAATTACTTATGTATATATATTTTCTCTTGAACACACTTAACACATCACACTTGCATATTCTCTTTTTCTCTCAACTCTCTGCCGTGACTCTCCAGTAGAAAACCAAGCCTTTCCTTCTTCTTTTATCTTCCTTTTTCTTGAGTTTGATTTATCCTACAACCGATCGACTCCGATAACGAGGTTAGATATCGAACAAGCTTCGATAAAACCTATCTTTTTCAATAATCCTACGGTTTAAATTATTATTTTTAGCATGTATTATTTATGCAATAAATCATGCTAGCATGTTATAAGCTTAGAAATTATGTTACATATATCAATATGTGCATAGACTAATTATTTCCTAAGCTAAGCTTTTTATTTAAATTATTCTAGTGATGCTCGATTTTTGCTAGGTATGATTTAAGGTTGGATTATTGATCTATAGTGTTGTAGGAGTGCATGGTATTAATTTGAGAAATTTTGAAAATTGTTTGATTAATGTTGAACATAGCCGAGAATGCTTAGGCTTGGTACTTGGGTATTGATTAGGTATTGTGGAATTTATTAGAATTTTTGGAAAATTATTGATATTATTTTGATAAAAATCGAGAGCCTATAGTATATATATAGGTGTGTTCCAAATTTTCTATAGTGATATTAATACATATTAATGATCATAGTGTAAAATAATACATTATATGAATTTAGAGGAATTTTGGAACAAGTTTGGAAAAAAATTGATATAGCCGTGAGCTATATGTTTTAAATAAGGAATTCTAATTCCTTTTTAATCAAGAATAATAATTTATTATATGTCTAAAAATTATATTAGACATAATTGAATTTTTTGGGAATTATTAAACATAGAATATTATGTTTATGATGGAACGTTATATTAAATAACGTTAAAAGCATAAATAATGCTTAAATGTATTAAAAGATTAATATTGAAAGAAAATATTAATCAAGTTTACCGATTTACGTGAAAAATCGAGGATTAAAGCTTTATGAAAAGAAATCGATTGAAAATCGATTTATTTTGAATTTATTCATTAAAATATGTTTTATTAAGAATTTATAAAGAAAAGTCAAAATGGTTGACTTTCAAATCGACGTCTTTAATTACGTTAGTTAAATACTCTAATACGTGAAAAACGTATTACTTTTATCTGAATATCTCAATTGTGAGAAAAGATTTCATAATTGAAATCATATTATTGAATAACGTTATTATACGTTAATTATTTAACCTAAAAGGTTAAAATAAGACTGTAGATCATATTACGTATCCCTCGAGATACGAGAATTATTTTTATTGAAATACGTCATTTCTACGTATAGAGTTTATTAGAACTTCGAATTATTTTATTTATCAAGGTTGAACGAACTTTGAAAATCTCGAAAAGCGTGTCAACGTGCTAAACGTAAAATTTTGCGTAAAGGTGGGACGTGAAACTCACGCGCAACGAGGAGAAGAACACGCATACCGAGATTCGAAGTTTAAAAGTCAAGGTGGGCTTTACTATATTCAAACTGGTAGAATTTACCAAATGATTTATTTATGATGCTTTATTGCAAGCAAATATTTATGAACTGATTTATTTAATTACCTGCCCAAAATATTTATGATTTGTGTATGTATCCATCCATGATTATTGATGCATAACGTTGGGTAGCTCCCACTTTATGACATGCTTGAATTCGTATTCTTGGAAGACCCCAAGGATGATGGAGAATTAAGTATCCCGTCCGAGATGGCCCGGATTTTGTGCACTCGATTATTTACGATATTTGTGTCTTTGAAAGGGTACTCGGCGGTCATGGCGATCGTGAGAGGAGGCCTCCTCTCCAAGTGAAATTATTGTTGGATAAATTGTTGTGGTGGATGTGGATCATACATACGTGGAAAATGCTTGCCAAGCGATATTTATTGAAAATGATGAAAATATTTAGTAAGCACGAGTATTTCAAATTAAAACCTCGTGTGTTACTGTGATGGGCCAGAGTAATCCAAACTTGATAAATTATTTTGGCATGAGCCACTGAGTGCATTATTTGTACTCAGCCCTGCATATTTGTTTTTAAATGTGCAGATTGAGCTGGTGATGATGATGGAGCGGAGATGTTGAGTAGTCAGAGGTCTTTTGGTATTTATATATATGTTTTGAAAGAAAATACCCTTGAATGCATATCGTCATATATGCATCCACATGCTTTCCGCTGCATATTACGAATATTTTGTATGTTGATTATGATTTGTATCTGTCTAAATTATCGAACTTCTTCGTTAAAGGAACTTGTAGTCTTTACTCAGATATGACTTTTGCCTTGTAAATAAGGTTTGATTATTGAAGTTCGATTAATGTCATTTTGAAATCTTTCGATTATTCTTATCAATTGTTTGGTAATCACTTTGCTCCAAGCTCCAGCTTCTTTCTAATCATCCTTTGGATTAGAACATGTGTTATTATAGGCGAAGATTTATGGGTGGATTTGTGTTTTGTTTTCAACATCTACAGCGGGTTTTGATTGAAAAAAATTGGGTTTAACAACGGTTATTCGGTTAACTAAATAACCGATTGGTTAAACCGATCGGTTATTTGGTTAACCGAATAACCGATTGGTTCGGTTATCGGATAGTATCCAAAGTGAATAATCGATTTCGGGTAACCGAAAATTCGGTTTCGGTTAACCGAACCGGATACCCAGTCCTAAGCATTAAGTTGGATTGAATTTTAATTTTAGGATATTATCTTTACAAGTTTGTTGTTATTTTCGATATTTTTAGTAAGTTTACGAATTTGGTATGGTATCTGAAAAATCGCTACTGTATCGGTATGAAAATTTATCATAACGTATTTTTGGTATACCGATTTTGGTATATCGAGCGATTCGACTGAGTATCGGTATGAAATTTTCATACCGTATTTTTCGATACTGATATACGGTTGACGATTTTTTACGTATCTGTCGATCCACTAGTCATATCTGTTTTCTTAAATGTGATTTATTCATTTTTGTTTATAGACTATTTCACGGAATGTTTATCCGTGCAATCGAATGAAACAAAATAAAATTTCCAAAATTAAAAATAAATAAAAATATAAAGAGGCTATGAGACCAACCTCCTCAAAAAGAAAATAATAATAAATCATAATTTGAACAAAATTAAAGAAAAAGAAATATACATGAAAACTAAACCCTAGTTTTATAGCATCACTTATCTTGATGTTGGTGATTCTTCTCCAATTTTGATTTTGTCACCATTGATAGTCTCCGTGAAAACATAACTATCCTTGATGTAACAAATTGCGTCTTTTCGGACATTAAATTGAATATCTGAAGCAACTCCCGATCGTGTCGTGACTTCTTCTTTCAATTATCTGCTGCATCGAAAACTCCGATCGTGTCGATCTTGCTTTTTTCGATCGTGCCGTCCACCACATGTGTTTCGCGTCTTGGCGTCGGGATTTTAAGGTTGTGCCCTTCTCCGCCTTGCAAAATCGACTCTCCTATTCTTTAAATAGCTGCACAAAAATTCGAGGACAATTTAGCCCCATAACCTTTGCTCTGCGAAATGAGGTCAAATTTTGTCTCTTTTTCTTGTTCCGTCGAAAATTGATTCGTTTTACGGGTGTTTAAATGCATCGTGGAAATATGAGCTGGGTTCGGGTTACGATTCAAGAATCGATATTTGTTTGTTGCTTTTCTTTCTATTTACCGAATGATACATGAACTTCTAATCTAAAAAATAAGTTAAAAAAATCAAATATTAAGATGGATTTGTTTGTCGGTTTCACTTCTTTTGTAAACCCAATTTCATATGTTTTCTAGGCTTGGAGTTATAGAGAAAGCCTAATAAGCGTGACATGTGAAGGTTATGTTTTTCTTGACCTCGCTCATCGTTTCTCTCTCTTGCGCTTAGACACACCAGCCAGCCGGGAGAATGTCTTCCTCCACCGCCGGATATTGGGTTTGGAGCGGAGAAGAAGCATCGAAGATGAAGAAAAAGGAACCAAGATGATTAAGGGCGGCGATTTGCTTGACGCGGTCGGACCCTCGCTACATGGAAGCCCCAAGAGGCGTTCCAAAGTCACACTGACTCGCTTGGTACAGCATATTCATGACATGCCTTCATCTCCTCTCGTGCTCCACAGCAGACAAGCGAGGAAGAACCAAGACTAACAACGCTTCTCCTCTTCATCTCTCGCTCATTACTACCGTCTCCAACAAGAAAATGACCCAGAAATAGATGCCCAAATTGGCAATCCAGCTGAAAGTAAAAGTGAAGCTGAAAAATTGAGGAACCTTGAGGAAGAGGATGAAGACGAAGATGACAGCGATAATGATGATGGTCAGAGTGTACACGAGTCTTCATCCACGGTACTCTTGACTCGGATGATGATAATTATGTGGATGAAGAGGAGGAAGAAGATACCCTTATCTTTGCGGTTGAGACTTCTTCCTAAGCCCCGAACTAATAAGATGATTCGATGTTGTAATTGTTTCTCTTTTCCTTGTTTGCGGGAGGATAATGTACCTAAGATCGACCTTCGAAACACGAAGGTTGGTGTGGTCAATCTCATTGAGTCAAGTCGAGGTGCGATGTCTCATCATTTTACATTTTCATCTTCTTTTCAAGTCATGTCTTTTATTTTGAAAACACATTGCATGACACGGCTATAGTTATCACAAGAATAGTTAGAAGATTTCTTGAGGACCATTTAATTTCATTTTATTGCATTGCATTGGAATTAAAATAATCCTCATTAAAACAAGAAACAATTAGAATCGTGATTGACTTTTGAATTGTGAGTGCTTCATTCTGACTTTCTGGACTTTTCTTTCAAGTATCAAAGCTTCTCTTTCACGCATATCGATCGACTATATGATATCTCGACGGTGACATGTTGAATACCTAGTAGTATCGTTACTATATATAATTAGAAAGCATTTAAATTCAAAGGTACACATTTTTTATGCATCTAAGCGGTACACGCAGCCTATCTCAACACTAAATATCTCATTAGTTTTCATTCCGAGTAGTTACATGTTTTGATAAATTGAATGTACTCTCATTTTCTCTATTTTGAACACTTATAATGTGAATCTCACGGTGAGAGTCCTTCATTCAGTTTGTTGATTTGTATGTTTTGTTAACTTCATTTCTTCCTAAAGGGGTAAAATTTTATGCATGTCATCTTTCCATCGAGTTTGGACACAAGCGCATGGAAGAGGAGGCGATCAAGTGGGCTGTTGGATTATTTGATGGCGAGGATAAGCATGATGATATGGATGATCTGATGATGATGATGAGATTGACCAAAGTAGACTACGTGCCTATGAGTTAAGTAGGCTAAGGTATATCTTTTACGTTCTGGCTTTCACATTATATGCTTTTACTCTTTAGTTTTCACTTGTTTGAAATATCTATTCCAATGGAGAAAGCACTTGACAAAAACTTCTCTTTTGAGTTTTAAGCTTGTCCATATGTCGATATTCAAGATGAAATTCATATTTGTGAGCAAGCATACTATGTGAAAAATAGCGCAAATTTTAATTCCATTATTTATGTACGAATGGATATCTTTTAAAGTCCTTATTTTAGAATATATGTGACACGTTGTCGTTTAGCGTTCAAAATAAATTTATAACCTATTGCCCATCACAGGCGTAGCCAGCGATAAGTATAGGGTCGATCCCATGAGGAGTTGGTGTAGAAATCTTTGATGTCACGATGTCACTTAAAAAGGATTAGGGTGGTGTAATTATCTTGATCACTATAGGTAGACTAAAATAATGCGAAACAAACTAAAGGGAATATCAAATAATAAGGCAGTCCGGCTTGGCAACAACTTCGTGAAGGCGATTAACACTCGGTCCTAGGTGCGAAAGGTTTTCACTACATGTCATGCATCAACCGGTTATAAGAGACATACGTTGTGACCCGTTGTCACGCGTCGTCGACCGACCCCTCCAATCTATCCTTTACGTAAAAAAAGCGAGGGATACCCTATGCAAACTATCTAACTCGTAATGCCCACGCACAAGGACACCTCGGTACATGCGAGCCTCTGAGGCGTTATGATCTAGATGGACCGGTATTGGCAAAGCGTGCTAGGACTACTCCAACTCGTCCACACCATCGTACTATTTGGGGTGCGGGACACCCGACACCTTAATCAATTATTACTTGCAACCTCCCTTACCCACTATGTTATTTGCAACTAACACACGAGTTTGGTTAAGTTATATATTGTCCGAGGACCTAGTGCTTGGGAACACACGCATGCGGATCGTAATGCCCTACTTAGACCTCTCGAGTTATATTAATCATGCTTCACTTAGTCATGCCCAAACCGAATAAAGACTTAGCTAGACATAAAATAAACAATCATGCAACAGCTTAATCGAAACCATAATTAAACGAAACAACTTACTATTACTTGAATGAAATAAGCGGCGAGCCCAGTGCTGTGGGCAAAACATCGACAAAGTAAATAAAGTGTTTGCCAAGGGACTTAATGTATGTGATGGTGATGGTGAATCTGATGCTAAAAGTATGAGTGAGTCGGAGAGAGGAAGAGGCGCACAAGTCGCGCCGTCCATATATATATAGCCGAGAGGTGACGATGGTAATGGCCCATGGGCTGGACAATCGGTAGGTTTTCCTTGTTGATCGGCGCTTTTCCTTGCCCAGACGGATGCAGGATGATCTCCTCCGGTTCGAGGATTTAGCTGCCTTGTCATCCTTTCGGTTAGCGAGATTCACCCGATCTCGTATCTTGCCCATCGCTCTCCTCTGCGCCTCTCTTGCCTTCATTTTCCTCTTGGTCTCGCTTCTTCTTCACTTTCGTTTGCCCATTAGCTTTACCATACGGAGATTGAACTTGTGCGATGCAGCAAGGAGGTCACGCAGTAAACGGAGCAGACTCTTGGGGTTTGAAGCCCGGTGTGAGCTAAGCTCCTTGTGCCCTCGAGGTGCATCGTATCTCTATTCATCCGCCATGCAAGTTCCACTCCTTCTGCCCATTTACGCCCGCCTTGTCCCTGCGACCAATGTGTCCTCCCGGACACAAAACACAACAAGAAAGACACAAAGACTCGATCTAGACCTAGGCAGGACACGAGAAAAAGAACACAAAACTTGGGCTCGTCACACGCACACACTTTAAACATGCTTGTCCTCAAGCATGCACATGCAATTTTTCCCAAGACAATGGAAGAAAGGAAAAAACACAAAAAAAACAAAAGGTTAACACATATTCTGGCGGGTTATCTTGGCCAATATAAACTTCATCGAAACAAACTAGCAATTCAAGTAGACTCCATTCAAACAACGACCATCAAACAAGTCAAAATCAATTTGAGCATATTGGGCATTTTCCTATCAACACTCTGCACTCTTGTGTATAAATAGTGTATCTGCTCGGGACGTCTTTCATTTCGACTATGCCATGAGCTTCGTTCCTCTACCATCTTCACCGTTTAGACAAAGTTTTAAACATTCATCCTTAGGTCTTTTATTTGGTTGTAATGGGGCTTAAGACATAGGTGGGGAATTTTGGAGCGAGGCTAAGGTCATCATGAACTCGGGTTCGAGGAATTTATTTTGTCCTCCATGGATTTCCTTTAGCCTTTCTCTTACAGACCTCAAGACAACCATCTTAGGACTTCGTCAATATATATTCTTTTATTTCAAGTCCTTCGTTTTCTTTTAATTACAGTACCTTCTTTATATTGGGCATTTGCCCGTTTTCTTTGATATTTCGGTAACCACTTTATTTCTTGCCCATCAGAGGCTCTGTTCTTCCCTTTTGTTAGCCTTTCTCTTCTATTAGCTCCTAAGTCCAATTGGTACGGTGAGCTTTTTTCCGGGCTAATTTAAGTGAATGAAAGAAATTATTAAGCTCGAGGGAGGCTGAGCGAGGGATTAACATTAGGTAGGACATTTTGGCTCGATGGGCTATTTGAAGAAAAATTGTCTAAGTCGTCTAAATGTTTTAGCTAAGTCGATAAGGCCTCGACATAAGAGTGCATGCAAGTTCTAGCAAGAGCCTAATGAAGATGTCATTAATCACACTAGAAAGGAAGCCGTGTTGATCGAGATCTGACAGTTTAGCTCAAATCTCCCATGTGCTCAAATTGATTAAATCGTCCTTATTTACATACGGTCGTGCTCAAGCGAATTCCTAAAACTACTAGCATTATTGAAAACAAAGCAAAATATAGGCGATCAATCCCACCAATTTACACATGCCAACCGACACAAAAAGCGAAAACCCTCCCTCACGCACTTTGCGTTGAGCAAAGTGGGTGAACAAGAGGAACACAAACAATAAATAGCGAAGCAGGCGGCAGGTAGGCGGTCCCTATTCACGCACTTTGCCTTGGGCAAGTGGGTCGAGAGGGACCAACTCTCTTAACTCAAACAAACAAAAGCGCAGACGCACCCCGGCGCACACACTTTGCCTAGGCGAAGTGGGTGAGAAAAGGAGTTGACCACCAACAACAAAAAACAAACAAAAAACAAACAACAAAACAAAAACAAAAACAAAAACACACACAAAGCGAAACAAAAACAAAAGGAGGACAAAGGTCGAGGAAGGGATACAGATCCAGTGGGCAAAATAGGCTAGCGAGGGCATCATGGGTCGCCATTTGTTCCTCCATCACGTCAGCGGGCTTTGATGTCATCATCTTCCTCACAGCTATCTCCGACTCTCCTCCCTGGCCGATCGAGAGGTGGCGAGGCCGCTCGTCATCGGGGTTGGCTCAAGTGACCGGTTTGCCGCCCCGGTCATAGTAGATGTCCTTCATGCGCTCCGGCATATAGCGTGTCGATATATAGCTCGGGCTCTGCTTCGTGTCGGTGTTTGCTTAAATCCGATACCTTGACCGTGGCGAAGCGGTCACCAAATGGGTAAGAGAGATCCTCTGCTTGGGATGAGTCGGGATGTCCTTGAGGTGGGCATTGCAAACGCGGCAAAATTAATCTTGTGGCCGTACCACATGCACCTGAATGAACAACTCTGGCGGGAGATGGAGTTGTCGCCCACCTTCCCGAATAAACTATAGGGCGGGGCGATGACCACGTCCTTAGCGCGTTGCTCCTCACTCGTTGCCCTTAGTGTATCCCGACTTGAATGTTGTGCCCGGACCAATCGTTGACCATTTTTCATTCCACCTCCCACTTGTGTGTTGGGGCGAAGGTGAAAGCCTCCTTGTACTCGTGGTCTTCGCCTCAAAAACTTTTGTCACGCCGAGTGCGGTTGAAGTCGTTCACAGAGAACGAAGCTGTGCCCATCGGCTTAAATTTTATGCGATGCGTGGTCGCTTCACTTGCACTGGGTTTTTACTTGAGGGTTTGAATGAACTCCTCGCCGGTGTGATGTCGGCCGTCTGGCCATTCCAAAATGCTCTCCGTCCAATCCTGCGAAAAACTTCTTCCCTCATCCTTAACCCCAGATTCTCCAACACCTCGATGTCTAACGTCTTGGGCTTCGCAATGCCCTCCGTCGATGGTCGATGGGTGAACTACGGTGGCCTCTCCGTGGTCGGGATGGCTTTCCCTTTTACGAAGATGGTGATGCCGTCTGGCGAGTACCCACGAGTTCTCTTCGTGATGGCACCGGAGCTCGATGAGGCTTCTTTCGGTGGTGGTGGTGCCCTCGGAATCTTTCTCGGTGGGGTCTCTTCTTTCTTGTTTTTCTCTTTTCGCGGTGGCCTCTTGCTCGTCAACCTAAATGCGGGTGGATTCCTCCGTCTCCAGAGGTATCACTCCTTTTAAAATCGGGCGGCCTTTTCCTGATGGCCTCGCTTTCTTTCTTGGGCTTAGCCGTGGTCTCTCTTGGTGGTTCCTCCAGGTCTTCCTTCACGGGTGGAGTGCACGGTCTCCTCGATTATCTTCTCCAGGTCCTCGGGTTTACTAGAGAGGGCTCTTGGGCATCTCGGGAGTGGCGGGGAGTTTCGGAGGGTCGCCATTTTCGATTCGAGCTCGGTGGTCTTCTTCGATTCGGAGGGAATCGGAAGCTTTTGTGGTGTTCGGCTCTAGTTTTACGGTGGTCATTTTTGAAAATGGAGAGGTTTCTTCTTTATGGTTCGGTGAGAGAGGGGGTTGCGGAGGTTGAGGCGGCGTGGGGGTTAATTATGGTGTGGTGGGTTATAAGGGGCGTTCGTCCTTTCTCCCGACAACCGCCCGCCACTTGTTCCAACTCACCCTCGCCCACGGTGAATGTCAAGCGTCTCGTCTTGCCCTCTTGATTATGGTCACTCACTTCTCGCAGATTTACCAACACAACACCACACGCAAAACGGGACAAAACCAAACAAAAAAAAAAACAAAGAAAGAAAGCAAATAAAATACAGGTTGCCTCACGGTCGGTATATGTTATTGTCGTGGCTCGACCAAACTTCTTTCATTAATCTTTCTCGTCGAGGGCTTGCACTCGGTGCGCCTCTGGATCTATCTCGTGATGCCCATAGTAAGCCTTTAGACGCTGTCCATTAACCTTGAAGGTCTTTCTTGTCTTTAGGTGCGTGGACTCCATTGTAATATCCCGTGTTTCTACAAATAGATTTTTAGAAGAATTCTTGAGTTTAGAATTTAAGTTGATTCAACACCGGTGGAAAAAAAATGGATTTCAATTCCAATAATGTATTTGTGAAAGTTTTAAAGCAATATTTGATTTAAATGATCTAATCAAATGCAATTATATGACTATGTGGATTTATTCAAATTCATGTGAGTTTTATTGATGAACTTCTTTTAATTTGATCTTGTAGTTCTAAAGTGGGGCTTGGTAACTTTGGACTATATATATATATATATATATATATATATATATATATATATATATATATAAAAGAATTTGGTTAATGTTTGAGTAGAGCCTTTTACGAGGGCCGATTTTTTTATTTGATAATAGCAATATATTTTGCAAATCTAGTTTAATTTAGCCTAATTACTATTAAGAATATATGGAATTCCCTGCTTCCACGACATCATGTTTTCCCTATAAAACTACATTCAGCAGTGTAGTTCGCCCAAAAACGGACCTCACATACAACATAAAAATTTCAGTATCTCTCTACAGAACTTCCAAAATTCCCTCATACACTCCAGATTTCTATTCAGTGCTCCACCTTTGCATCCGGTAAAGGAATTCCCTTCATTCTCAACTTATTCTTTCTCTTCATTTCTAATCAGCAGCCTTCTCTTTTCTTTCTTGCAGAATCTTCTTCTACATAATCTTCTTCTACAGAGAACAACCATAGCCTAACCAATTTGACAAAGGTCTACTTTTTACAGTTAAATATTGTGCAGAAAAACGATGAACACGCCAATTTTCTTTTCCTTATGTACAACCAGCAAGCTACAACACAGCAAATACACATACATAAAATCGAACCTGCAGACAATTTTATAAGGATGAGATTTACAAATTATTAATATCAAGAAAAGAAAGTGGACGTATATTTATATACATAAATACATGCGTATATTATATGTATATATTATGTGTATATATATATGTATATATATATATATATATTTAATACAAGTTTACTACCTTTGATGTTTTTTGCTGCTGCGGTTTTGTTGTTTGAGTGAGATGAGCGGTCGGCCGCCGGTGACGGCGCGGTGCGCGAAAGAAAGATGGAGGGGGTTCTGTTCGGATCTATTTAAGAGAGAGAGACGGTTTGAGTGAGAGGAGGGGTAGACGACAGAGGAGATGCGAGAAGAAGGAAGGCGGCTGACGGCGCGGGGTCGCCGGAGGCCATGCAACAGCAGTGGAGTGAAGAAAATTGGGAAAGAAATGGGGGTTCGGTTTTGGGGATTTCCAGAGAGGGAGATGAATGAGAGGGAGACAGGGGAAGAAAGGGGGAGCAGAGGCAATCGGCCGCCGCTGCCACTGGTGGCAGGCGGGGGCGGTCGCGAGAAAGAAGAAAGGGGGGGAGAGATATGGAGAGAGATAGAGAAGATAGAGAGGGGGATGGCTGGCTGCTGGGTGGGTCGTCGGATTCCGGCGACGGCGTGAGATTGAAAAAGGAGAGGAAGAGAGAGAGATGGTTCTGGAGAGTGAGCCGAAGAGAGAGAGACAAAAAGAGAGAGAAATAAAGGGTGTTCTGGAGAGAGATGGGGAGAGCCGAGAACAAAGAGAGAGAGAGATAAAATGTTTGTGTTTAATTTTTCTTAATTACTTATTTTTCTTTCCTTCTACCTTTGGGCTTTTATCTTTGTTTTGCACATGGATTATAGTAAGCTTGGGCCTTCACTTATAATGTTATACTTGGGCTTTAATTAAACTAAACTAGACCCTTAATGTTTAATAATGAGTTGGTCTAATAAGATGGGGTTCTAATTTAAGTGATTTATTTGAACCTTAATTTATATTATGTGATTTATTATCATAATAATTCAATTGTGTTAAGCATGCATTTATACTTTGAGAATTTTTACTAAGTGATATACTAATCATGAGTTTATTTAATTATAAGAATAGCATAATTAATTTAATTACGCAAGTACATACATTTAAGGAAATTATCAAGTTATTATTTGATCTTTGGAAAGTATATAAATGATTTTAGACTTATTGGGTTATTATTGCTCGAAGTGTTATTTTCACGATTTATGCATAAGTATTATTATATGCATACGTTAAGTATTTATGTTGCTTGATTATATGTGCATCATGAAATAGTTTATTTGAAATAAACTAAAGTTGTAAATACTTTTGTAATAAAAGTATTTTTGGTAATTTGATTTTTCAAAAATCAAATTGAGCTTTCAAAATCAAAGTCGAGCAAGGGTATTGTTGGTGCCTTAGCCGAGAAATTAAATCTCAAGTTTTAATTTGAAATTACGAAAACCCAATGCAAATAATCTAGTTAGGAGCGTGATGACAATTATGATAGATGTTAAGGTTGGTTTTAGGACTATATTTTAAGTTGGGACTTATCTTGTAGGCCCTGAGAAGATGATACTTAGGATTCGACCAATCCTTTTCGATTGCTTGGATTTGTTGCTGAATAAAGGTGGGTTTTATTTTCAAAGTATGTTACGAGTTATTGAACTCTAAATGTTTTATGAAAATGCAAATGAATATCCATGTTATAAATGTTTTAAATCTCTATTGTGTAAAGTGCTCACTTGTTGTTTAACGATCGGATCTTGGCGGTAGCGATTGGATCGCATACAGTGGGGGTTGAGTGTACACAAGGGGGTATTGCGGTCGCTCCCACTTATCTCGGATTTGTCGGACTTGGGTTCCTCCTATTTCGGAAACATGCGTGGTAGTGGATCTCGTGGGTTGCTCCCACATGTTCACATGACGAGCAAAGCACCAATAGATGAGAGCGAAAATGGATCCATGCTCGCTTTTACGTGTCATAGAATGCTTTTAAATATTTCTATGTTATCTTTGCTCAAAGCATGGATTATTCTTCTAACAAATGGTTTCGCAAATGTTTTCAAATGGCTAAACCCATCGAGTATATTAGTACTCACCGCAATTCTTTTCAAAACCGCTGCAGATTGAGTGGTGGTGGAGGCGTGCGGTGAGGAAGGGTTGTTGATGTTTCTCCAAAGAATATGTTGATTTACTTGGTATCTTATCTTCACATGGTGAAGGCGTCTTTCGACCATATTAATATTCCTAAGTCGTTTAATCTTGAATCTCTTTTGTCATCGCTTTTATAGCGAATGTTATTTACATATAATATATGCTTAGTATGAAATGTCGTTTTCGTCTCGGACCTTGAACTTGATCATGTCAGGGAGATAGTATAAATATTATTTTGGCCATATTTGTTATGTACAATTATGATGTATCTTTTTGCCAATAATGTGTTGTCCAACTCTAATGGCACATTATCTATTTATTAAAGAAAGGCTAGTAGTGTCGTCACGAGCCCATTTCTTTATCTCCCGGAAACTGGGGTGTGACATCGACAGCTCCATTCGGAAATTGAGTTTTGACTTCATGTGGTCCGCACCACTCGCTTGTTAACTCGCCCGACATCAACTTGAATCGAGATTGGTATAAAGCACCAATTGCCTCGCCGAATGACTTGGCTTTGATAAGGCGGTCATGTGCCTTCTTTAATCTTTCTTTATATAGAACGACATTGTCATAGGCCTCTAGCCTTATTTCTTCCAATTCTTGAAGTCAAGCTTTCTAGCTCGCCATCACGGTCCCAATCAAAGTTGAGCTTGTTCCTTGCCCAAAATGCCAGTGCTCTAGTTCTCTTGGTAAGTGACACGTCTTGCCGAACACAATTCGATGCGGTGACATGCCCAGGGGTCTTGTATGCGATTACAGTATGCCCATGGCGCATCGTCGAGGCGAGTGCTCGGTCTTTACTGAGGTCCCACTACCTTCCCCAATATAGTCTTGATGATTACGCTGGACAACTCCGCTTGCCCGTTAGCTGCGGATGGTGGTCAGTAGTCACCCGATGGGTTACACCGTATTTCTCGAACAATTTGGTGATAGTAGTGTTGCGTAAATGGGTTCCTTGATCGGCGATAATTGCGCTGGCACGCCGAACCTGTTGAAAATATTAGCTTTAAGAAAGTTGAAACCACATTTGAGTCATTGGTGGCACTTGCCTTGCCTCAACCCATTTGAAACATAGTCCACTATGAAGCGGGATGTCGCATTGCCCTCGAGCTCGGTAATGGTCCCGTAAAGTCCATCCCATACATCAAAGATTTCGATGGGAGGATAGGTATCATGGGCATCTCATTCCTCCTTGTGATATTTCCTTCATGTTGACACTCTTTGCATTGCTTACACTCATAAGCATCCTTGAATATCGTGGGCGGAAGAATCCGTTGTCTAACACCTTCCTCACTGTCCTCTTGTGCCCAAGTGACCTCGCATTCTTTGGAGTGGCGGTGATTGAGAATATCTTTGATCTCGATTTGGGCACACATCGTCAGCGAGGACTTGATCGTGCTTTCTCCATAAGTAGGATCATCCCATATGTAGGCACGACAATTTGCTTTGATTTTGTTTCTTTGATCGTGAGTAGAGCAACGGGGAGTTCTCCGGTGGTTTTGTAATTCACCAAATCTGCATACCATGGGTCGAACTCCGTCGTGCCTGAATAAAGTATGAGATGTTCTTCGAGGAAGGTCTGCAATGGACACCGGTCTTCCCCTTCATATCCTACTCAAGTGGTCGGCCACAAGGTTTTGTGCTCCACTCTTGTCTTTGATTTCTACATCGAACTCTTGGAAGCAAGATCCATCGATCGATCGTGGCTTTGACTCCTTCGCCATCGGTATCTCGAGGCGGTATGATGACCTGTAGGCGATTGTCTTGGCCCCGATGAGATATGATCGAAATTTTTCAAAGGCAAAGACAACCGCCAAGAGTTCTTTCTCGGTTGTCTTTGTAGTTGCATTGGGCTGCATTGAGAGTTCTCGAGGCATAGTATATAGCATGACTTTCATTTCCTCTTCGTTATCCCAAGACGGCTCCCACAGCGTACCCGCCACATCGCGCATAACCCGAGCAGCATGCCCCAATCGGGGGTTGGATGATTGGTGTTGAGATTAAGTTATTCTTGAGTATCAAAAGCTATCTTACACTCTTCATCGAATTCCCATGGTACATCATTCGAGTAGTAGTGTGTCATGGGTGGGCGATCTTGGCGAAGTCCTTCACAAATCTTCTGTAGAACCCGGTGCCCAAGGAAACCTCGCACTTGCTTTCTTGAAGCGGATAGAGCGATTTGGCGATGATTTCTACTTTAGCTTTATCCACTTCTATCCTCTTTCAGATACCACGTGCCCAAGAACAATCCGCTTCTTGTACCATGAAATAACATTTCTCATAATTGAGGATCAAATTCTTTTCGACACATCTCTGTAGAACTACCTCCAAATTAGTCAAGCATTCCTCGAATGATTCCCCGTAGACGGTAAAGTCGTCCATAAAGACCTCGATGCATTTCTCCAATAGGTCCGATAAGATGCTCATCATACATCAATGAAATGTCCCTGGGGCATTACACAAGCCGAAAGGCATTCTTCTGTAGGCAAATGTCCCGAATGGGCATGTGAAAGTGGTTTTATCCTGATCACATTGGGCAACCCAGATCTGCATGTAGCCCGAGTATCCGTCTAAAAAAAAAGAATTTGTTTCCATTAGCCTCTCCGAGATCTCGTCGATGAAAGGTAATGGGAAGTGATCTTTTCGAGTTACCGTGTTGAGCTTTCGATAGTCAATACACATCCTCGACTGTTTGGAGCCTCGTTGGGATTAGCTCTCCTTTCTCGTTTTTCACTACACAATGCACGACTTCTTGGGCACGGCGTGTCTTGGGCTGACCCGTTCTTGTCGATCACGGGATATATGATGCCCAAGTCGAGAAGCTTCAAGATCTCCTTCATGACTACCTCGCTTCATAGCCGGGTTCAACTTCCTTTGTTGATCGCGTCTTGGTTTAACTTCTCTTCCATTAAAATGTTGTGAGCATATGGATGGGCTGATGCCTTTATGTACGCCAATGTCCATCAATAGCTTCCTGTATTGCCCAATAACATTCCTCACGCCTCCTCGACTCGGACTGAGTTTAGCATTGATGATCACGGCGGGTGTCGTCCTTACCTAGAAAGATGTACTTGGTGGTGAGGAAGAGTCTTTAGCTCGAGTTTGGGAGCTCTCATAAGGGATGGAGCGAGCTTTTCTTCTTCCTTCGGCTTGGGCATGTTACGGTATATTGACCACTTGAGTCCCTCGGGTTCGCTCCGCAAATAAGCGAGGCCTCCCGACATTGTCCGTGGTAACCTCTCGAGTGTCTCTCTTAAGACCACTTTGAATTGTCGCATCCAAATGGATCTTGTAAACTATCTCGGGCGGGATGTCTCCCGCATGGCTTCAATGTGATCAATGAATTCCACGACCTCAATATCAATAGGATGCTCCATGGCCTTGAAGATGTTGAAGGTCGCGTCTCGCCGTCAATTCACATGATAACTTGCCTGTGTCGCAATCAATCCACAGTCTGGCCGTCTTCATGAATGGTCACCCATAACATCATCAAGATTTGTTACCCATCGTGCCCATATCGAGCGTAGAAGTCATTTGGAAATATGAGTTCCTCCACTTTGACAATCGTCTTGATGATTCCCTCGGATGAGCGTTGGACACATGCGCTAATTGAATAACCACTCGTGTTGGCTTGAGGTTCCACTTTAATTCGTTAAACATTGACAAGGGCATGGCGTTTATAGATGCCCCCAAATCTAGCATAGCCCTTTCAATCCTCGTATTGCCTATTACGCGGGGAATGAAAAACATCCACGGATCTCCACACTTCTCGGGCAATTTCATTGCGGAATGCGGATACATTTCTCCACTTGGAATTTTGCATCGTCTTTGTATTTCACCTTTCTCGTGCACAATTCTTTCATGAATTTTGCCCACTTCATCATCGTGCCCGTGCCGTGATGAGTGGTATATTAATTTTCACCTTCTCAAACACGCGATACATCTCACTCATTTCTTCCTCTCTCGGTTCTTGGCGATTGATCGCTCCTTTTCACACGCAAAAGGGTGTAAGTGCAGGTGGTAATGCATCGTATCCACGAGGATTGTATCACGAAAACATAGAAGCTAGCTCAGCGACTATTCATCATTATTCGACACGGATAAAGGGTGATAGGTTTAGGGGCTTGAATTTAATCAAAGCAAAGGTAACAAACGAAATATAAAATAAGCGATAAAATCACAAAGATGATTATAAAGAAAGACTAACCTAGGGATGCACCAATCCTATCCACAACGATGTTTATCACTGCTTATTACTAACCGTTTTAATCCGAGACAAGGCGGAAGATCACATATATAACCAACAACTTGATTCGACAATTGCGGCGATTGATTACTAATTTTCCTATCACGATTCGTCTCTAGATGAAAATAAGCAACTCGAAAAGGATCACTAAGAATATGCTTCCCACGATTGTCCTATCTCAATTACGACTCGAGGCTTAATCGTATCATGCATTCAAGATCGATTGACAATTAATCTGATTCGTCGTTAGCGGCAACTAGATATGCATCAAGATTGATTAGAAATCAACACATATAAATAAGCACCATGAATCATAAATCATGCACGGAAGGTAAATAACAATGAGAACTCACAACATATAGGATCGAATTATGCAAACCCTAGGATTAGAGCGGAAAACTAGCGGACATAATAAGCAGAATGAAATACGAATTAATCATAAAAGCAGAAATTAAATATATAAAACCCGTGAGAAGCGTTGGATGAACAAAGGTTGGTCTTGAATCGATTCCAAGCGAGCGAGCGGAAAACAAAGGAAAGCGATCGGACAAAGCGTTCGATCGATAAACTAAACAAAACAACGGAAAATTAAAGCTAGAACTAGCGGAATGAAAACTAAAGACTAAAAGATGTAAACGAGGAAAACTTAAGAAAAAGCGAGCTACGGGGCGTAAGGGGTCTCGGGCGCGAGTGGGGTGTTGCCATATATATGAGCACACCCCAAACCCTAATTTTCATACGCGCGCCTCGCGACCACCCCGCGGTCGCTAGGTGTGGTCGCGAGGTAATCCTCGCGCGGCCTTCTCCGCCGCGATCGCCTCTTCGCCCCGCTTGGTTGGTTCGCGACCGTGTCTAGCGGTCGCTAGGAAGTCTCGATGCAGTCGCGAGAAATCGTCCCATGGCTTTCTCATGGCGGGCTTCTCGGGCACATTCTGATCGCGGTATCTGGGTTCTCGCGCGTGTTTCCTAGCGGCCGACCCAGCGACCGCTAAATTTGGTCGTAGAAACACGCCAGATTGTGTGTTTTGGCTCGTGCGTCGTTCCTTGCTTCGATTTTCAACATATAGACCTACACAACACCAAAAGAACACCCAAAGCGAGATCTAAAAATAGATGAAACATTAAGAATCGATACATAAGCACATTAAGCGAGCTAAACTCGTCTTCAAATAGCAACTATAAGCGTGTAAAATGCGCGTTTATCACCAATCTTCTGGAAGGAGGTAAAACCTTAGGATTAGGTTTGACATAGGTTGGCTCAATGATTGCCTCTTCTTTTCCTTCTTTTCCTTGGGCGCCTTCCTCTTGATCATCGTCGTCTTGACCATTGTGTTCTGCGAGATCTTCCACTTGATTATGTTGCATCGTCTTTAGGCATGAAAACTTTCTCTGACGGTTCTTCCCACTCGTGAGAATTCTGACATTCGGTTGGGCTAACTTGTTCACCTCTGCCCGAAGAGGTAAATTTCCTTCTTCTTCTCGAGCAGCGTTACGGCGACGTCGATTGGAAACTTGGTTCCCAAGGCTCCTGAGGGCTCACTTGTCTCGACCTTGAATTTCTCATTCTCTTGTTGAGCCTTCACATTCTCGTGCCATAGTATGCGAAGTTCGCCAACGATGGCCCACCGCTTTAGTCCGGCGACTATTCACATCTTGTTGTTGTTGTTGTCTGCCCCTCCATACCGCTATTTCTTCATCGCCTTCTTGGTTGTTAGACCACCTAAAATTTTAATGGTTCCTTCGTCACAGGTTGTAGGTTTGGGAGTTTGGATCATATCTCCTACCTTCGTATTGCCATTACCATTTTGACCCACTGCATTGACTTCTTCTTCTTTAAAAGGGTGGGCATTGATCCGTGTGATGTGTCGGCGGCGCAAATTTGGTAAACTTTAGCTTTTTTTTGCCACAGCCCCGTGTTGGTTATGAACTTGTCGAGCAGGTTACAAAGTTTGTCGACTTGGTCTCACGGTTGAAGAAGTAGTCATGACTTGCCTCGGAACTTCTCCTCCTTCGTCTCTGCTTTTCTTGACCGTCTATGACAATGATTAAAGGCCTCACTTTGAACTTTATTCATTATCGATCCTCCACAAAACGCATTCACCCAAATTTTCTCGGATGCCTTAACCCGGCCATGAAATATTGGATTAGATCATAGTGCGGAATTTGATGTTGAGGGATTCGCTGCATTGCTTAAATCTTCCCAAGAATCATAAAAGGTTTCCCGTGCCCGTTTTGATGTTGCTTATTCTTTTCCTCATGTTACGAATGCGGTGGTGAAATTACTTCTAGAAACCCGATGCGGTTGTGCCCAGTGGTCACACTTCCCGTAGGCGGGTGTGAGTCGTTCTCTTGCTCCATCATGCAGCAGAGAGAAGGGAATGATACTAATCTCACATATTCTCAAGGTTTTCATTGGTGCGGATAGTCCCTTGCGCCATCTCGAGTGTAATACCCGTCTTTTTAAGCTTATGTTTTGCATGGCACGTTTTTGAAAAGGTCAAGGTTGACTTTTGTTTCGGTGATCGACCGTCACGAAACCTCAGCGTTATGAAGAATGTCTTATAATGAATTCATAGACACTAAGTATCTGAGTTTTCGACCACCTATGAAGGTTTGGCACTTCAGGAAGTTATCGAAAAATCGGACTTTTCATTGGTCTTTTAAAGCATATCTTGTTTATAGTCATTGTGTCCGGTATTTTATTTCGTGTCCATGGGTACCAAGTTTGCTAAATTTGGAGTCCGTTTGCAAAGTTGCGTCATTTTTGCGTTATCGAAAAAGGGCGCTTATGCTTGTTAATGCACCCCCTTTTCCTATAAATAGGAGGCTAGGGCCTTCATTTTCAACGTTCATTTCCTTCGCCTCTCTGTGTTTACGGAAGAGCCGAGCAGCTCAGTGCAGCGCCGAGCCAGCTGGAGGAGTGGGGATCGAGTCGGGAGGCTCGGCGGCGGCGCCATTCTTACCGCTGCCGAGCCATGCCGCCGATCAACCACCCCGGCAGCCCGTTTTTCATTTTGTCATTTTCTTGTTTTGATTCCGCCTTTTAGTAGATCGTATAGCATAGAACTGGGATTCTAAAGGGACGAGGCAAACGGGAGGCCGCCAATTTAACGCCGCGCCACCGAATCCCCGCCTTGCCGTGGTGTTGGCGCCGTTTGGTGGCCGACGGCCACCTTTTGCTCTGGGTCCTTTAGGGTTTGAGTTCACGACTATGCATTCTACTAAAGCACCGATTAGTTTTTACATTTTCGCGTTTACGCATGGGATGTTTTCCGTTGCTTGAGTTTTCTAAAGGAAATACATACAGGGTTATCCATTTTCAACGTCGTTTGTCATTCCATGTTAGATCGTTATGCATATTGCTTATGTTTTCATTTTCATGCATCGATTTTGGATGGTTTATCCTAGATACGAGGATAGGTATCGATTTTGAAACTTCTTGTTGCTAAGATTTGAGTCGACTTGCATGCGTGCATATTTTGAAGGTACCTATTATAGGTCTTGATGCCTGAATATATTTTCCTTCAGCATCGAGTTGATTTGAAAACCGGAGGTGCGAATGTGGGTTCGAAAGTCGAAAACCTAATTTTGCTACGATCGTCGTTTGGATCACGTTGTTGCTTTGCTTTGTGGGAAGTGACCCCAAAAGTTGTTAAAATCTTGTTACCGGTACCTACCGGTCGATCGGTGAAGTCATCGGATCCGTAGATATCTCCCGGTTGGCGTTTTAAATGCATTCGAGGTTGGGTTATATATCTTATTTTGAGTTATTTACTACGATATTTCAAAATAAAACATGTACGCCGTAAAATGTTTTGTGAAATTATTCTTGTTCTCGATCGAAGATATGGTTCTATCATGGTTGTGCGGATCTCTATTCGGTGGGTTGATCACCGTCTTGGTATTGATCATAAGGGGATAGACCAGAACACGTGGTTATGGTTACGAAGGGGATAGACCGGGAAGTCCACACGAAATGGTAATGAGGTGGTTATGGTTACGATGGGGATTTGACCTGAAGTCCACACCGAGTTAGCCATTTGGATACGTTACGGGCGTGGGCATTGGATATGTTCCGGCGAATGAATGACATGTGATGGGTGGCGGGATACTTTCCGAGCCGTGGTTCATGGTTCTATGATGGGAATAACTGATAATAACGGATCGGTATCGAAAATGAAAATCTATTTTGCTTACTTAGAAGTGGTTCGTTTAAAACCTTCTAAGGTAAGTGCTCTGAACACGCATCATGATTCTTTTGATTTATGATAAAACCCGGTGAGTGCGCTAGTACTCACCCCAAACTCTTTTCAAATCTTTTCACGGATGGAGGAGGGTTTGACGGGCGGGGAGGGTGGGCTGCGGTTCTTCATGCTATGCTTCAGCGATGTTGTGTTATATCGTGCTACGATATTGATGTATTCTTGTCCCTTATTTGCTTTCGATTGGGAGCAAGATTTGTTATGTTATTCTGGCATGAGTCTCGATATGAGCATGCTATGTGGTTGACGGTCTAGTTGACGGGATGTAATCTATTTTGCCTTCTTGCATTACTTATAATAAACGAAGATCATGTTTTACGAGGTTATGATATCGATATTATTACATTGGTGGATTGTTTGTGCCCCCCCTTCGGGATATGTCTAGTTATAGAGGAGATCTTGCCGATTTCATGGTCACATCTTCTTATCATGTATGTTATATGTATCCCCTTCTTCCCCGCTTCTTAACCCCCACCCCTAATCACACCCCGGCATCCGTGCCTTCCCTCGGGAATTGGGGCGTGACAGCATGGTATCAGAGCAATGTTCTTGGCATCTAGTTTTCATAATTATTTGATATCAAAGCAGTTCGTTTGCTTTATATCTTGTACGTTCTTGAAATTGAGTGTTTAGAACTTGTTCTTCTAAACTGTTTATCAGGTACAGCTACCCTCAGCTCACCGTCAGTCCGCCTCCTTTAAAAAGGGGATGAGGTATGTGTTTATTTGCTGATGCTTTATGTGGTTACGTGATGCTTGATATGATCTTGGTTTCATGTGCTTTGGCATGGTAAGAGTTTACGTGATGTAAACGTGATGTGGATGAGGTATGGTTGGATGGTGATGTGGATGTGGAAGTGATTGTTAATGGAACAAAAAAGGCCTGTGTGGCTGTGATGTGGAAATCGTTTATATGATATGATGTGATTAATGTGATCACGTATGGTTGATGTAAGTCTATGTGTTTACATAGCAATGTATTGTTGATTGAAAATCTTGTTTATTTTGATAAACGAGTGCTTGTAAGTGAATCATGTATTTGCTTACGTGATTATTATGATAAATATCGATATTGATATGGATATGTGTTGAAATGAACATGTGTTTGAGACATGATTACCCAGATGACTGGGACAGAAAAAGGAAACGTGAATATTTGTTGTTATGTTAATAAACTAACATGTAGGTTTATGGATATTCGATGGCCCGGAACAACGTTGGTTAAGATCCCACAGGATGGATGAGCGATCAAGTAAATTCGGGGAATGTACCGGAATGTCCATGAGCCGTTGGGAGTATTTACAGGGAGATTTGTTGGATTTTGGAGAAAGATCCGAGGCAGGTGGGAAAGTATCGGTATGAGGCTTACTATCGGTTGTGAAAAGGCTACCAGCGGGTTGACAACCATGGGCGAAAGCGAGGATACGTGATGTTGAGACGGGATCTATCACGGGCACCTTACCTTGGATTTCAGGAGTTGTTTGCTCGAGTATGGAGGCGGTGGATCGATCATCGAGTATACCATCGATGAGGATGTGATAGCGAGACATGTTCGAGGACCGATCCAGATTGATGATAGGGATGATGTTCCGAAGAGCCTTTGAGAGAGCGGCCATCGCTCAGGCGATCACGGTGCATCATGATACACGGTCACTACACCTCCATCGACGATCCTCGCTTCAGACGGACCGGAGCGATTTTGGCGGGAACCTCCGGGCGAGAGATTGTCCATCCGGATGGCGGGGAAGAGACCGGATCGAAATTTTGAGCCACCGGCAGTCGGGTTGGCGTCGGGGAGGAGACTCAGGAGGAGGAAGACGGGGCGAGAATGAGGAGGACGGTGAGGACTCGGAGGACCGGTGATCGAGATAGCCGATGACTACGATGAGTCGAGCATGTTGAGGAAGGGCAGCGCGAGCGAGGGACTCGAGCACGGCTTTCACGACACTCGAGCGATCGAGCACGGCTGGATGGGATCATACCCACGAGGCTTGCTTCCATGCGGGATCGCTTTTACAGGCGGTCAGATTGAAGCCACGATAGGAAGGAAAGAGAGATGAGGAAAGGCGAAATGGAACCATTGGGACGGCGGGGAGTAGTGGAGCGGATATGGAGGACGAGGATCTGGTAGTCGGTGTGTCTGATGGCGATCGCGATGTCTAGAGAAGCATGGACGAGCGGCATCTTTGTGATGGGGAGTCGATTCTTTTGCTCATATCGACCTTTTTCTTGACATACCTTGATCTTGTATTTGTGATCCTTCATGGACACCAATATCGATACTATCGCATATCATGGCGGGATGTTTATGTTTGATGCTTATATGTGATATGAGCTATGCCGTGATGATATGATCTATGTGATGTGTGATGATAATGTTATGTGAAATGCATAACGATGATATGTTGACGAGATTGCATGATTATATGTGATCGTGCGTGATATGTGATATATGTGATGATATGTGATATGGGTGATGATATATGTTATGCGATGATACCCGGTTATCTATGCGGCGTTTCTAATGTTTCAAGCGTCGATGCGAATGCAGAACAAGGAACGGATAAACAATAACGTGGAAGAAGCCGGGAACCACCTTTGGTTCGGACATGCGATCGAGGTTTTCGCAGGCGAATCCCTACGTTCGACGGTCTCGGCGAGCCGATCGGCGCCGGCGGATACGATCCACGAAAGGATCTTGAATACATCGGTGCGAAGAAGCGAGAAAAGCTGAATGCGCGATCTTTCGACTAACCGATGAGGTGATTTACGGTGAAATCCGTGAGGAGGACCAACACCGGGGCGATGGGCAAGGTATACGTGGGAAGATTTCGAGGAAGAACTCATGGAAAAGTATGTGCTGGCGTTCTACGGAAGAGAAGGCAAAACGAGTTACGGAATCTTCGTCGAGGAGAAGGGCGGTCACCGAAATACGATCGCTCGTTGATAAATGCATCACGTTATACTACGTACAGTTGTGCTTGAAATTTGCCGGGGTAAACGAGTTCGAGAGAGGACTCGGGCAAGAGATCGAATTTAGCTCGTCGATCGGGAGATCGACTTATCGCGATCCTTGGCAGGGCTTTAAACATTGAGTCAATGTTGCCCAGGGAAAAACGATGCCACCGGACAGACCGGTGACGAGAGGAAGAGGTAAGAAAATGGGATGATCGAGGAAAGCGATCGGTGTTCGAGGAACAGGCGGTCGATGATTCCAAGGAATCAAGGCATTCAAGAGAGAAAAGCGACCTTGGGAAGGAATTTCCAACCCATGCGGCGGTGTGGAAAAACCTAGGTGCGAAAATGCGAAAGGAATCATTTAAGTCGAGTGCGGGCAGGTAGCACGAGTGCTATCGTTGTAAGAAGTCTGGACATTACGCTCGAGATTGTCCGTTAGGAGGCCGGCGATCTGCGACCTTGATGGCGACATCCGACTCATGAGCGAGAATCATGCTCCGCCGAGGACAAACAGCGGAGGCGGGAGGTCACCTAGGCCGAGCAAACGAAAGGCCACCGCAGTGACAAGGGTGTACGCCTGAATCAGCGGCGACTCAAGCTCCGGAAATCTTGCGGTATAATCCATATGGTGATATACCGTTTTCGCTTTGTTTGATCTGAGAGCCTCACATTCTTTCGTTTGGAGAATCGCGTGTGAGAGGTTGGGTTTGGTACTGAAATCCGAGTACCACGGAAATTAGCATCCGTCGAGAAAGTGCTAAAAGCGAAAAGAGATTTGCGAACCGAGAGGTAGAAATCGTGGCGAGAAGGTCTTTGTCGATTTGCATGTCGCCGGAATGGAAGATTTGATGTCATCTTTAACATGGATTGGTTGGAAAAGCACATGGCAACTATCGTTGTCTCGCGAGAAGTTGCTTTTCGAGCGGTAGAAGGAGTGGAAGTTTGTTTCCACGGCATAAGGATGGATATTTGCGTGCCATGATCTCGGCGAAGGCGGTGAGGATGATCGGGGAAGAAGGCATCAAAATTTCTTGGTAAGTTTGGCGAGGGCACGATGAAACAATATGGCGATTGCGAAGGAGCGATGGTGTGTGAATATCCGGACGTGTTTCAGGGACTTGCCCGGGTTTACCGCTGATAGACAAGTGGAATTCACTATTGATACGGAACGGGAGGCGCGCCCGATGTCAAATGCACCATACGAGAATGGCACCTAAAGAATTGCAAGCGAAAAGCGCGATTGCGGGGCTATTGGATCTAGGTTTTATCCGACCTAGCGTGTCGTAGTGGGGGGCGCCGATTACGTTCGTCGAAGAAGGATGGGTCGATGAGAAGCCATCGTGAGTCTTGTGACGAGGCAATTCTTGAAAAAGTTGCGTTTGAAAGCAAGGTTAGAAGATAGCAAGGTTTCCGAGCGAAGACAACGCTACTATTCCGGGAAGGTTATGTGTGCCACTCGATAGGGAATTGAGAGATAAAATCATGAGTGAAGCTCATGAGGCACATATCTGACTCGTCGAGGAAGCACCAAAATGTCGAGACCTTAAAAGGAACTTTTGGTGGGAAGGGATGAAAAAAGGATGTGGCAGCGTTTGTGGAGCGATGTTTGGCTTGTCGACAAGTGAAAAGGCGTACACAGCGTCCGTCGGGTTTGTTGCAACCGCTACTATCCCAGTGGAAATGGGATCATATCGGTATGGATTTTGTGGTGAGTTTTCCAAGGTCGTGAAAACACCGCTATATGGGTTGTCGTCGATGGTAGCGAAGTCGACTCATTTCTTACCGATTCGGATGGCGTGCGGGTTAGATAAGCTTGCTCGACTTCGTCGAAAAGAAATCGCGGTTACATGGTGTGCGATATCGATTCGTCGGATCGTGACCCGAGGTTCACGTCGAGGTTTTGGAGGAGTCTGCGAGGAAGCCGTGGGGACCAAGGCGAATCTCGATCGGCATTCCATCCTCAAGCGGACGGTCGATCGGAAAGGGCGATTCGGGTTTTGGAAGACATCTTTGCGCGATCGTGGCCGATAGAGGAGGAAGTGGGAAGAGATACTACATTTGGTAGAGTTTGCCTATAACAACAGTTATCGAGGCCACCATAGGAATGGCTCCTATGAGCGTTATGCGGAAGGAAGTGTCGATCGCCACTTTATTGGGACGAAGTGGGCGAGAGAAGATGTTAGGACCGAGATGGTTCATGTAGGGAAAACATATGTTAACCTCGCCCATACATTGATTATATTCCTAGCATCGTCTATTTAATTAATTGCAACACGTAGGGGTTTTCTCGTGTTTACCTTTGGATCTGAAGAGGTCGGTGGGCGAGATGAATGGATCGAGCGGATCGGACTCGTGCTTTGACATACGGACTGTATCCGGTTGCCCAATCTCAACGTCGGTGAGGACGATCTATGGAGAATGCTTGGAAAATCACCCAATTACTCTCAAAGCTCTCAAAAATTCTCACAAGCAAGGCTTGTAATTCTCGAAAATAGTGTAGAATTAATAAGCATTAACCTAGACTTTATCTCGTACCTTATATTTATAATGCTACCTTAATCCCATATGGAAATTACCATAATCCTATATGGAAATGCGAGAATCCCATATGGAAATTACCATAATTCTTTATGGAAATTACCATACTCTCGAGATTATTTCCATACTCTCGGGATTATTACCATAATCTTATATGGAAAGGATCTATGCATATACCATAAATATAATAACATCCTTGTGGGATAAAGAGAATAAAATCTTGCCATAGAGATATAGGGACCGATTTTCTTGCTAAGTAATGGGCTGGATGGGCGATCCGGGATCAATCAAGGAATAAAGATGGGCCTCAAATAAATTAATTATCTTATGTTCGACCGAACATAAATTAATTTATAAACATTTATTCATGCCACTAGAGAATAAATCTTGACTTACCCCTTTATTACAAAGTTGAGTCGGGCTTGCACTTAGACATTACTGAATCCCGTATTTAAATTATCGAGCGTCCATTAATTATTTATAGCATTACATTGCTTTAAAATAATTAATAACTTCATTCATTAAGTAGTACCACTCGACCTTGTTATTGTACTTGAACTAATTCAACTGCGGGGTTTAGTACAATAAACCTTTTGAGCTCCTTTGGGGGCGTCATCGTCTAGCGGATACGGTGACTCGTCTGAGATAACTAGCGTGACATCAAACCTTGCCACCGCCCAAATGTGGAGAATCTTGAGTTAGAACATATAACCCTACTTGCATAACAAGTCAAGTGATGGTCGACAACTCATACTCACTAATACCTTATCGAGGTTTAGATCATCCGTAAGTCACGAGATCTTGGTTCTTCCACGGTCGAGAAAGAAGAACACATCTCACTGTGATCCTTGATACGTCGAGGCGTACCGGCGTAAACAAACAACTAAGTCAGTCACTTCTTATCTATCTGCGGCTAAGCGAACAACTCGTCCTTAAGTTGTCTCGGTGTGAAACTTTTATATCTCATTAAGCTTGACCAATCATACGGACTTACGTGATCTTCTACACCTTTGTATGATCTAACATATATGAGATAAGGGACACGAGATATATGCGATCAAGTATTCGAATCGGATAGGAGATTGTAATAGTGGTAGCGAGAAACATTGTATCTGAAGCTCAACCAAGCGCTTTCGGTATACAAATCGATAGTTGACGGACGGTCGAGGTTATCGATCGGATCAGCGAAGGATCAAGAAGCGCGGGATAGGCGAAGTCCTATCACGGACAAGCGTCGTCACGGATCTTCGATTCATGATCGGAGATCGCGTTTTCCTTAAGATTTCCCAAGCGAGGAGGAGTCGTTCGTTTTGGGAAGCGAGGTAAGTTCTGACAGAGGTTCGTTGGACCTTCGAAGTTCTTGAGAGGATGAGCCCGTTGCTATAGGTTAGCTTTGCCACCTAGCATCGGAGATGTTCATGGCGTGTTTCACGTTTCGGTGAGAAATGCGTGTTCGACCAAAACACGTGATCAAGCATGACCAGTGGTTCTTGCTCGGGATGCGAGTTCGAGGAAAGACCGGTGGCTATCTTAGAGCGAGAAGTCGAGGTTGAGGAACAAGCGATTCCGTTGGTGAAGGTGTTCGGAATCACCATGGAGGAGGAGCAGCGTGGGAGTTGGAAGACAGTTCGGGGCTCGATGCCACGAGTTGTTTTCTCACGTGTTTGAAATTTCGGGGCGAAATTTTTCTAAGGAGGAGGATGTAATACCGTCTTTTTAAGCGTATGTTTTGCGTGGCACGTTTTTCGAGAAAGGTCGAAGGTTGACTTTTGTTTCGGTGATCGACCATCACGAAACCTCGAGGCGTTATGAAGAGTGTCTTATGACTAATTCATAGACACTAAGTATCTGAGTTTTCGACCACCCATGAAGGTTTGGCACTCAGGAAGTTATCGAAAACCGAACTTTTCATTGGTATTTTAAAGCATATCTTGTTTATAGTCATTGTGTCCGGTATTTTATTTCGTGTCCATGGGTACAGTTTGCTAAATTTGAGTCCGTTTGCAAAGTTGCGTCGGCTTTTGCGTTTTGAAAAAGGGCGCTTCAAGCATGACTGCTGCGACCCTCTTTCCTATAAATAGGAGGTAGGGCCTTCATTTTCAGCGTTCATTTCCTTCGTCTCTACGTGTTTACGGAAGAGCCGAGCTCAGTGCTGTTGCGGAGCTGGAGGAGTGGGGATCAGTCGGGAGGCTCGGTGGCGGGCGCCATTGCTTCTTTGCTGAGCCACCACCGCCGATCAACCACCCGGGCAACCCGTTTTCTGTTTTTGTCCTTTTCTTTTTTGATTCCGCCTTTTAGTAGATCGTATAGCATAGAACTCGGGATTCTAAAGGGACGAGAAAGCGGCGGGGCCGACCAATTTAACGGCGCACCACCAAGAATCACCGTCGCCGTGAGCTGTTGGCCGCCGTTTGGTGGCGGACAGACCTGCACAGCTCTGGTCCTTTAGGTTTGAGTTCGGGCTATCATTCTACTAAAGTCTGATTAGTTTTTACATTTTTCGCGTTTACGTGTCGGGATGTTTTCGTTGCTTGAGTTTTCTAAAGGAAGTACATGCATGGGTTATCCATTTTCAACGTCGTTTGTCATTCCATGTTAAATCGTTATGCATATTGCTTATGTTTCCATTTTCATGCATCGATTTTGGATGGTTTATCTAGATCGAGGATAGGCATCGATTTTTGAAGCTTCTTGTTGCTAAGATTTGAGTCGACTTGCATGCATGCATATTTTGAAGGTACCCTATTATAGGTCTTGATGCCTGAATATATTTCCATACGCATCGAGTTGATTTGAAAACCGGAGAGTGCGAATGTGGGTTGGAAAGTGAAAACCTAATTTTGCTACGATCGTCGTTTGGATCACGTTGTTGCTTTGCTTTGTGGGAAGTGACCCCAAAGTTGTTCGTCTTGTTACGGTACCTACCGGTCGATCGGTGAAGTCATCGGATTCGTAGATATCTCCGGTTGGCGTTTTAAATCATTCGAGGTTGGGTTATATATCTTATTTGAGTTATTTACTACGATATTTCAAAATAAAACATATCGCCGTAAAATGTTTTTATGAAATTATTCTTGTTCTCGATCGAAGATATGGTTCTATCATGGTTGTGCGGATCTCTATTCGGTGGGTTGATCGCCATCTTGAGTATTGATCATAAGGGATAGACACCGAACACGTGGTTATGGTTACGAAGGGATGAACCGAGAGTCCACGAAATGGTAATGAGGTGGTTATGGTTACGGCGAGTTTGACCCTGAAGTCCACACGAGTTAGCCATTTGGATACGTTAAAGGCGTGGGCATTGGATATGTTCGGGCGAATGAATGACATGTGATGGGTGGCGGGATCGTTCGAGTGTGGTTCATGGTTCTATGATGGGAATATGATAATAACGGATCGGTATCGAAAAATGAAAAATCTATTTTGCTTACTTAGAAGTGGATTCGTTTAAAACCTTCTAAGGTAAGTGCTACGACAACGACATCATGATTCTTTTGATTTATGATAAAACCCCGGTGAGTGCGCTAGTACTACCCCAAACTCTTTTCAAATCTTTTCACGGATGGAGGAGGGTGGACGGGCGGAGGGGTGGGCTGCGGGTTCTTCATACTATGCTTCCGCGATGTTGTGTTATATCGTACTCGATATTGATGTATTCTTGTCCCTTATTTGCTTTACGATTGGGAACAAGATTTGTTATATTATTCTCTTTGTGAGTCCGATATGAGCATGCTATGTGGTTGACCGGTCTAGTTGACGAGGATGTAATGCTATTTTGCGCTTCTTGCATTACTTATAATAAACCAAGAATCATGTTTTACGAGGTTATGATATCGATATTATTACATTGGTGGATTGTTTGTACCCTCCCTTCGGGATATGTCCCAGTTATAGAGGAGATGTTGCCGTTTCATGGTCACATCTTCTTATCATGTATGTTATATGTATCCTCCTTCTTTCCCGACTTAACCACAACCCTAATCACGCCCGGCATCCGTGTCTTCCTCGGAATTGGGCGTGACACGAAGTCTTGTAAATGTCTTTGTGGATCCTCCCGGGCATGTCATTTGAATCGGAGAGGATGCGGATGAAGAATGCTTCATCTCCCGGTGGCCGTTGATCGCGGGCAAAGTGATGCCCGTTGGCCTCGAGTTACGGTTGTTAGGGAACACCATTTCCTTAGCGTTTGCTCTCTTGCGGTTGTTCACCCATCGTATTGCCTCTCGGGTTCTCTTACGGATTAGCGCCCTTGCGACATGTCGTGCCCTCCGTCTTCGCTGCTGTCCCGCCTTGCGTGCTTTTCGATCTCGGGATCGTACAAAAGTCCTCAGTTCTCTCCCCGCAAGGTTGGGTGGTAGCATCTGATAAAGAAAACAATATAAACTCGAGAAATAGAGATACTACTAGAATCGCAACTCCCGTAGCGTCGATTCGACCTTGTCGTTTAGCGTTCAAAATAAATTTATAACCTATTGCCCGTCACGGTAGCCGGCGATAAGTATAGAATTCGATCCACGAGGAGTTGGTGTAGAAATCTCGATTTCACGATGTCATAAAAGGATGAGGTGGTGTAATTATCTTGATCACTATAGGTAGACTAAAATAACACGAAACAAACTAAAGGGAATATCAAATAATAAGGCAGTGCGGCTTGGGCAACAACCGTGAAGGCGATTAACACTCGGTCTTAGGTGCGAAGGTTTTCACTACATGACATGCATCAACCGGTTATAAGAGACATCGTCGTGACCCGTTGTCCGCGTCACGCCCACGCACCACTCCAAATCTATCGCTACGTAAAAAAGCGAGGGACACCCTATGCAAACTATCTAACTCGTAATGCCCACGCGAGGACACCTCGATACATGCAAGCCTACGAGCAGCGTTATGATCTAGATGGACTCGGTATTGGCAAAGGCAACTGCTAGGACTACTCCAACTCGCCCACACGATCGTACTATTTGGGGTGCGGGACACCGACACCTTAATCAATTATTACTTGCAACCTCCTTACCCACTATGTTATTTGTAACTAACACACGAGTTTGGTTAAGTTATATATTGCCGGGACCTAGTGCTTGGGAACACACGCATGCGAGATCGTAATGCCTACTTAGACCTCTCGAGTTATATTAATCATGCTTCACTTAGTCATGCCCAAACCGAATAAAGACTTAGCTAGACATAAAATAAACAATCATGCAGCGGTTAATCGAAACCATAATTAAGCGGAAACAACTTACTATTACTTGAATGAAATAAGCGGCGAGCCCAAAGTGCCGTGGCAAAACATCTGACAAAGTAAATAAAGTGTTTGACAGAAGGACTTAATGTATGTGATGGTGATGGTGAATCGATGCTAAAAGTATGAGTGAGAGTCGGAGAGAGGAAGAGGCGCACAAGTCGCGTCTTCGTCCATATATATAGGCCGAGAGGCCGCGATGGTAATGGCCCATGGGCTAGAACAATCGGTAGGTTTTCCTTGTTGATCGGTGCTCTTTCCTTGCCAGACGGATCAGGGATGATCTCCTCCGGATTCGGGGATTTGGCTGCTGTAGCAAGATCCTTTCCGGTTTAGCGAGATTCACCCGATCTCGCGTATCTTGCCCATCAGCTCTCTCCTCTCTTCTCTTGCCCTCATTTTTCCTCTTGGTCTCTCTTCTTCTTCACTTGGTTTGCCCATTAGCCTACCCTTACGGAGATTGAACTTGTGCGATGCAGCAGGAGGTCACGCCGTGAAAGCGGACGACTCTTGGGGTTTGAAGCCCGGTGTGAGCTAAGCTCCTTGTGCCCTCGAGGTGCATCGTATCTCTATTCATCCGCCATGCAAGTTCCACTCCTTCTTGCCCATTTACGCCTGTCTTGTCCTGCGGACCAATGTGTCCTTCGACACAAAACACAACAAGAAAGAGCAGAAAAGACTCGATCTAGACCTAGACAGGACACGGAAAAAGAGCCTGAAACTTGGGCATCATCAACTTACATTGTGTTTGACCATACCTTTTCTGTTAGGTATTATTATCTTTGTTGTAGAATGTGATTCGGTTTCTACATCGGATTATCTTTATAAAACTTGCGATGGGGTAGAGTTTGAAAGATCGGCTAATAAGTTGGACTTGAGATTTGTCCCAGTTGATGGATTTTAAGCATCGACCACGATGTTGCCACCGAGGTAATTTCTACACTTAACTAGTTTCATCTTCTTCTTCTTTCATAGTATTTTGAATTCTCGATTTTTTCCCTTAGTTATAAAAATTAGGTACCTACTCATGCTTTGTTTGAATATCTAACCATATACTACGCATGGAATGGACTAGATGCGCTAATGGGAAGAGTATGGATGATATTATCTTATTTGTGCTATTGATTTGGGCTGCTTTTGCTTAGTTAAGAATAGGCTCATGTGTGAGGTAAATATGAAAAAGGCACTGATGCATCGATGAGCATTTAATGATTGAAATAGTTTGTTGGAAGTTGATTCACATTATTCATGTAATACTATATCGATTTTAAGCTTTCTTACTACCATTATCTTTTGATTTTGTCTGAACAATTTTAAAGATTTAATGGTTCCAAACTCCTACTCCGCTATCTTGAGAGCTCCACTATATTAATCTTACTAATCGATTGTTCTTAATGATTCGATTCTTTTCTATTTAGGTACCAACAGTTATGAAGGTTTAGATTTTCAAACTCGGCGCCATGCAACATAGCAACATTCATCTCACATGGGATGAAGATGAACCACAACGAGCAAAGACCTTGAAGAGAAAACTTAATGATGGGCGGTAGGTATTGTGTTGTAATTTTAGGCATACACCATTACGGTTTAGTCATGCACGATTCAAAATTCGGTGTAATAAAAGATTTTCAAATGTTTAAACATGAGTTGACTTTGTTGTCTATGCAAAAGGTTCATTCTTGAGTATCTAGTCATTTGTTGCTCATCTTTTCATCTCATAATGCCAACTACATGTTGCTCCAATGGGCTATTAAAAATGATGAATGACTTAAGTTCTTTTATCCTTTCTACGGTTGATAATTATTTTAAGTATGTATTAATGGTTAAGTTCATGTCGAAACATCGAGGCGGTGGTGTTAGGATGAGTTGATGGGCGATTCTCCTTTTATATAGTGCTCTTTGGATTTAGGTCTTTGGTCATGAAATTAAATTTTGAAATGTAGATGTTGGTTTTAGACTTATAGTTTTGCATATAGTTGTCAAATCCCAACTTCGTTTCATGTACAATAGTTGTAATCTTTTCTTCCTTGCGAGATAGGCGAGTTGGAACTAAGAGTATTTGGCATCGATGAGAGTGAATCGAGATGAGGATAACAATGAAGATGAAGTGGAAGACAAGTGCGAAAAGAAGCGAGATAAGTACCGTGCTCTAATCCGACGAGGATGGCTCGGATGAAGATGAAGAAGACTATAAAGGCGGGACATGGAGGTTACTTTTAGTTGGATTAGAAGAAATAAGCAAGCGCATTTGAGAAAAGAAGAAATCGAAGCTGTTTGGGAGGCTACCTCGAGAAGAGAAAAGAAAAAGAATGCTTGAAGAAAGGGTCGAAATATGCTTGAGATAATGAGAGTAGTGACAATGATGAAGTTGCGGTTGCGGAAGAAGCGAGATGACTTTTTGTTGAAGATACTCGGTGAGGAAAATAAGGGCACAAAAGAGGGTGAATGAAAGCAAAGCAAGCGAGCGAATCGAGTTGTTAGCTGGCGGCGATACCAATTTAAAGGGCTACAACATAAAACCTAAGAAGCCTGAAAGGAAGAAAGGAAAGAAATTCGTGACGAGGAAAGATACCAACGATCGATTATCAAGATCCGCTTTTCGGCTTTGTTCACCTCACTCTATGCTCCGGACCCAACCGATCCTCAATATAAAGGTCTTTGTTTTATTTTGTTTGGTAATATTGTCATCAAGAAATCAATTATCTTTGTATGCTAATGAAGATCTTATTTTGGTGGTACAGAGTGCACCTTATCATCGGCGACGAAACAAGTCTACTCGCTAGAATGAATGTATTAGTCGATTTTGCCGTTTCTTAGCGTATAATAGCTATAAGCTATGGTATTTTGGACAAAGATGTCTTAGGATACAAATTCAAAACATCTGACCACAAAATCATAGCTTTGTTTTGCTTTAGCTACTTTATTATTGTATTATTATGAAGATGCATTGCATGCTTAATTAAGAGCATTTACTAGGTATTATTACGAGTGACTTAAATCGATCAAATGCTAGATTTATTCTTTTCTAGAGTACGACTTACGAGTTCAGCGCAAAGAGACATTGAACCATTTGACCAACACTCGAAGAATAATGGTCGCTTGAGTTGTGCCTTCATTGTTTTATTTTCATTTATTTGTTTGCTTCTATGATGATTATACTAAAATTGTAGTAATTGACCTAGGATAATCAAATTCATATGTAAGTAGTACTCATCGAATTTTGCTTTTTAATGGCAATGAATAAGGTGGTCTAGTATAGATATATCCATAAAATCAAATACTTTTTGTTTCGCTTTTAACTAGTTTATATTCCTCTTTGAGGTTATCTCACTCTAAGTGGTTCATATCTAATTTTTATTCTATTTTTATACATAAAGCGCATTGAATTAAGTAATTTATATTATTTTGCACACAAAATACAATCCTCTTAATATAGGTGTCCAAAATAATGAGTCACTTAAAATGAGATGAATCGATGAATTAGTTTTAACCGCAAGAGTCGAACCGCATGAGAGCCGTCAAAGTTTCTACACCCATATCCATTTTCATCTCACAAACTATTATTATATGTGATCTATTTTATGGATATTATTTGACGGATATTGTCCCGTCTGTTGATACGGTAAATCTGTTTTCTTTCACTAATAAATAAATTCAAAACTTTATATTATCACTTAATTAAAAATTTATATATAACACGTGACTGTACTAATATGCTATTTAAAGTTAAAATAAAAAATCTCATCACACATTAAGTGAGAATTTTATTTTGGGAAAACTCAATATTTAGCATTCAAGGTTGATATAAAAATGGTCTCTTGTACATCCGGTTCAAAAATAACATTTGATATTTTTCTTCAATATAAATAATATTTGATATTTCTCTTTAATGTAAATAATATTTTTTAATTTAAATGATAATTTTTAATAACAAATGATAATTTAATCGGTCCGCGTTATCTGACGGATGTATAGGAGTGTTTTGTGTAAAAAAGTTGCACAAAATTGTATAGAAATATAGGTAGCGGTTCCTTCCTTCACTTGTATTCCATATGCCGTTTGAAATGTCTCACTTTCTTTTTTGGGCTGTACCATTACAAATATATCATTCCATTTTAGAAAGTAATTAACCCTTCAAAAAGTGTGGAACGTACATATTTTTTAACACTTTAACAACTTTATATCTTTCTCCTAAATCTTTATCCAAAGTTAAATGAGACATTTTAAATGGGACGGAGGGAGTACTATTCTCTCCACATACATCGTTACTAGGACTAGGAGCTTAATAATCACAATTCACAACGCAAAAGCGATTTTGGGTTTTCCGTTATCAAAATCTGCAATCCCAATTCCAAATCCGGATGGATATTCATAAAGAAGAATTGGGATTTTGAGGCTCTGAAATTAGAATAAAAGTGGGCGTATGTGTTGAGAAAGAAGGAAAGATCGATGCTGCGCAGAATGATGGGGCGGAAGGGGAAGACGGGCACTATTCCGGTGTACCTCAATGTATACGATCTCACCCCCCATCAACGGCTGCTTACTGGCTCGGCCTCGGTATCTATCATTCTGGGGTTCAATGTAATTGGTTGCTTTCATTCTTTCAACTCTACCTTCAATCTTTTCCTTAGGTATGTATTTTTATAAATAAATTGAACCGTGCAGAGGTTCCTGAAAATTTTATGGATGATTTAATATATTCCTTCTTTGTCAAGTTTGATTGAGTTCCTCACTAGGTTTTCTTAATTTCTCTTTGGCCATATGTATAATCTTGGTTTCTGCAATAAAAAATTGAAAAATTAGGGTTTAAGCATGATTATTGAAGTTGAGCTTTTCTCCTATTGGTGTATGTACTGTAGTTCATGGGGTTGAGTATGCATTTGGTGCTCATGAACACTCAACAACTGGGATATTTGAGGTAGAACCAAAGCATTGTCCTGGTTTCACATTTAGGAAATCAATCTTGATTGCAAGATCAGATTTGGGTCCCAAGGAGGTCCGTGCACTCATGGAAAATCTGGCTCAAGACTACCCTGGAAATGCCTATAATCTCATTTCCAAGAATTGCAACCACTTCTGCAATGATGTGTGTCTTCGCTTGACTGGTAAACAGATTCCTAGATGGGTCAATCGCCTTGCTCGACTTGGTATGCACATTGCCACTTGTCTTGTTTGTTTTTATATGCTTTGATATCAACTGCAATTTTCTCCTTAATGTGCTTGTTTGTTTCTTTACAACTCTATCATATTTGTAAGGAGTGGGACAAATCAATCGTGACTCTGATGAATATAACTAAGCAGTAAGCCCCAAATGCATTCCATGGGATGTTCTTCTTCTTGCAGTTAGTTGTAGATGTGCTTCTGCTACATTGAGAAAATGAAGTTAGGATATTTCATAAATATACATAGGAGAGAGTGGGGATGAGATTACTACACTTTAACAATCTAAAGTGGTTCATTCATGCCTTATGTAAATTAATTGCATATGATATGATTGATTCTCATTATCCACGGAGGCAAGTTATGAATGTGTTAAAATTGTGGGATCCAGTGTAGTATTAGACGCGTATCTCGACTGATTTTGTTATATTTGAAGGTTTGTTCTGCAACTGTGTTCTGCCGGCTGGTCTGAATGAAGCAAAAGTTGGGCACGTTAGAGGTGGAGAGAAAAACTCAGAGTCGGAGAAGAAAAAGCTGACAAGTCATCTGAGTAGGTATGTTTCTGCTTCCGATCCCAACCCATCCACTATTACGGCATCTTCAGGTTCTGCAACAACTACAAGGAGCGGCAGACGCCAAAGCAGCCATTCTTTGTCGCAGCGCAGTTTTTCTTTCACTATCTGAAGCCACCTCTAAGTGGCCTGTTTCATGAAATATGACTATTTGTAACTAAACAAAGATGGAATATATGTAGATATATGTACTCTATTTAAATGTATTTCCTCGCATAAGATTTCTATTGGATGCTGTAAATGTTATGATATATAATATACTATGCAAGTTATTTAGATGTGTTCTGGTACGGAAAGGAGCGTTTTTTATTTTGAATACCCCAGAAAATAGAATTCCTATGTTGAAGCGTCTCCTCCAATATTTTAACTTACCAGAAGAGAAAAATGTGTTTACTTAGAGATGAGGAATCAGGAAGGTTCTTTGGTGGAGAGAATTGATTAAATCCAGCCGGGTTCTTAAGCTTGAACTAGTAGATATTGTTATTCGTTTGCTGCGCCATCTTTATCTTTCTTTGTACTGCAGCAAAGCATCTACTGAAATATAATTGCATTTTTTATTTTATAAAATTTGCTCCATTTTCAATTTTAGATTTTAAAAAACAGATCTTGGATTAATATACACAGAAATTGTGTTCATCTTTCTTTTTACTGTTTGTAAGAAAAAGAATATATCGTACTTGGGATTTGGGGCTATATGTTTGAATGTTAGATTTTGCCAAATGAATCCAGTAATGCCAATGTATAATACTAGTCCAAGAAATTTTCAAACAGTGAGCCATCAGCCCACCTGTTACAATAAACCTTCCAGGCTCCAGCTACAGTTTTTCCAAAGTTGGAGTGTGGCATGCTACTCAGCTTTCAACTGTAATTTATCTTGTCCAAGGTTGCATTGCTTTTTTCTGATAGTTAGTGTAACTCATTTTAATTACCCATAGTTTAGTACGGTTAATTCAGATGTGTCGATATCGTTATCGTGTCAATATGATAACGAACAACATAATAAGATCAAAATATGAACACGATTTGTTAAAGACTTGCTTGACACGAATATGACACGAAATGTACAAATCTGAGACACAACATGCCATGACACGAAACTATGACACAACTTTTTCATGTTGACACGGCGATATGACCGAAATGATAAATTCAAACCAAAACTAGGAAATACATTAATAATAAAATGTACAAAATAATAATTAATATTAAATATATAAATAGTTATACGAAAATGACACGAACACGAATACAATACAAAAAATTATCGTGTTATACACGGAACCCATACGAATATGACACGAAACGTGTCAACACGATAAGGCTTCGAACACGATAAGACCGAACATTAATTCATTAATTTCATATATATACATATAATATCGAAAATTGTCAACTCTAATATGATATGAACTAAATCGCCCCACCACCCCCCATATTTCAACCTTTACACAATTGAATAACACGACCAACCTATTTGATATTGTGATGACATTTCTTTCTCAAAACAAGTTGACTCCACGTATTTGATTCATACCAAAAATATAGGATGTACGTCACAAAAATAATGTCATTTTGGAGTTTTTCTATCTTATTTTCCCTCAAACACCACTTAATTTAAATCAAAATCATATTAGAAATGCAAATATGATGCGAAACATGCCAAAGCTGCACATAATGTATAAAATTATTGCACAACAATAATATTACCTTTGAAAGTAAAGTTGTTGCATTGAATCTAGTGTAACAAATTTATATGTTTAGTGCAACGTTAAATATGCTCACGATAAATGTGTTCTCACCATAATCTACCTATATATATATATATATAGGGAGGGTTAACGAAGAACCATTTTTATTGTGAGAACCAAAAAATGATGAATTCAGTGTGAAACTTGATAAATCCATTGAGAAAGTTACTGAATCCAAAAAAAATAAAATTTTCGTCTCTCATGGGATTCGAACCCTGTGTGAAAATTCTGAATTTTTTGGATTCAAGAACTTTCCCACAGATTCATTAACTTTCATAGCAAATTCATTTTGTTCATAAAGAATTTCCGTAGTTCTTAGTTTTCACGTTAAAATTAGTTCTTATTTGAACCTTACTCTATATATATATATATATATATTTATAGTCAAAGAAAATCATTCACAACCTGGTGGTGAAGTTGTGAGCAAGACTAACTAAACAAGATACTCAAAGCGTCTTTTGTGAAAGGCTTCACACAATCGGTATAGTAAAACCTAGATCTTTTAAATCTTGTCTTGTTGGATTATTTCTTTCTTTGAAAAGGATTTACTGAATCCAACCATAATATATGAAGTATATTTTGAAGATACATCTCAAAAGATCTTCGATCGTGCTTGAATATACCGAGAAATCTTCAAATGTCATTTCCATCTTGGACTCTTCGTGCATTAGAACTTCCTAAAATAGTTCATACTGAAACTCGATACATAAAATTAGGCCCTCGTATCTAAGAAAGCACAAGGAAATGTGTCATCTACATATACAATAACAAATATGTTGATGAACTATGCACTTACATAGCATTTTGGCCTTAATGCATGACCTGGTTATAATTGATATCTGTGACAAAATCATGTTACACTTAAACCTACTATAATATAAAATATATACAAGTAATAATTGTCACCTCTCCAACATCTCCTCATGAGATTCTAGCCACACCATCATTGCGCATGAAATTAAGACAACATTAATTATAGAATTTCTCCTTACTTTCTCTTTTCTGCTTGATTGGAAACATAAACCGAACCTATCCTCATCCGTCGTATACTTAAACTGCACCAAAATGTGAAATTTCCCATTTTTTGGAGCTTGTATTAATTTCTTTTATCATACTGGTAAAAGAAGCTAGTTAGGGCAATTGACCGAGGGCAATATTATGATTATTTGTATGCCAAAACAATAGTCCTCACGTGTTGAAATTGAGAAAGAAAATCAAGATTGGTTCTTGCTACCTAAGACCAACCCCCTTTCCTGCTAAATTAACGCAGGGACAAATTACAATGCCGCATCAAATCTGGATGTTGCTTCTCTACCTTTTTATTTTCTGTGTGCGTGGGAACCAATTAATGTTGCTCTCTTTAGATTAATTGTTGTTAAGATCATTCCGGTTTGGTCCATGCAACCACAATTTATACAGTGATCGATCGCACATACGCAAGCGTTCCATGATTTTTTTTCATTAAATAAAATTAATAAAAATATATGACCATGGGTTGCATATAATATAGCTCATTATTGAAATAATTTTTCACAAAATTGCGTATAGTTTTCTTGATATAAGTGAAGGTGTGGTTGGTCAGATGACATTTCATGTCTTCAAAAGGACATAAAATTCAAACAAATAATGATGGTCTCAAAAATTAAATCTCAGATCCAGATCCGAAATATGGGAGTAGGATCCAGATCCGGTCCAGATCCACCGGGTCCAATTTTTTTGAGGATCCAGATCCTGAAAAATGGATCTGGACCGGGTCCGGGATCCATTGCCATCTCTAGCACTGGGGTGCTCTCCCTGGATGCGCGCGATAAATCATACCCAACGTCGGTTTCGCTCCATCTGACGCTGGGGTGCACTCTCTGGACGCGCGCGATAAATCATGTCCAACGCCGGTTTCGCTCCGTCCGATCTTTGGGTGCACTCTCTCGACTCATGCGCGATCCACCTGCCATGGCTTCACCGAGTCCGGCCACGAGGTGTGCTCTGTCTCCCCAACAATGTTGCACCCAACGCCGCCCGTCGAGTCCGTACCGGGGTTCTTATTCTATTCGTCTCGAGCCTTCATACCAGGTACGGCTTCACCGAGTCCGGTCTTTGGTACTGCTCGTCCTCCAAAGTAATCGCACCCAGCCACGGCTTCACGAGTCCGACTTTGTGGTACGTATTCTGCTTCAAAATGCTCAAATTCAACTCGATAAAACCAAACCTATGAAAACCAGAGTTAACTCGATTCCATAGAAAATATATCCAAAAATTATGAAAAATGGACACCAGGTTAACAGCTCAACTCACAAAAAACATAACAAACATATGCAAAACACTTTTAAAAAAATAGATTTTATTATAACCCAACCTTATATATATTTAATACAACATACGTGCCCAAATATGTAATATACTAATATACACACAGTGCTATATATTACTATATCAGTTTTACTTTTACATACACCTTTAACATGAGCAGCAATCCCGCAGCTAGGCGTTGAAGAAATATTATTGTTCTTACTTTCTGTAAGAAATTCTGTGACATATATAGATCGATTACTTGGAGATTTCAGCCTAAAGTTATTATTAAAGTGGTCATCAAAGTGGTTACATACTTACATTGTATTCAGAATTTTACTAGTGTCACATTAAAATTGTTTGACATAAAAGATATAGCACGTAGACGTGTGGGTTAAATGAATTTTCTTGTCTCTTATATAATTAATTTCTCCCGTAAAACTTTAAAATGTAGCAATCTTAGTCATAAATTCAAGAAAAAAGGGACTAAAGTTGCTGCAGTAAAAAGATAAAATTAGCGACAATTTTAGTAGCAATTTAAATAATTTTTAACCCTTGTCGTAGATGGAAAATTTATGCGTGCCACACAACTATAGTACAAGACTGAGAATGCTGCTGAGCAACTATTTGAGGACCAAAAATGTAATGGATCCTGTAAATGACAATATTATTCTATGCTAAAAAAGTTGAACAGATTAATTAGTGTATTATATCTGTATAATAGTCAACTTGGTTAATTAGAATATATGTAGTTGATGGATCGGTCAGACAAATAATAATGATAACATCGAACAGTAGTAAGTAATAACCGATCTAATTGGCCTGGGGACGAATGTACATTCTATGATAAGAAATGAAACATGCATATATGGTACTCTTTCTAAAAATGGTAATTGAAGTGATATCGAAATAATCCTCATAACTAGCTAATATGTGGAAGTGGAGAAGAAAACAACTAAGAGAAGAGAAGCTAGAGATTAAATAACGAGGTAGTAGCTAGCTATAAACGTAGATGAAAATTGGGTTATAAGTTAGAATGGAGTGAGTATACATAAGAATTAAGTGCAGTTGGTGGTGGTGTGGAGCTCAACGGGGCCATAGTGCAGGAGTTCTTGGATCATTTGCTCAACGTGATCTTCTTCGAGGATCATCAATTTCTGCTGCTGCTGTTGCTGGTTCCACGCACTAGTAGTAGAAGAAGTAGCATTAATCTTAATATTAGGGGTGGCGGCGGAGGCAGAGGGAGCAGTGGCATTGTGATTAGGCGGTGATGCGGCGTTGGTGAGTTGAAGTGAAGCCTGCATGTAGCACATATTGAAATAAATAGATAAAGCCCTTTGTAAATATTCCACAATAAAGATCATGAAGATAAAACTTCGAAAATAAATCTCTAGACTATTGCAGAAAGCTCTAAAATAAAATACAATCTCTAAGAAAATATAAATGGTGGAATGGTGACATGTATATTTATAGATGAAGAAACTCTCTTGAACCCTAAAAGGATTGTGATACGCATAGGATCTTAGAAGTGATCAATTATTGTGGGAGAAAGTACTTGGGTCTAAGTAGGAATCAAAATACACAAAATAGAAAAAAATCCTGAAAATATGTGAAAACTTGAAAATTCTCGCCACGCTCCACGGTAGACAGCTCGACTTTCTTGTTTGACTAATTCTCACTGGTTTAAACTCCGACTCACGCACCATTTTTGCCTACGGACCTCTATCGAACTGTACTTTAATCCTGTCAACTTTTAACTCATCAATTCATTCTTCAATTTTCTTGAAAAATTGACAAAAGATGCCAACGAGTATCATTTTTTCAAAAATAAACAAAAACAATCAAGTACTCATTTCAAACATAATCTCCACCATCAAATAAGTCATAAATATGCATCATAAACCATTGAAAATCCATGTTTATTAGGTCTCGTCAGATATCATATTAGAATTTGGCTTATTCATCATTTTAAGGGGTTGGGTGAAATCCCCGGTTCTAATACAAACAAATTCTCATCATTAGAACCCTCGATACGAGAAATCAAATGTTGGGCTTTAATGAATTCGAAAAATGAAATATGAGTTAAAGTTCAATATACTTGATTCTTCTCATTCTTTGTTAAATAATCAGTCTGGATTATTAATATTTCCATGATCTACGATTATCTTTAAAAGAAATATTATTGCAATACATATGAAGTATTATATAAAAAATATTATATATAAATATAATGCAATTATAAAAAATCAATGGTTCAGAATGTAAATACATTTCATATATAACAAACCAATAATTAGTTATGTTGCCTAAATCGACATCAGCGGATAAAACTTATGAAACTTGAATTAGGGTTTATGTTGCCTCGTAAATAACAAACCAATAATTAGTCTACTTTTATAGTATACTCAAGTAGATTTATGTCGCCGTCTATTTCTGAAATAATTGCTTCAATAAAAAAAAATATTGCTTCAATAAACTTATGAGTGAATAATTAATGTATATTGTACAACTTATGTTGAATATGTTTAATTAATTATTTATAATTAGGAGCTTGAAGAATGAATGACAATCGTGAGTGGATGTATAAGAGATTTAGTTCGGTTGGTGGATTAAATATTGAATTTCGAGATGGACTTGAAAGTTTTATTGAATTCGCTAAGTACTCAGTTTTTATTCGCGGATGTTTCATTTGTATTTCATTTATTAATTTATTTTCATATCATTGTCAACTCATCAAAATCTAATGTCATATCAGTTTCAAAATTATTATAATTAATAAGTTCATTATTTATTTACTTATTTTAAAGTTCGTGTTCAAAATTACATCAAAGTTCTTGTATATATATATACTCTTTTTAATGTTTATGTATAAATCCAAAAATCATATCAAAATTTGTGTATTTATATGTCATTAACCTAAAATAAAATGAGTTTCCTATAGTCAGAAGGTACAAGTTTGAATTCATTAATACCTCTATAAGTCTGTCTGAGTCTGTCATATCTAGGGGTGGGAAAAAAACCGAAAAATCGGTATATCGAATTTATCGTACCGAAAAATATCGAATTTTCGGTATACCGTAATTTTCGGTACGGTATGGTACCGTACCATTAAATTTCGGTACGATATCGGTATCATATTTTCGGATACCACGGTATACCGATATATACCGTACCGCGGTATATACCGAAAAATTCGGTATATACCGATATATCGGTACATCGATATATACCTATACCGCGGTATATTTGCGGTATACTGGTAAGTTTGAGCCCTTAATAAATTGTTAGCAGGCCATATAATCGATAACCCATAATAAATAATAGCCCAATTAATAATTAGTTTGGGCCCTTAGATTTAATAAGCAAACATAGAAAATTTATAAAAGAAATAAAAAAATAACACAAATAATATAGAAAGAAAAATAATGGAGCCTAATTTACTCCATTCTATCAGCGCCGCATCATTCATGTTCTTATCGTTGCCGCATCTCCACCGTCAGCGTCTCTGTGCGTGTCGTGCCGCTCCAACGCGACGGCGACGCGAAGCCTCTATCCCACCGCCAACTCGCAGTGGTTATCTGTGCCCGTCGTGCCTGCTATTCTCCTCTCCGAGCTTTCTCTGGTTGGTGTTTTACCAGTTTTGATGAAATTGCTTTGAATTTTGATCGCGGTCGTTTGATGTTTAGAAGTGTTTATTTGATTAGTTTTCGGTTTAGAAACTTTGGTTTTATTTGTGAGAAAGTGGAGAGAATCAGTATGTATGTTGTCTAGTTAACAATTAAATTGATCTCTTTAATTGAATATTGGAATTTATTATTGATTGTTGAGTTATTTTGGATCTGTAGGTTAGTCTATACTTTTTATTGCTAAGTTGAAGAGTGGAGCTCCAAAGATACAGATCTCGGATCCGTAGGTTAGTCTATACTTTTTATTGCATTATACACCAAAAGAAAATCTTGAAATACATTTCGTCTTCATATATAAATGGGATACTCCTTCCTCCTGAATGCACTGGTAAATTGTAATCCAACATTTTAAATCCAATCAATAATAATACAATAAAATTACTAAATTTTTATTTTGCACATTTGCATTACTGCATACCAAGAGCAAGAGGGTGTTTGCTATCATAGTAAGAATGTTTTACATATGTTATTTGTTTGAGAGAGTAGTGTTCTTCGTTTGCTAAGTTTATTTGTTTGTTTCTAATTTTGTTACTTTATGATGTGGTTGGTATTTTTATTGGAAGTTACTAATTTTGTTTTGCATTCAGTTACCATTGTTTGTCAAAAGCATATTCTTCTACAAGCAAAAAAAATTTGTTGAATACTGAGCTTAGCATTAATAGAGGTGGGTATTTGATATTGGATATTTGGGTATTTGATAATCGAACCGAATCAATAGATATCGGTTAATCGAATAATTGATTTCATTGGATACGGTTCGGTATTGGATATGAGATTTTTAAAATTCGGGGTATACCCGAAAACCGAATAGATATACCGATAACCTAAAATAATTATATAATTATATATATATATATATATATATATATATATTTTTTTATTTTATAATTAATATTTAAAAAAATAGTAAACGCACGCACTTAAGCTTCTTCTCGGAACTTCCTCCCGTGTCTTCAGCTGCCTGCCCTAGTTTAGAAATTATAATTTCATTCAATTCATTGCTGTAGCTACGCGCCTCCACCGCGCCACCGTCACCGTGCCACCTCCCACCGACAGATAGCCGGCACTCCGCTCACCTCCCACCTGACCACCTCCCACCGACAGCTAGCTGGCCCAATTTGAGATTCAATTAGTCTGCAATCTGCATCGTGCCCTTTCCCACCTAAATTGCGTCGTGCCCCATTTCCACCGTCGCCCGTCGTTGCTCCTGCTCGGCCGCCACCGCCAGCTCACCTCGGAACTCCAGATCTGATCGACGACGACGCTCGCACTGCCCTCGCTGCACACGGCCCTCCTGCTGCTGCTGCACACTCCACCCTTTGGGCTTAATCACTGTGAGAAGATGAAAGAAATTATATTTTGATTTAACATCTGTTTGTGAAATATTGCTGTTTTAATCGACTGGGTTTCTTGAAACTCTGTGATGAATGCATTACTTTGTAGGCAAAGTAATATTGTTTGTGCGTCGTTTCTAGCTATGTGTTTCGTGCTCTTGTGCCATAACTCTTGCTGCTATATTCTATTTCTCAGCTTTGATAATTTTGAGTTCAAGTTTGAATCTTTTGTTAAATTTTGGTGAAAATGAATGCAATATTGTACATTACCCCTAAGCTAGATAATCTTGAGCTCAAGTTAGAATATTTTGTTAAATTTTGGTGAAAATGAAATGCAATATATGACTTGCAATATTTTGTAACTAATCTGAAGTCTGAGTCTGTGTGTTTACATAATAGTGTAGGTGTAATTCTGAGTATATGATTTTTCTGTGATTAAACCTTGTGCTCTTTTTTTGTGAATATTTGGATTCTACGTGTTTATATAATAGTGTATATGAAAGTTTGAATCCTCATCCACTGAAACACATCTCGCAACATGTGTTATTATAGACGAAGATTTATGGGTGGATTTGTGTTTTGTTTTTCAACATCTCGCAGCAGGTTTTGATTGAAAAAAAAAAAATTGGGTTTAAAAACGGTTATTCGGTTAACCAAATAACCGATTGGTTAAATCGATCGGTTATTTGGTTAACCGAATAACCGATCGGTTCGGTTATCGGCTAGTATCCAAAGTGAATAATCGGTTTCGGGTAACCGAAAATTCGGTTCGGTAACCGGATACCCAGTCCTAAGCATTATGTTGGATTGAATTTTAATTATAGGATATTATCTTTACAAGTTTGTTGTTATTTTCGATATTTTTAGTAAGTTTACCGAATTTCGGTATGGTATACCGAAAAATCGGTACGGTATCGGTATGAAAATTTATCATAACGTATTTTTCGGTATACCGATTTTCGGTATATCGAACGATTCGGCACGGTATCGGTATGAAATTTTTCATCCCATATTTTTCGGTACGGTATACGGTTGACGATTTTTTTTTTGTATACCGTACCGATCCACCCCTAGTCATATCTGTTTTCTTAAATGTGATTTATTCATTTTTTGTTTATAGATTATTTCACGGGAATGTTTATCCCGTGCACCGAATGAAACAAATGAAAATTTCCAAGAATTCAAAAATAAATAAAAAATAAAAAATATAAAGAGGCCCAACGGACCAACCTCCCTCGAAAAAGAAAATAATAATAAATCATAATTTGAACAAAATTAAAGAAAAAAGAAATATACATAAAAACTAAACCCTAGTTTTATAGCACCACTTATGCTGATGTTGGTGATTCTTCTCCAATTTTGATTTTGTCACCATTGATAGTCTCCCGTGAGAAACATAACTATCCTTGATGCAACAAATTGTGTCTTTTTCAGACATTAAATTGAATATCTGAAGCAACTCCCAGTCGTGTCGACGCTGCTTCTTTTCAATTGTCTGCTGCATCAGCAACTCTCAGTCGTGTCGACGCTGCTTCTTTTCAGTCGTGCCGTCCACCACCTGTGTTTCGCATCTTGACGTCAGGATTTTAAGGTTGTGCCCCTTCTCCGCCTTGCAAAAATCTGACTTTCCTATTCTTTAAATAACTGCACAAAAATTCGAGGACAATTTAGCCCCATAACCTTTGCTCTGCGAGATCAGGTCAAATTTCTTTCTCTTTTTCTTGTTCCCGTCGAAAATTCAATTCGCTTTCTGGGTGTTTCGTCCGTCGTGGAAATATGAACTGGGTTCGGGTTCTGATTCAAGAATCGATATTTGTTTGTTGCTTTTCTTTCTATTTACCGAATGATACATGAACTTCTAATCTAAAAAATAAGTTAAAAAAATCAAATATTAAGATGGATTTGTTTGTCGGCTTCACTTCTTTTGTAAGCCCAATTTCATATGTTTTCTGGGCTTGGAGTTATAGAGAAAGCCCAATGGCAGCAGCATGTGAAGGTTAGGTTTTTCTTGACATCGCTCATCGTTTCTCTCTCTTGCGCTTATACACACCAGCCAGCCGGGAGAATGCCCTCCACCCGCCGGATATTGGGTTTGGAGCAGAGAAGGAAGCAACAGAAAATGAAGAAAAAGGAACCAAAGATGATTAAGGACGAGCGATTTGCTTCGGCGCAGTCAGACCCTCGCTTCATGGAAGCCCCGAAGAGGCATTCCAAAGTCACAATTGACTCTCGCTTCCAGCGCATATTCACCGACCGCAACTTCATCTCCTCTCGTGCTCCTGTAGACAAGCGAGGAAGAACCAAGACTAACAACGCTTCCTCCTTGTCATCTCTCGCTCATTACTACCGTCTCCAACAAGAAAATGACCCAGAAATAGATGCCCAAATTGGCAATCCAGCTGAAAGTAAAAGTGAAGCTGAAAAATTGAGGAACCTTGAGGAAGAGGATGAAGACGAAGATGACGGCGATAATGATGATGGCCAGAGTGTGGACGAGTCTTCATCCACCAGTACTACTGACTCAGATGATGATAATTATGTGGATGAAAAGGAGGAAGAAGATACCCTTATGCTGCAGGTTGAGACTTCTTCCTTGTAAGCCCTGAACTAATAAGATGATTCAGTGTTGTAATTGTTTCTCTTTTTCTTGTTTGCAGGAGGATAATGTACCTGAGATCGACACTGAAACACGAAGGCTGGCTGTGGTCAATCTCGACTGGAGTCAAGTCAGGGTGCGATGTCTCATCTGTTTTACATTTTCATCTTCTTTTCAAGTCATGGCTTTTATTTTGAAAACACATTGCATGACACAAGCTATAGTTATCGTAAGAATAGTTAGAGAAGATTCCTTCAAGGACCATTTAATTTTATTTTATTGCATTGCATTGGAATTAAAATAATCCTCATTAAAACAAGAAACAATTCGGGTAACTATGATTGGCTTTTGAATTGTGAATACTTCATTACGGCTTTCTCTGGAATTTTTCTTTCAAGTATCAAAGCTTCTCTTTCCTGCATATACAGTCAACTTGATATCTCGACAGGGACATGTTGAATACCTAGTAGTATACGTTACTATATATAATTAGAAAGTATTTAAATTCAAAGGTACACCTTTTATGCATCTAAGCGGTACACGCAGCTATCTCAACACTAAATATCTCATTAGTTTTTCATTCGGAGTAGTTACATGTTTTGATAAATAGAATGTACTCTCCTTTCTCTATTTTGAACACTTATAATGTGAATCTCACGGTGAGAGTCCTTCATTGCGTTGTTGATTTGTATGTTTTGTTAACTTCATTTCTTCCTAAAGGGGTAAAATTTTGTCTCAGTCATCTGCTCATCCATCGAGTTTGGACTCAAGCGCATGGAAGAGGAGGCAGTCCGTGGGCCTGTTGGATTATTTGATGACGAGGATAAGCATGATGATATGGATGATGCTGATGATGATGATGAGATTGACCAAAGTAGACTACGTGCCTATGAGTTAAGTAGGCTAAGGTATATCTTTACGTTCTGGCTTTCACATTATATGCTTTTACTCTTTAGTTTTCACTTGTTTGAAATATCTATTCCAATGGAGAAAGCACTGACGAAAACTTCTCTTTTGAGTTTTAAGCTTGTCCATATGTCAATATTCAAGATGAAATTCATATTTGTGAGCAAGCATACTATGTGAAAAAATAGCGCAAATTTTAATTCCATTATTTATGTCTGAATGGATATCTTTTAAAGTCCTTATTTTAGAATATGTGTCATCAACTTCATTTGTGTTTGACCATACCTTTTCCTGTTAGGTATTATTATCTTGTTGTAGAATGTGATTCAGTTTCTTCATCGGATTATCTTTATAAAACTTGCGATGGGGTAGAGTTTGAAAGATCACTAATAAGTTGGACTTGAGATTTGTCCCAGATTCAATGGATTTTAAGCATCACCACGCGATGTTGCCACCGAGGTAATTTCTACACTTAACTAGTTTCATCTTCTTCTTCTTTCATAGTATTTTGAATTCTCGAATTTTTCCGTAGTTATAAAAATTAGGTACCTACTCATGCTTTGTTTGAATATCTAATCATATACTACGCATGGAATGGACTAGGTACGCTAATGGGAAGAGTATGGATGATATTATCTTATTTGTGCTATTCAATTTGGCTGCTTTTGCTTAGTTAAGAATAGGCTCATGTGTGAGGTAAATATGAAAAAGGCACTTGATGCATCTGATGAGCATTTTAATGATTCAAATAGTTTGTTGGAAGTTGATTCACATTATTCATGTAATGCTATATCTGATTTTAAGCTTTCTTACTACCATTATCTTTTGATTTTGTCCTGAACAATTTTCTGAGATTCAATGGTTCCAAACTCCTACTCCGGCTATCTTGAGAGCTCCACTATATTAATCTTACTAATTGACTGTTCTTAATGATTCTGATTCTTTTCTATTTAGGTACCAACAGATTATGAAGGTTTAGATTTTCAAACTCGAACGCTGCAACATAGCAACATTCATCTCACATGGGATGAAGATGAACCACAACGAGCAAAGACCTTGAAGAGAAAACTTAATGATGGGCAGGTAGGTGTTGTGTTGTAATTTTTAGCTGTACACCATTCTGGTTTAGTCATGCCTGATTCAAAAATTCTGGTGTAATAAAAGATTTTTCAAATGTTTAAACATGAGTTGACTTTGTTGTCTATGCAAAAGGTTCATTACTGAGTATCTAGTCATTTTGTTGCTCATCTTTTCATTTCATAATGCCAACTACATGTTGCTCCAATGGGCTATTGCAAAAATGATGAATGACTAAGTTCTTTTTATCTTTTCTCTGGTTGATAATTTATTTTAAGTATGTATTATTGGTTAAGTTCCTGTCAAAACATCAGGCAGAGTGGTGTTAGGATGAATTGATGGGGGCATTTGCTCCTTTTTATCTAGAGTGCTCTTTGGATTTAGGTGCTGGTCTATGAAATTAAATTTTTGAAATGTAGATGTTGGTTTTTAGACTTATAGTTTTGCATATAAGTTGTCAAATCCCAACTTTACGTTTCATGTACAATAGTTGTAATCTTTTCTTCCCTTGCAGATAGCTGAGTTGGAACTAAAAGAGTATTTGGCATCTGATGAGAGTGAATCAGATGTGGATAACAATGAAGATGAAGTGGAAGACAAGTCTGAAAAGAAGCGAGATAAGTACCGTGCTCTAATCCAGACAAGGGATGGCTCAGATGAAGATGAAGAAGACTATAATGGGCAGGACATGGAGGTTACTTTTAGTTCTGGATTAGAAGAAATAAGCAAGCGCATTTCAGAAAAGAAGAAATCAGAAACTGTTTGGGAGGCCTACCTCAGAAAGAGAAAAGAGAAAAAGAATGCTTCGAAGAAAGGGTCGAAATATGCTTCAGATAATGAGAGTAGTGACACTGATGAAGAAGTTGCAGCTGCAGAAGAAGCAGATGACTTTTTTGTTGAAGATACTCCAGCTGAGGAAAATAAGGGCACAAAAAAGAGGGTGAATGAAAGCAAAGCAAGCAGAGCAGAACTGGAGTTGTTAACTGCTGACGATACCAATTTAAAGGGCTACAACATAAAACCTAAGAAGCGCAAAGGGAAGAAAGGGAAAGAAATCCGTGACGAGGGAAAGATACCAACAGTCGATTATCAAGATCCGCGCTTTTCGGCTTTGTTCACCTCCCCACTCTATGCTCCGGACCCAACTGATCCTCAATATAAAAGGTGCTGTTTTATTTTGTTTGGTAATATTGTCATCAAGAAATCGATTATCTTTGTATGCTAATGAAGATCTTATTTTGGTGGTACAGGAGTGCACCTTATCATCGGCAGAAGCAGAACAAGTCTACTCGCTAGAATGAATGTATTCGTCCAATTTTGCCCGTTTCTTAACTGTATAATAGCTATAAGCTATGGTATTTTGGACAAAGATATCTTAGGATACAAATTCAAAACATACAACCACAAAAGCATAGCTTTGTTTTGCTTTTGCTACTTTATTATTGTATTATTATGAAGATGCATTGCATGCTTAATTAAGAGCATTTACTATTACCAGCTGGCTTAAATCGATCAAATGCTAGATTTATTCTTTTTCTAGGTACGACTTACGAGTTCAACACAGCAAGACATTGAACCATTTGACCAACACTTTGAAGAATATTGGTCGCTTGAGTTGTGCCTTCATTGTTTTATTTTCATTTATTTGTTTGCTTCTATGATGATTATACTAAAATTGTAGTAATTGACCTAGGATAATCAAATTCATATGTAAGTAGTACTCTGTCCAATTTTGCTTTTTAATGGCAATGAATAAGGTGGTATAGTATAGATATATCCATAAAATCAAATACTTTTTTTTTTGTTTCGCTTTTAAGTAGTTTATATTCCTCTTTAAGTTGTCTTACTCTAAGTGGTTCATATCTAATTTTTATTCTATTTTTATACATAAAAATGCATTGAATTCGTAATTTATATTATTTTACACACAAAAATACAATCCTCTTAATATAGGTGTCCGAAAATAATGAGTCAATTAAAATGAGATGAATACGATGAATTAGTTTTAACCGCAAGAGTCAAGACCGCATGAGAGCCGTCAAAAGTTTCTTCACCCATATCCATTTTTCATCTCACAAACTATTATTATATGTGATATATTTTATGGATATTATTTGACGGATATTGACCCGTCTGCTTGTCACGACCCGCCTACTTAATTAACTAACTAATCAAGTAATCACTATTAATTACTTAATTAACTAGCTAATTAAGCACACAAGCTGTGACTATGGGGTAGTTTAGATCATAATTTCTCAATAGAGATAACTCAAATGTTCAAGTTGCCAAGGTTTTACAAAAATTTCGCCAGGGTTTCGTTTGAAAATAGGATAGTCCAAATATCCAAAAACGACAATAAACCAACAGAAACAATTCCCAGCCTCCAACAAGATCATCAACAACAACCATCATATTTATATACATCGAAGTATACCAAGTTCAAGGACATTCAAGAGCGATGGTTTCATATTGGTGTCAACAAAATTGAGTATGCACAATGATAAGGTGGTGAGAATTGTGTATGAAGACACAACTCTGGGCATGACAAAGATTTATGTACATGATCAAAACCCTAGCTCGGTGTCCTTTCTCGCCACCATCTCCTTGCAACTCGCATATAGGAAAACATATGCAGGTACATGAGCACCGAAAAGTACTCGGTGGGCAATCGCCATAAAACATAATTGACTTGCCACTTATATTTCTAACACAGGGGTTTTAGTGAAATAACATGTGCTAGCTTTTCACATATAAAACATTTCATGATGCATGCTTCTTATCATTCTATCTCATACTATGCCGGCAATCTTTCCGTGTCGGTCCCGTAGGCTCCCGCTCACGGATACCATATCTCACGATATTTCTAGGTACCGAGAGGTAGGCCTCCTCTCAATACCGTGATCGGTCCCGAAGCTCCCGATCATCCTTGGTACACACGACTGCATCGAGCTCATCCAAGACAAGCCCGACGTCGTCTATAATCTCGTAGATAGGCATAATGCATATGCTAAAATAGGCAAGTCAACTCAAAAACATGCACATTCATTTTGAGAAAATAAACAATTATTGAGCGCTCATTAAAAGATAGTTAAGAAATGCCCACCTGATTAGTAGTCACTTTTTACTCCACTTTTTCAAATTGTTCGTTCTTTACGTCCTTCCTTGACCCACTTGATCCTTGTAACATAAAATTATTATTGAATTTAGCATACTATCTTATCCACTTAACCACTTATTAATAGTTCACTAATTAGAATTTCAAACGTCTTATAAATAAATAATTTCTAACAATTTTCTGAGAGTAACGTTTGTAATATGGATAGCCCAATTAATTCAAACTCTTCCAATTTCATCCCAAACTCCCCAATATCATCACCATATACATAATTATGCATTTAGAAACTTAAAACAAACTTAAACTCATTCATTTACACTTTAATCGCTTAATGCCCTTCAACTACACATATAGAAAATTTCAATAGTTTTACTATCTAAAATTCATTTAATATCAAATGTCTCATAATTATACTCATTTAGTATCAATGATCATTAATCCATGATCCATTCAATCTTGGTCAAGGTCATCACATAAAATCATGCTTTATACTAAACTTTAATGTTTCAACTTTTACAATTCATGTCCATAAAATCCTATAAATTCAACTTAAGCATTATTTTTATCATAGATCTCAAATATCATATCAAATACATCAAATAAAATCAAAAATCAAAGTTCAATACATCCCTTAATTTTCAAAATTTCAACTTGATTCCTATGCATGAATTAAATTCCTATAAATTCATACTATACATTATTTATACTCTAGATCCCAAATATCATAAGAAATGGATCAAATAAAATCAAAACATTAAGTTCCTTCAACCTTTCATTTTCGAAAATTTCATAAGTTCATATACATGATTTAATTTTTCATTTCTTTGATTATATGATGTTTATCACCACTCATTAACACTTTTCCATATTCAATTCAAGCTCATATCATCATATAATCAACATATAAAAGTTAGGGTTTATCACATTTTATTTCAATTAATTATCAAGATTTAAATCATTAATATTGCTAATTATGCACATTAAACATAGAATAAGCATTAAACAATGCAAGAATTAAATAAATTCATCTCATAATCAAGTCCATAATTTTCAAAAATATCATAAGCATAAGAATGATTTTTCTCAAATTTAAACCGTAAAAGTTTAAGTATATCGCGATTTACCTCGGTTTTGCGATTATCCGAAAATTCTACGGTGAATTCTAGCCAAAATATGAGAAAGGAGATGAAAATATGGAGGTAAAGAGAGGAAAGGTTTCGCCATATGGAGAAGAAAGGAAGGTGATATGTAGTTATAAGAAATTTGAAGAATATTCTAGATTCATTTAGGTATTTTAATATTATTAATTTAAAATTCTTTTAGTTTCCATTCTATTTTAATATTAACATAATAATACCCATTTCCAAATTTCAACATCTCATAATTTTCCTTTTATTATAAAGATTCATAATAAATTATTTCATTACTATAATACAATCTCTAAAATATATCAATTTAACCCTTTTATAAACAATTAATCAAACAATTATTAAATTTCTTTCTAAATTCTCAAAATCATTTCCAATATTTTTCTAACCCCAAAACATAATTAAATAAAATTATTAAGGCCTTCATTTCATAAAAAAAAATCATTTCATTGAAATTTCTAATTAAATCGATCATAAATAATAATTAAATCCTAGTTTAAAATAAATATTTCCATATAACTAAATTTTCATTCAAAACTTGATTACTCATTCACATATTCACTATTTTATTCCAAAATATTCATTTCGGACTAAATCCGAATTTTTTTTCTCGAATTTCTCTTTCTTCGATTTAAATTAATCAATTTCTATTCTTTTAATTCATTGCACATTCCTTTATCATTAAGAATGCAAAGCCCATAAGCCTCTAATCATCTCTTAATTAAGCTCTAATTTAGTTCATTAGACTCTAATTAGGATCCTTAAATTTTGGGTTACTACACTGCTGATAAGGTAAATCTGTTTTCTTTCACTAATAAATAAATTTAAAATTTTATATTATCACTTAATTAAAAATTTACATATAACACGTGACTGTACTAATATGCTATTTAAAGTTAAAATAAAAAATCTCATCACACATTAAGTGAGAATTTTATTTTGGGAAAACTCAATATTTAGCATTCAAGGTTGATAAAAAATGGTCTCTTGTACATCCGGTTCAAAAATAACATTTGATATTTTTCTTCAATGTAAATAATATTTGATATTTCTCTTTAATGTAAATAATATTTTTTTAATTTAAATGATAATTTTTTAATAACAAATGATAATTTTGTCGGTCCGCATTATACGAACGGATGTATAGGAGTGTTTTTGTGTAAAAAAGAAGTTGCACCAAAATTGTATAGAAATATAGGCAGACGGTTCCCTTCCCTTCCCTTGTACTCCTTTGTCCCATTTAAAATGTCTCACTTTCCTTTTTGGGCTGTCCCATTACAAATGTCTCATTCCATTTTAGAAAGTAATTAACACTTCAAAAAGTATGGGACCTACCTACTTTTTAACACTTTAATAACTTTATATCTTCCTCCTAAATACCCATATCCAAAAGAAATGAAACACTTTAAATGGACCGGAGGGAGTATTATTATCTCCACATACATCCTTACTAGGACTAGGAGCTTAATAATCACAATTCACAACGCAAAAGCGATTTTGGGTTTTCCGTTATCAAAATCTGCAATCCCAATTCCAAATCCGGATGGATATTCATAAAAAAGAATTGGGATTTTGAGGCTCTGAAATTAGAATAAAAGTGGGCGTATGTGTTGAGAAAGAAGGAAAGATCGATGTTGCGCAGAATGATGGGGCGGAAGGGGAAGACGGGCACTATTCCGGTGTACCTCAATGTATACGATCTCACCCCATCAACGGCTATGCTTACTGGCTCGGCCTCGGTATCTATCATTCTGGGGTTCAAGGTAATTGATTGCTTTCATTCTTTCAACTCTACCTTCAATCTTTTCCTTATGTATGTATTTTTATAAATAAATTGAACCGTGCAGAGGAGCCTTCGCAGAGACTCATATGGGAATACACTCACGTTATAATTGGGAGGTGTGGTATACTTGTCGGAATTGCTGCTCTTATCAATGGGATGAAACATTTGGGAGAGAGATATGGTGATGAAAATGCTAATAGCCTCAGCTGGGCTCTGATACTTTGGTTCTTACTGGGTGCTTTGATGGTGATATATTTGGAGTATCGTGAGATGGGTAGAAGACGAGACGAGCGCCCGGAAGAAGCACTTGGGTTTTGGGTAATGGAGAAGAAGAGTCTAGAGACCTCCTCAAGGAAAGCTCACCAGCAAAAGAGAAGGAATCTGGTGAGGTTCGTTAGAAGCGTTGAAATGATAAGCGATGATGCAGTTTTGAAATCTATAGAGATGCATTAATGTTGTTTATAGGCTATACTATAGCGTTCTCCTCTCCCCGATGTTTACACTCAATAACCTAGTCAACTCAAACCACATTATTATTAGAGGTTCTGTTTTATATAGCCATCCAACTTAAGTAATGTCAATTATAGCATTAACAAAAATATCAAATTATAATCATTTCTTGGCTTATTGGGACTATTATCACCAAATAGTACCAATAGGTCCAACTATAGTTGACTATAGTTGGACCTATTGGTACTATTTGGTGATAATAGTCCCAATAGGGCCAGTAAGTTGGCTATAATTTGATATTTTTATGTTGGTGGCTATAATTTGACATTCCTTAACTTGGATGACTATATATATAAATTTCCACTTATTATTATTCTTTTCACACTAACCATGCTTTACATTTCCAGTTGATTTAACAAATGTATAATTCTTCTCAATGAATACTGGATTTAACAGTCTAATAATTGCTATTGAATGTTGTAACCAACAAAGTTGTAATCTTATCCGCCTTTTATGTATATTGCTAGTTAAGACTGAGAGATGTAATTCCCATGATATTAGGTGTAAAAGGTTTTTTTTCTTTTCTTTTCTGTAACGACAAGCATAGAAGTTTGTAGATTAAGAAAATTGTACTGATTTCGGGAAAGGCAAAATATGTGCCTTCATGTACTCCATATATATATAAAGCAGTGAGCTATTGTAAAAACCTTTATTATCCTATAAATGTGAAAACAATATATTCTCTATGAAAAATTAGTGCACTAAAAAAATATATTTGAATTTTTGCTCCTCATGGGATTCGAACCTGGATGGTGTATAATGCACTCATCCAGTAAAGTGATGCATCACCGTAGATCTTCATGATCTAATGGCTGAAAATGATTCTTACGTTTTTATTTTAAATAAGGTTTTTATTGAACCTACTCCTATATATATATATATATATATATATATATATATATATATATATATATTCGTTGCCATCTTCAACCAAGAAGAAATGAACTAGTTGAACAAGTAGAAATGGAAATAGATGAAGAAGAAGAAAAAAGTAGAGAGTTGTGTTCATAATTTACTGAGAACTGGAAAAAAAATTGTTGCGAAAATCCGTAAGTGTTGGTAATTGTCTATCGTAATTGAGTGTTTTAATTAGATTTTAAACCTCTGACGACTGTCTTGCAATGTAACTAATGTCACTAACTTGTTTTGGAGTAATGTGTTGTGTTACAGGTTTCAGCAGTAGATCTATCAGCTTTGACATGTCCAAGATTGATGAAGTTCGAGCAATACTGAAGTCAATTATACTGATAGGAGTATCAGTATCAACGCATTTAATAGAAGTTCAGCTGAAGGATCGTGTACTGATGACTGAAGACTAAAGGAATGTCAACTGATATCTGAAGATGGAAATTATAAGCAATGCTGATAAGAAGAGCTACTGGAATAAAGTCGAAGACTGAAGACTGACGTCGAAAGACTTAAGCCTGGAGACTCAGCGCTGAGAGATTAAGAAGCCATATTATGACTAAGTGTCAAATCAGGCAGCTGACTGCCCCTACGGGAGTCTAAGCTGGCGTCCATGAGACAAAGCTATCGATTGATAGTCAAAGCTGGTGATAAGTAATCAATGATGGCTATACTAAGTCAAAATTGGTTGATGAAAGGTCAAAGCTGACTATATCTATGTCTAGCTGAATGCATCATACTGACTCAGGTTTCCAAAGCTGACAAAGACGAGAGTCTAACTTGTCGATAAAGGTGAGCACCTCGACCGCCCAACTCAAGTCAATGTCGATAAAATAGGGACTCAACTCAACCGAGAAATCTGAAGAAATTAAGCCTCGAGTCTTTGACTGACAAGTGTGGTAGCGACGCCAAAAGATCCTGACATGACAGAGGATATTTTCAGAGTTGGAGAACTACAGTGTACGATGATGTTGACTATGTCAGAGATGTACGGGGATTCTCAACAGTAAGAATTCAAACGAAAAAATAGAAGGATTTGAATATCATCCCTCCAACGGCTCTATTCTTATTTCTCTCTATATATACTCGCAAAATCCAACATTTGAAGGTTACCGAAACATTACGCAAATGAATACTTAAAGCATTTAAGCTCAAAGCTCAAGCCAATCAATCAATGATTTCGAAGAAGGAAGTTAACAATGTTATCAGTAAATCTCAAGAGCTCACATATACTTATCAGTTCGAGACTTTAGTGTACATTTCCTTAAGTCTAAGATATTTATCTTGTATATCTTAATCTTAAACAGATTGAGTTTATCACTTGTGATAACTCAGATCAATAGTTGAAAAACTCCTGTACAAAACCTCTCATAGTTGAGTAGAAGTTTGGACAAGTAAGCAACGAAGTGTTAGTTGTCGAAAGCTTAATTTCTAACACCCGTAAGCTAGAGGTTAAGTCAACTGCATCCGAAAGCAGTTAGGATTTCCTAGACCAAAGAAGCGTAGGAAAAAGGCAGTAAGGCGGGATCGTAAGGTAAATTCGATCCGTGTTTATATCTTGTAGAAATAAACAAGACCAAATCCCGAGTTAACGGATTGATTGAGCAATCAATCCGTAGATGTAGGAGTTGATCTCTCTGAACCACGTAACTCAACGTGTTATTTACTTTCAGTATTGTTATTTTAAATTGCATGTTATTGAACTATCATCACCAGCACATAACAACACAACATAGTTTCAAAACCTTCTATCATTATCCGTTTGATATTGAAGAGATATAAACTAAAAACTGACTAATCAATATTTTGTTAAGTGTTTCAGACTGACTTTAAGTTTTCAATAAGGCAAATACAGTAACCACCATATTATGCATGCATATCAGTTATCAATCCAACTGACCAGCTACCTCAAGATCGAAGGGTTTGCTAACGGTATCACTCAAGACAAAACGCCTATTATCTCGAATCGACCACCAAGACTAGCGAGATACACCGAGTACTAGACTACCGCCACGACCACCATCGTCATGTAGCCAGTCCTTATCAAAAGAAAAGTTTTAAAATTTATCTAACTGATGTATTCTCTCCTAGAATCCCACTCCAAGACCAAAATCCCTTGCCCCATTTATATTTTGAGGTTGAAAAAATTAAAGAGACCAAAATCTGGACATCGAAACAAGGAGGCATAATTCCGATGCTGGTTGCGGACACATTCTATGATAAAGTGCTGGGACATGCCACATATTGCATTGATATAGCAGCTGTCCTCCACTCATCATCATCATCCTTCAATATTCCTATTCCTACAGCTCCCGAATGTAGAACTGCAAGAACTGAGTTTAGCCAACGTGATTTTGTTCGCAAATTAGGGTTATGATTTACTTAAACAAGTAATTTTTTGCTAATCGGTACAATAATACATTATTCAGTTTCCACTTGATGCTATGTATATATATATATGATCCATCTCTTCTTCTCGTGCTTAAACAAATGTGTGAGATCAGTAGATGATTTTGGAGAAAGTATGTGGAGAAACCCTAAAGCGGACACCACGGACTTCTTTAACTATGGATTGGACGAGAAACAATGGAAGGATTACTGCAAAGGGATGGCAAGTATCTAATCTTCCTTTTAAACTCTTTACTATATTATGTAATTAGGAAAATAAATATAATGATTACATGAGCAGAGTCCAGTACCAAGAGAAACAATCGAGGTCTCACTCTGCTACTTTTGTCTTCCGATTAAGAGAAGAAGCATTCATTCTTTGTTTCTGATGCATCACCGCCACATCTCTGCATTCTCTACTTCAGGAGGGGAGATACTGGAGCATAACACTGAATGCATAAACCAAAACTCTCGGTCAGAATACATGGATTGAGAATGAAACACACACACACACAATTATGCTTTAATTCGGTGCCATCAATATCCATGATCCGTTTTCACCATTCGCAACCTGATCATACATACTACGACCAGCTCTCAGTGAAGCAATTCCCACTGTCCAAAATAACTGAACAAACCATAAACAATACTAATTATTCAAGAGCAGGAGCCCATGATCTTGTTTATTGAGGTTTCTAAATGGTGTGAAACAAAACAAACAAATTGAGCTACCCACTTTCACCCGCGTACTTTTTCAATCATCACACTAAACAAGATGTAAGAAGAGCAAAAGGTGATCATGAATTAGAATGTCATATCCTTTAACCATGCATCAAACAGAGAACAAGAAGAAAAATAAACATTCTATAGAACTCCACATATTGATATTCAGCTGGTTGCTTAATCCGCAGAAAGGAGATTTGTGGGAGGCCTTCTTCTTCCCCAAGATTGCCTCCCAAACCAAGGGCGAGAACGGACCTTTCTTATCCAAATACTCCTTAACTGCTTTCTCCTCCAAGAAGAACCCTTGAGCCTCATTGCTCCTATCACACTCTGAGCCTCCTCCAAACCTCTCTCCTGCAATACCGATCAACCAATCCCGTGAAAGTAGCCAAATTCGTGGAATGTCCAGCCTCCAACATGGAAATACTAAACTCATAGGCCTCCTCCAACCTCTTCCCACCGCACACACACAGCCCCCTAATCAAAACCCATAACTGAAGGCACTAGGAATGATGCCGTTGCCCTCCATTTTCTTGAAAATCCTGACCGCATCATCCAGCTTCTGCGCCTTGCAGAAGCCCTCCACCACGGCAGTGTATACCACCACCTCTGGGAATGGCGCCCTTCTCGCGCATTAATCCGAACAGCATCATCGCATCTTGGACCAGCCTGTCTTTACACAACCCATCCAGCATAGCCACCGCATTCGGGATCAACCCGTCTCATTCATCTTCTTGAATATCTCATCTGTATCCGCGCTATCACTACCTTTATCCACTTCCTCTCTCTTGTAGCTAGGGTTTTCTTTATTGCTGTCACTATCCAGCCCAAGCTTGAATCTTTCGAGAAAATCAGCATCGGTCTCTGCCCCAAAGGTCTTCCGCGCGCGATTAGAATTTGATGAAAATCGAGATTGATTATTTCTGATTGGGCGGTCGGTAATGGGATCGCGAGGCTGATTGGAGAAAGAGCCTGCAGCGGTGTTACGTAGGAGACGAGCTCCTATGGAGCAGAGTTTAGTTCTGAGCACCGTCGACATCGAAAACCCTAATATTTCCTAAATCCAATCTTCAGCAGCTAATTAAACCCCAATTTCCCCATCGGCGTCACCTGCGCTGCACATTTTAGTTTTGTAGAGAGCTATTTAGTAGTACTATTCTCTTATATTGCTTGTATATAATTACTATTTTTAAAGATTTTTTTGGAAAGCTTTGTTGCAATTATTTTTTAAGACAAAAATGTATTAAAATATTCCAAGATTATAACATACTACAATCTATTTGATATACCAAAAGGAATGGGAATTCTAATAACAATCCAATTGCAAATTGATTTTTATTTTCTTTTCTAGTGTTAAATTGGAAGAATTTTATTTATCGGAGATAAAATTGATATAAAAAATATTTTATGTTACATTCACATTCTCTCACCTGAGTTACTCAGTAGTTGTTCTTCATGATATTGAGAGAAAAAGAAAAGCATAGGAAAATAGTTGCTGAAAATGGTTCCCCAACATTATCTACGGCGACAATGACGATAACTTCCTCAAGTGGTTGTCAAATTTTGTGACTGTGAAGTTTACTTTTGAGAATTAATCTAGATAAATAAAAATAATATATCTTAATTTATTATATATTTTGATGGATTGGAACATTGAATATTTTGATGAGTTGAAATATTAGAATATTACAAGGTTCTTGAAATTTTTTATTATTTGAGCTAATTTAGCTTGATTCATATTCAAAATGTAGGATTGAAGAAATCATAATAACGAGAATAAAAATATTTAATCACATACTCTATCCATTATGAAAAATAAACATCACTTTAATGTTAAAGATACAATAGTTGTTATTTGTGTTACACGAGTTAATCTAAGTCGAGCATGTTGTTACTTATACAACTAAATAAAATTAATTTCATTGTGTTCTCGCCCATAACTCTTGGAGATAATCCTTTCAATAGCTCAAATTTATGTCATACTTTAGATTTATAATAAGTTAAAGTTTTAGAATACGTTCTATCATATTTTAGTAGTCCTCACTTTTTTTTATCTCATGTTCTCTATGTGATTGCCTCTCTCCCAACATGATAATATTATCCATAATTGAAAGAAAACGGGGAAAATACTTGTCTTAGAAAAAAATTCGATCATGATCGAAAAAAATTATTCAATCTACTAAATATGTGAAAATAATGGAAAAAATAAGACACCCTTAAACTAAAACAAAGAGAATAACGTTACAGTTTGTTTAAATTTTGTTGATGTACATTGTATATTTTGTGTGAGAGAGAAAGAATGAGGAGGTTGTTAAATGTTAACATTAAAATTTGTTTAAATTTTGTTGATGTACACTGTATATTGTGTGTGTGAGAGAGAGAGAGAGAGCATATAAACCAATTCTTATTATTACTTCATACTATTTGCGACCAATTAACAAGAAGGAAAGTAGAAATTATGTTTACTAGCATTCTGCACATGCGAATTTTACATAAGGATTTTCTTTAATTGTTTCACAAAAATTCACTAATGAATCGATTCTTTGTTATTATATAAACAAACTCATAAATTCTGAAATTACTAGTACTTATATAAGAGTGATAAAATGTACATGATACATAATATAATTGTCACGCGTGTTCAAGACATATTTATATTTATATTCAAATTTGTTTATACTAGCTCTCTTAAATTTAAATAGGATAAATGACATATTAATTTATGTATGTTTAGATTATTTGACCGACAATATTCATAGTGCAAATTGATTAAAATAAGATAAACATAGAACTTACACACTTTTGCACGATCAATTATAATTATATATTGCTATATCAAGCGTATTCGTGACGGACTAATAAGTTTTAATTTCAGAAAAAGATAGAAAAGTTGTCACTCATACCACAAATATTGTATTTAGGGAAGTATTCCAAAATATAGTAGGATGAATTTTAATTGTTGTAATTTCTAATGATTTTATTCACTTTTATCTTATATCCAATATTTATTTACCCAAGATATGGATTAATTTTGATGTGTGTCACGTATCGTCAAAAATAAAAGGGTTATTGCATATAAATACATAAATTTTGATGTAATTTTGATTTTGCACATGAACTTTAAAATAAATATATAAATATACAAACTTTAATATGATTTTGGTTTTGTATACCAACTTTAAAGAAACATATAAATACAATAATTTATTAATTTTAATAATTTTTACCACGATTTATTTTTCTAGCCAAATTGAAACTGACATGACATTAGATATGATGAGTTAACAACGATGTGAAAATCTTAAAGTTCGTGCGTGAAGAAGAAGACATTTACAATAGCCTACTTTTTCATCATTTATTCTATTTATAAATGGTATGTTTAAAATTTGCAGTGTTTTCTCCGTTTTATGTGTTTGTTATTTTTTTATTTTTTCTCGTAAAGTGTATATGTTTTATGTGTGTTTTTGAGTCAATGCGTGTGTTTTGTTAAGTGTAAATGTTTCATTTGTATTTCATTTATTAATTTATTTTCATATCATTGTCAACTCATCAAAATCTAATACCATATCAGTTTCAAAATTATTATAATTAATAAGTTCATTATTTATTTACTTATTTTAAAGTTCGTGTTCAAAATTACATCAAAGTTCTTGTATATATATATACTCTTTTTAATGTTTATGAATAAATCCAAAAATCATATCAAAATTTGTGTATTTATATGTCATTAACCTAAAATAAAATGAGTTTCCTATAGTCATAAGGTACAAGTTGAATTCATTAATACCTCTATAAGTCTGTCTGAGTCTGTCATATCTGTTTTCTTAAATGTGATTTATTCATTTTTTGTTTATAGACTATTTCACGGGAATGTTTATCCCGTGCACCGAATGAAATAAATGAAAATTTCCAAGAATTCAAAAATAAATAAAAAATAAAAAATATAAAGAGGCCCAACGGACCAACCTCCCTCGAAAAAGAAAATAATAATAAATCATAACTTGAACAAAATTAAAGAAAAAAGAAATATACATAAAAACTAAACCCTAGTTTTATAGCACCACTTATGCTGATGTTGGTGATTCTTCTCCAATTTTGATTTTGTCACCATTGATAGTCTCCCGTGAGAAACATAACTATCCTTGATGCAACAAATTGTCGTCTTTTTCAGACATTAAATTGTCTGCTGCATCAACAACTCCCAGTCGTGTCGACGCTGCTTCTTTTCAGTCGTGCCATCCACCACCTGTGTTTCGCATCTTGACGTCAGGATTTTAAGGTTGTGCCCCTTCTCCGCCTTGCAAAAATCCGACTCTCATATTCTTTAAATAAATGCAAAAAATTCGAGGACAATTTAGCCCCATCACCTTTGCTCTGCGAAATCAGGTCAAATTTCATCTCTTTTCTTGTTCCGTCGAAAATTCAATTCGCTTTCGGGTGTTTCGTCTGTCAGGAAATATGAACTAGGTTCGGGTTTGATTCAAGAATCGATATTTGTTTGTTGCTTTTCTTTCTATTTACCGAATGATACATGAACTTCTAATCTAAAAATAAGTTAAAAAATCAAATATTAAGATGGATTTGTTTGCCGGCTTCACTTCTTTTGTAAGCCCAATTTCATATGTTTTCTGGGCTTGGAGTTATAGAAAAAGTCCAATGGCAGCAACATGTGAAGGTTAGGTTTTCTCGACATCACTCATCGCTTTCTCTCTCTGCGCTTGACACACCACCACCGGGAGAATGTCCTCCTCCACCCGCCGGATATTGGGTTTGGAGCAGAGAAGGAAGCAACAGAAGATGAAGAAAAAGGAATCGAAGATGATTAAGGACGAGCGATTTGCTTCGGCGCAGTTAGACCCTCGCTTCATGGAAGCCCCGAAGAGGCATTCCAAAGTCACAATTGACTCTCGCTTCAAGGGCATATTCACCCACCGCAGCTTCATCTCCTCTCGTGCTCCTGTAGACAAGCGAGGAAGAACCAAGACTAACAATGCTTCCTCATCTTCATCTCTCGCTCATTACTACCGTCTCCAACAAGAAAATGACCCAGAAATAGATGCCCAAATTGGCAATCCAGCTGAAAGTAAAAGTGAAGCTGAAAATTGAGGAACCTTGAGGAAGAGGATGAAGACGAAGATGACGGCGATAATGATGATGGCCAGAGTGTGGACGAGTCTTCATCCACCAGTACTACTGACTCAGATGATGATAATTATGTGAATGAAGAGGAGGAAGAAGATACCTGTAACAGCCCGCCAACCCAAAGTACGGATTAGCAGGGACTGTTAATTGAAACGGGATTAAGTAACGAATAATGGCATGGAACACTGAATGGTGTGACATATAGCGGGAATATTTCTAGAACTTCATGAGTTTAGGGTTTAACAAAAACATGACATACATATGACTTCATAATCTAACAGCGGAAAACATGTGGAGTACACATGTGACGATGTGTATTCAAGGTTCTACTATCAGCAATAAATGACCTGACTGCTCAACACTGCTCAATCCCATCTTCAGCTCAACCTGCACATTTAAAAACAAACATGCATGGCTGAGTACAAATAATGCACTCAGTGGGCTCATTGCCAAAAACATTTTATCAACTTTAAATTACACTGCCCCTTCTGAGTAAGACACAAGGGTTTTATTGAAAAGGCTCGCTTACTAAAAATTTCTCATTTCAAAACATCGTCACAGCAGCATTTTCTCTGTATGTATGATCCATATCACATTTCACATAACTGCTCATAACAGATCTCACGCCGTAGAAGTAGGCCTCCTTCTACAGACGCCGTGACCGGCCGAAGATGTTGCTAACGGCTCACAGTCACATAGCCAGGAATTCTGCATCTGACTAGGATCCGTGACCGGCCGAAGATGTTACTATCGGCACACAGTCACTTCTATGGTGTACACCGTCCAGTTAGGAATTCGTCTTCAGCAGGACCCGAATTCAACCTCCGTGCTAGAATAGACCAGAATTCATCCTCTAAAGACAGACCCGAATTCATTCTATAAAATTGGGAGCGACCCAGTTGGGAGCGACCCAACAATCAGATCTCTTTCTCATCACTTGGGAACACCCAAAGAATCAAGTCACATTGGCGAACCAACACCGATAGGATTCATACATAAAACGTAAACACTTTGGGCAGTAATCATCTCATAATCATTTCTCAATGTAAGATCAGAATAAATACTTTCATTTGCGAAAGCAAGTAAATAAAAGGGTTTTCGAATAAAGCCCACCGGTATACGTAGTCTTTCTATGGGCTCTCCTTTGTACGCCTCCGCTCAAACTCACGCTCCACCTTAACGTAAGAACTATTTTAGTATATCGGTCACGTCTCGATAGAGACGAACATCGCCTATAACGTCCCATGCATCAAATAAGGCTAACGTCGGACTTATTTTGACGCTTCCTAATCAAATGATGTTGATTATGAAATCGCTCATTATATAAGAGATATTCCATTTCTTTAGCACATAATGTGCGTTTTAATGTACTTACGTAACGTAAGTTACATTGTTACTAAACGCATTACGCCACATTGATCACGACATCGAATTTCGTAAATTTGACCTTGGTCAACGTTTTGGTCAATGATTTTGACTTGGTCAACATTTAGTCAACATTTTGACTTTTATCAACAATTTTGACTTCAAAGTCAACATTTTGACTTTTTACAATTATATGTATATTTCGAATTTTATACATATTTCTTGTTCTAAAAATTCCCATAAAATCATAATATACTTATAACATTATTTTAGAACATATTATGCAATTATACATGATAAAATAAATTTATAACATTAATACCTATAATATATGGTTTTCGAAAATCTCAATTTAACTAAGTAAACATTTTTCAAAAATTCTAATTAAATCACATAACACATAATCATCTATAAGCATCCTTGCTATAACATAATTTTTATTAATTGTGAACTATTTATTAAAATTTACTATAGTCATATTTTCGAAAAAGTGACTTAGGTCAAAATAATTTTTAACAATTCCAATAAATTCATACAACACTATATTATGAATCTTCATCATCAATATGCTATAATATCATCAAATCATGAATTATATCACAACATATTATTTTTTCTAAAAATTTCGGTAATCATAGACTTATATACTATAGTTTTCCAAAAATTCTACATAAAATCATATAAGCATATTTAATACCCTAGATCATTATTTCATGCTCAAATCAACAATTAAAAATCATAATCATCAACATATCATACTCACATATTTTCGGTCCACATATAGAATTTAATAACATGCTTAATTTTGTGATATAATTATAATACATGCTTAATAACATCATATAAACACAATATCTAAACATCTTAGCACATGTTCTATCATTTTCGAAAATGTCACCTACAAACTAAGCTCATAACTTAAAATTTAACGGATGAAATTCGAAAATTCTAGCATGTATATAAAGCTCGAACGTTTCTAACCTTTTAATCGAGTCGATTTCTAACGCAACGTTTTTCTATCAAAGATTTGTGAACTAAGTGATCAACTCTCTATTTTATTTTATTTTGAAAACTCACGCCTCTAAGGTATCAAATGGAAGAAAGAATTTGATCTAATGTAATATATATAGACTTAGTCCACTTGTCCCCAAATATCTAATAATTAAAATCATAACATTGGTATAAAAGGTCAACAATTTCGGTCCACTAGGATTTGCTAAGGACAATGTTGATCCTATCACTTTAATAATCATATTGTATCATGTTATATATATATTATTACACTTAATAAAAATCCTTCTTCTTTCCACAAACTTACGGCACTTCATGAATGTGCAAAGATTTTGTTTTATTGATTTTAATGTTAACACTCTTAATCATGCCTTAATAAAATAATATTCTCCTTTCTTTTTCCTTTTGTTATTACACGACAACTTCAATTACCATGGAGATGATTTCTATTCACTTCATTGATGATAATACACATTTAGTTATCTTTAGTGAAATTATCTAATTCAAAGTCAACAATTTCAACTTGCACACAATTATTACATAAAATCATAACACTTGCACACTTGTTGTAAAGTTCTCGTCCACTTGCTTTAGCATAGGACAAGGTTTTAATCTTTATCCTATTATACCAATCCTTATCAAATTTAAAAATATTTCTTCCCTTATTCCTAGTTGTCCACGGCAAATATGTAAATCAAGAGAAAAAATCTTCATTTCAATCTTACTTGTGCTCACGGCACCTTGAACATAATATAGTTGATTTTTAATTTCTTTAATGATATAAAAATATTATTGAATAGTCATTATTTTACATAATTAATGTACATTATTATGATTATTACGTAACAAAGGAATTACTCAATTTATACTATATATATAGGTGTCGGCCTATTATAAATTAAATGGATTAATTTTATTTATTTACACTATTATATGCTTTAATAATACCTTAGGATAAGGTCACATTTGAAAAGTCAAATATTTACACTTTGACTTCATTTGATTTCACATTTGTTCATACTTAATTTTCAACAATTTCTCCTACTACAAGACAAGGATCATAGTTACTTGTTCCAATTAAATACATACTCTATCTTATCTTATAATAATATCTCCCCAACATAATAATAACATTGCATTAATTAAAGGATGACATTTTATTTATTTTACAATATTTGGTCAAAACTTTCGTCCATTTCTAAACAAATCAATCCAACTTGCACAACTTGCTAATATCCCTTATATTATACTTTAATAATATATTACTATTATAATTAATGCATACAATATCATAAACATGACATTTTATTCATTTTAAATCAAACTTCAAAATTGTCGCCACTTATGTAGCATTATATGCTACATAATTTATTTTCTTGCATTTAATAGATATATAATATAATATAAGTTATAGATGATAAATTAAATCATAGGAAAAATTATTAAATTAATCCCATGTCACAACTAGTATTTTCGAATCATATTTTCGAAAATAGAAACAATTTTCCCAATATTTGTTCCTTAATTCTCTAGCATTGTTTTAATGCCACATTATATAAAAATAATACTCTTATTACATAAAATAATCATAGGAATTAATAAAATATAATTCCTTAATCGTTACACAAAGTTCTCGACTTATCTCAAAAACGTCGACGTTCTAATCGTCTCAAATTGTTTGATAATCGAATTATCTCTAAATGTTCATAAGAATATTGTAGTCACTTCTCTTCGTTCCTTTGATAATAAGGAATTTAAAATCTAAGCTTTATTGCTTAGAAATAACGTAAGACTAACTATCGAAATTTAATCGACGTTAGAATAATAATTTCGAAGGAATAATATAAATTATATTCATTAATTCACTAATCATTAGTGAATACGATATAAGAATCCTCGTATAGTGGATAGTCATCATCGAATTTTCGAAATTCACTATTTTTATTACCGAAACAAAACCCTAATTAGCGATTTTTATTATCGTAATTTAGTTCTAAAAAAGTCGGGATATTACAATACCCTTATACTGCAGGTTGAGACTTCTTCCTTGTAAGCCCTGAACTAATAAGATGATTCAGTGTTGTAATTGTTTCTATTTTCCTTGTTTGCAGGAGGATAATGTACCTGAGATCGACACCGAAACACGAAGGTCGGCTGTGGTCAATCTCGATCGAGTCAGTCAGTCACGATGTCTCATATGTTTACATTTTCATCTTCTTTTCAAGTCATGGCTTTTATTTTGAAAGCATTGCATGACACAAGCTATAGTTATCACAAGAATAGTTAGAGAAGATTCCTTCAAGGACCATTTAATTTTATTTTATTGCATTACATTGGAATTAAAATAATCATCACTAAAACAAGAAACAATTCGTAGAATCGTGATTGGCTTTTGAATTGTGAGTACTTCATTACGACTTTCTCGGACTTTTCTTTCAAATATCAAAGCTTCTCTTCCCGCGTATACAATCAACTATATGATATCTCGACGATGGACATGTTGAATACCTAGTAGTATCGTTATTATATATAATTAGAAAGCATTTAAATTTAAAGGTACACCTTTTATGCATTTAATTAGAAAATAATGGAAAAAATAATCAATCTATATAATACTTTGAATTTCTAAACAAAATCTTTTACTCAAAATTTTTAGAATTCAAGTATCGATCACATTTTATTTTACTAAGTGAAATTAATAATTTGGATCTTAAGCATGTCTATTTTCTTTTTTATTAAGGATGAAATGCCCTGTTCAACCTTAATCGTTAATTAATCACTAATTAAAAGTTTGGGATATTACATGTTAGATACAAATTAGCACACTTTATATGTACATATATTTGGTTTATTTTTAAATAATTAACAAAAACTTTCAAAAAAAAGTAAATAGAAAATAGAAAAGAAAATGATTATCAATAGACCCGCACGGTTCTATAGATTTATTGTAATATCCCGAAGTTTTAAAGCTAAATTACGATAATCTAAATCGTAAATTAGGGTTTAGTTTCGATAATTGAAGTAGTAACTTATCGAAGCTCAATTTCGATTATCCATAATACGATGATTTTTATATCATATTCACTAATGATTAGTGAATTAAGAAATATAGTTTATATATTTCATTCGAAAGTATTATTCTAACGTCGATTAAATTTCGATAGTTAGTCTTACGTTATTTTCTAAGTGACGAAGCTTAGAATTAAATTCCTTATTAACGAAGAATGAATAAGGTGATTATGACTTTATTATTAATGTTTTAGAGACGAGTCGATTATCAACATTTTGATATGTTTTGAATGTCAACGTTTTGAGGCGAATCGAAAACTTAGTATAACGATTAGAGAATTACAATATTTAAAGTCCTATGATTATTTTATGAAATAAGAGCATTATTTTTATATATCTTTCATTAAAATAATGATAGTGATTTAAGAAATAAAGATTGGATAATTTATTCTTATTTTTGAATAAGTGTTCGAAAATTTCAATTTGTGACATAGAATTGTTCTTAATTATTTTTTCTATGATTTAATTTATCATCTAGCACTTATATTATGTCACATAGCTATTAATTGAAAGAAAATAAAATATGTAGCATATTATATACATAAGGACCGAAAATTTCAAAGCTTAAGTGTGAAATGAAAAAATTTCCATTCTTTTGATAATGATGTGTAATAATTATGATAGTAAGATATTATTAATGTATACATAAGATAATTATTAAAGTGCTATGTGTTATGATAGTGAGAGTGCCGAAATTGTGTGTGAACAAGTGGGAAAAGAAGAAGAAAAATTCAAAGTGTAAAAGATTGACTTTTCAAATTGATATTTTCCTAAGACATTATTAAGGTGTATGTCATCAAAATAAATAAAATCATCTCTATTTTATCTAGTGTAAGTGCCGAAACCAAGAAGAAGAAAAAGGGAAGGATTTTCTTATTTTATGATAATGATAGTTATTCTTTGAAAATGACATGTATTTAATTCCTACACGATATAATATGATCCTTAATGAAGTGAATTATTAAATAAACAAGTGGGATGTATATTTATCTTATGTTGGCCGAAAATGTTGTATAAATGAGAGAAAGAAAAGAAAATTCAAAGCTTGTGATAGTGATAGGTTATGACTATGATAATGATAGATTAATTCTTGTATTTTATCATAAGAAAATAAAAATCATCTCTTACCTTATTGAGGTGGCCGAAACTTGCTAGAAATATGGGGAGAATTTTCTTAAGTGTTTGAAAATGATAGGTATGAAAGTGATGTGTATTTAATTATGTGATAAGGTGATATATTTAATAAAGTGTGATAAGATAAAAATTTTGTATTTAGTTACACTAAGGGGACCGAAAATATTAAGGAGAATATGTGAAGTGTGAAATTTTTGACTTTCAAACTAGATATTTTTCTAAGAGGTGTTATTAATGCATATATACATCAAAAAAATAGAAATCACCTCCTTGCAACTTTAGGATGCCGTGAGGTATGAGGAAAAAAAGAAAAGAGGATATTTTCATTAAGTTTAAAAATGAAAGGTCGAAAGTGATAGGAAATTAATTAATTAATTATGGGATAGAAATCATATAACATCAAATGAATACATTTCTCTCTCATTTTTATCTTGAAACTACCGTGAGCATGGAAAGAAAAAAAGAGAGTAGTGTTCTTCAATTCCTCTCCAAATCCTAGGGTAGAAAAACGTTCTCGCCGACAATCGACTCCGATTAAAAGGTTAGAAATCGTACGAGCTTCTTATATATGCAAAAAAATTTGAATTCCATCCATAAAATCTTATGTTATATGCTTTTATTATTTATTGTGAAAATTTGAGAAATGTTGTTAAAATGTTAAGTTGTTTACTAAATATGTTTATAAGCATATATTATGAATTTAGAACAAAGTTGAGCATGTTATAAAATTCTATATTAGGACCGAAAATATATAGTGATCATATGTTGATGGAAATGAAGTTTAATTGTTGTTTTGAGCATGGATTAATGATACTTAGTAATGTTTAAGCTTGTATGAATTTATTTAGAATTTTTGGAAAATATTAGTATATACTTCATGAAATTTTTGAAAATCATAAGAAATCATATGTTGATGTATGATTTATGTATGAATGATATTATAGTATATTATTGATGTATAATCATAATAAAGTGTTATATGAATTAATTAGAATATTTGAAAATTATATTGTCCATATGCTAAAATTTTCGAAAAACATAGTCTAGGATATATTGATGTGTGATTTGTGTATGTTGGATATTATGACATATTGTTGATATGTGATGATGATTATATGTTGGGTGAATTAATTGAAATTTTTGAAAAATATTTAAATACTTTTTCAAAAATTTCGAAAGTTATAAGGTGTAGACTTATGATGTACAATTTTTCTATGACTAATATTATTACATATTATTGATCATATGTTAATATAGTGTGTTATGTGAATTTATGGAAATTTTTGGATAAGTTATGAATTTATTCTTAAAGGTACCGAAAATTCAAAGTTATAAAGTTAGAGTTTTTAATTTTATTCTATTAAGTGTAATCACATAATTAGTCTCAAAAATATGTTTTAGACATACTATGAATTTATGTGATTTTTAAAACAATGTATACTATGTTTATGTCGAAACATTTTATTAAGTGACATAAGGTTTGAAAAACAAAGTGTTATGTTTAAGTTAGATCATACTAATATGTATTTTCGAGCATGATTGTTTGTAAACGTGAAAAATCGAGACTTATGAGAATGTGATTAGAAATCGATTAGAATTCGAGTATATATATGTAAATTAATAGGTATATATGTTAATGTTGCAAAATATATGTTATTGAAAGTCAAATGACTTGATTAAGGTATAAACGTATAAGTATGTTAGTACGTGAACGAGGTTATGATGTATGACTAGTATAAATATGAGTTTCGTTGAATAGATACACTAAGACGTGTAAAACGTCTTAGAGATATAAGAATATCTCTTTTATAAGAATCGATTTCGTAGTTGAAATCATTCTATCAAGAAATATCAATATGAGTTCAATGTTTGACCTATTTATTCGTAAGAAGTCGTAAGCGATGTGTCGTCTCAATTGAAGTACGAAAAATATAAGTTAGACTATTCAATAGAAAGGCGTACTAATTTAGTTAAAGGATACGAAATCTTTTAGAAGATTTATATATATATATATATATAGTTAATAAATCTTAATAAAGATTTGGAAAGTTATCGAGTTAATTTAGATCTTGACGATTTCCAAAAATACGACCGATGTACTAAATTAGTTTCTTACGTAAAGGTGGGAGCGGAAGTGATCATTGAAGTAAGAAGGGGATCGTTTGAGAAACATATATACGAGGTGGGCTTTTTCTCGAAATGACAAATGTTTTATTTATAATGCTTTCTTGAAATGAAAAGTCCTTATTTACGATGCTTTCTATTGAGAAATGATGATGAAATGTTATTTAATTACCTGCCCAAAATGTTTATGTTTTATGTATGGATCCTATCAGTGTTGGTTCGCCAACTATGAACGATAATCAAGTTGTTGGTTCGTTACCAACTATGAATGAAAATCGAATTCGGATTCTATGCTAGAAGGACAATTCCTAGCAAGGATTAACGTGTACACTATGGTGACTGTGTGCTGAAAGATTTGATCGGCCAGTCACAGCATCCGTGGAAGGAGGCATCATTCTACGGCGCAAAATGATGTTATATGAGATGTGATATGGATCATACATACTGAAAATACGTCTGGTCAGATAAGTTTATGAAAATAACAGAAAATATTTAGTAAGCACGAGCATTTCACATAAAATCTCGTGTGTTACTGATGGGGCAGTGTAATTCAATGTTATGATAAAATGTTTTTGGCATAAGTCCATTGAGTGCATCTTTGTACTCAGCCCTGCATGTTTGTTTTTAAATGTGCAGGTTGAGCTGGTGATGAGGTGAAGCAGTGTTGAGCAGTAGGAAACCTTTTTTCGCTGATAGTTTGTACCTTGAGTGCACATCGTCATATGTGTACTTCACATGTTTTTCGCTGCAAGAACACTAAGTTATATTTTGAGTTTGAAACTAATTACCTTCAGATCAGTTGAACCCTTTTGTTAAAGATCTGATGGTCTAGTCTCATATGTAAATTATGTGTGCTTTATCTTGAATGTCATGAAGTTCTAGAAGTTTTCTTGATATATGTCTCATAGTTCGATATCTTATTCTATTCCTATGCTTCTTAATCCCGTTCCAAGTAATAGTCCCTGCTAATCCGTCCTTTGGGTGGTGGGCTGTTATAAAGTGGTATCAGAGCAGTTCGTTTCCTTTAATCAAAACTTTCCTTCAAAATTAAGTCTAGATTGAGTCACTAGACTTGTAGAGGTCAGCTGACTATGCTCAACACTCCATCACATCAAGCTCAACCATAATGAGGTAAATGACTTCTTCTCAAATATGGAAATGAAAATTTCAAAAGTGAAAAAGGATTGAAATCATGTTTTAAAAGCAATGAAAGTTATGGAAATCGGTTTGAAAAGAAAGATATGGAAAAAGTTTGAGAATGAAAGTTTTGAAAAATGATGGAAAATGGTATGGACATTGATGTATTGAAAAGTGATATGTTGAATTCTTGAAATTCAAAGACATGTATGTTTATAAACGAGCTATGTTATGAATGTTTGAAATTCTTATTCAAATTTCAAGTTGATTATGACAATGAATATGTTATCCCAAAAGAACATAGACGATATAAGACACATGATAACTTATTGCGAAAAGAGCATAGAAGTATGAATTGGAGAACTTTATTTCATCACGAGAACAAAAGCAAAGGTTGACATGAGAACAAGCGCAAAGATGATACGAGAACAATACGAGTTTCAAATAAGAGCAACAAAATAAAGTGAAGAAACCAAGGGATCAAGATGGAAAATGATGATGTCAACCGTTGAAGGATGATCGTGAAACGATGAATGTCACTATGCGATAAGTGACATGAGTATAGTCTTTCATTTGGATGTTCATGCGCGACGGAACTCCAAATTGACTATGACTTTTTCGTTAGAAACAAATAAAGACATGATCAAAGAATCAGTTGAAGTTAATCTTATGATTTACATAGAACGAGAGGTCTACAGTGTGATAAGAATCTTAGAATGCTATTTGAGAGTAAGATTCTTCAGTAGTACAAGTAGAGGTATGATGTTTGTTGTATGTAAGAACCTTTGCTGTTAACATTTATCTGCTTATCAGATATGTTAGATTGTTTTATCTGCTTAACAGATATGTTCATATTGCCTTATTTGCTTATCAGATGTGTCCAGATTGATTTATCCTAGTACTGTCTGTTTTAGATGGCGAGGACTCGATATACAGCGAAGAGGAGGTTCGGACCACGAGCTACACCAGAGGAGATCATCCGAGCATACCGTACGTACAAGATGGTGTGGGGCGACAACGTAGGAGAATTTTTGTCACATTACCTCCATCACTGAATGGCTGCCCACGAATATGGCGTGACAGATTTTGACGGCGTTAAGCGTCTTTTGACTCGACTGCCGTGTGACTGGGAAGGATATGCTACAGAAATATCGGGTGACTACATCTATCGTGCCGATGGTAGCTTTGATTTGATCGCAGATCTACCTAGATTCATCTGTCACTTGAGCTATGTCTACAGTGTTTACCGGGTTGCACCCAGAGGACCCTACCTTCCACCCCGAGAGTACACTTGGCGCGACATTACACCAGAGTGGTTGTACTTGGAGGTCACTCGAGAGGTCGACCCCATAATACCAAGGTATTTGGAGGAAGAAGGCCGACCTGCGCATGTGGAAAGGGCATCACAACCAAGAGCTTTGGGAACGCCGATTTTTCCTCCACTGTCAATTGGACATCCGACCCAATCACCACTCCCTGCTTTGCCACCGATGACGGTGCCACCGCCTCCAGCAGAGCCCTATCCTCAGACGGCGCGCATGAGAGTGTATGATCCACGAGACGACTATATTCATGTATGTGATGTGTTTGCTATAGGGGATGAGGGAGCATGACATTCTCGTACACGTGCGCATGAAGAGGATCCAGAAGAGGATGAGGACCCAGAGGAGGAAGAATATCCGGAAGAGGACCCGAACGAAGATGAGAATCCATAGGAGAATCCAGAGAATGATGAAAACCCAGATGAAAATATGGGGGATGGTGAAGATGATAGGTTTGATGAATGGTAGAAGCTATGAACAACAAAAACGGAATGCTATGCCTTGGGATAGTATATGAGTAGTATGTGTGTAGTGTGTTTAGCTATGTCATAGTAGTGGATATAGAAGCATAGTATTTTTGTAACGCTCTGTAATCGAGTATGTTAGTTGATGATGGTTTAATTAGAAGAAGCATCGCATTATGTACTTGACTTTCTTTTGAGTCTGATGACTTGTACATAACAGTCCTCTTTGAGGCATTTCCTATATATGTATGATGACTCTAGATGGGCTTTTGCGGCAAAATGAGTATGAAAAGGATGAATGGTTTTACTAAAGCTGTTTTATGATGAGATTGTATGAAGTGCTATGTATGTGTAAATTGTGATAAACGATATGCGAAATGCTAATTACATCTTTACAATACCAGAATGCCGCCTAGACGTGAACCTGAGCAAGGAATTAGAGGAAGAGGCAGGGGAAGAGGTAGGGGAAGGGGCAGAGTTCCACGACCTGAAGTTGACGATATACCATTGCCACCCCCACCTCCACCTGATCGTAGGATCGATGAGCTCTTCCTTAAGCAAAATCCTCCTGCTTTTAACGGAAAAGGAAGTCCTGATGATGCTGAACAATGGGTAAGAGCAATGGAGAGAATTTTCGATTTTCTCCACTGTACAGCACAAGAACGGTTGCCTTGTGTTACTTTTCAACTCACCGGACCTGCGGATTTCTGGTGGGAAGCTAGAAGAAAAACCATGACACCGGAACAAATGGACTATTTCACTTGGGAGGATTTTCAAGACAGAGATGTATGAAAAATATATCCCTAAGAATTATAGAAAGAAAAAGGAGAATGAGTTCTTCAATCTGAAACAGGAACGAATGTCAGTAACAGAGTACGATCGCATCTTTTGTGATATGTCGAGATATGCTCCAGACCAAGTGAGCACTGACATGAAAATGTCAGTGAAATTTTGATATGGTCTAAGGCATGAAATAAGAATGTCTCTTGCTAGTCACGACGACTTAACATATACTGAAGCCCTCAGTCGAGCACTGGATATTGAGGCAACAATGCCGGAAGATAAGCCGACGCAGACTCAGTCACATAATGCTGGTGACAAAGGCAAGAGAAAGTGGGAAGGAAGCTTCAATAACTACAACCGAGGAAATTTTGGAAGTTCAAGCAACAAGAGGCCATGGCAGGGGAACATGGCACCATAAGGGCAAGGGTGGAAAAGATCGATATTTTCCATACCAACGGGAGGTCAACAAGAACAAATGAGGACTCTTCCTTGCCAAAATATCATAAACTGCATAGGGGTGTGTGCCTAGCAGGCAGTAATAGTTGTTATAAATGTGGCTTGAAGGGTCACTATGCAAATGAATGCCCAGGAATATGCCCGGGAGGAATGGGAAGGCCAAATCAGCCAGGCCATGCCCAACCACTTAGGGCTATACAATATCAACCCTCAAAGAACGATGCAGCAGCCACGACAAAGAACAACAATATCAAGAACGACAACCACCCCGCCACCACACCAAACCGTGCTAGAGCTTATGCTCTACATCAAGGCGAATCGAACAGAACTGTGGAAACTGGGCGGTATAGGAAAACTTCTCAACATACCTATTATACTTTTGTTCGATACGGGTGCTTCACATTCTTTCATCGCAAAAGCATGCGTAGATATGTTAGAACTTAAATCAGAACAAGCAAATCAGGAAATGAGAATCTCTTCACCCATAGGAGGGATTATGACTGTCACACATGTTTGCTCGAACTAAGAATATTGTAGCACAAATTCTGAGAGTGCGGTAAACTTGTAGTTTAAAATTTGTATAAGTCTGTCCAAGTTCATCAATGGATGTCTTGAATATCATGACATCATCACTGCATCTGCATTCTCTCGACGCTTTCATTAATTTTAAGGATATTTTATGGATAATCCTTCTATAATGAGATTAAAAATGTTGAAGGTAAATGTGACTCCAATTATATTTGTCTAGTCGATTAATCAACAGATTGCATGCAAATTTTGAAGTATGAAAGAGATTATTGAGATTTGAATTCCAACTTTGGACCTTTTTCACATCAATTCTAATTTTTAAAGTATTTTAATAATGTCAATTTTTTCACAATCTTCTTTTTTTCATATTTTAAAACTAAGATTTACCCATTCATCTAACATTGAAACTCAAAATTTCTTCAGGACTTTTAAAGTTCATTTTCTTGATTGTCCTCTCATATTCTCATTTTCATCATCGTATGTCCAAAATTGCAATCAAATCGTCGAAAAGTTCGAATTTAGTTACGCAGACTCCTGATTTAATTAGTCAATCATCAGAAGCCTAACGACAAGAGAGATAACTCATACGACAACGAGACTTCAAAATTCCTCACTCAATTGTGAGGTTTGATGTTTGATAGATGTCTAAATTTCAGCTTCACACTTGTGCAACAAAAATAGGAGGATCGAATTTGTAACAAATCGAAAAATTGAGATATTATCGAAATACTTTAAAAATTAATTTTAAATTGCAATAAGGTCCAATATTTGAGATTTAAATTGTAATTATCTCTTAAAAATAAAAAGTTGATATATTCTGTAAAAAAATATAAGAACATTCAAAAAATACTATTTTCTCTCCAAAGAAAGAAATGAAGATTGGAGCTGAATCTCGAGAGGATAGCTTCCTTTTGGAACAAGATCGGAGCTGAAACCAAATAAATTTTCAAAAGTGGATCATAAATTCATCGGGAACTTTATTTATTTACACAATTCCATTCATGTACACAAGTAACGATATAATATTATAAGGTTCTGCTTCAAGAATAAAACGTTGTCGTTCGTTTTAGGAAGGAGCCAAATTCCCGCGAGGGGTTTAACGCGGGTTTAAGAGCAAACAACCTATGCGTCGCCGTCTCATTGGCGTTTCTTCTCCCCAATAAACTGAAACAGAGCGCTACTATGGCCTGTAAACTCTCTCTCAGCTCCATTCTCTCTCTAATCCATCCAGAAATATCTCCACATTCTTCAAAATTACCGTTCACTTTCAACTTCTCAAATTATCCAAAGCTTTACAGCCGCAAGATCCAGAAGAACCGAAGGTGTGTTGCATTTTTTTGCTCGCTCATTGTTCTCAGTTTCTAGTTCCGAAATTTGAGTGATTGCTCTTTGATTCAGGTGTATGGAAGATTTGTGCCGCCACAGCTGGAGCGGAGGTTGAGGTTGAAGCAGACGTTGAAGTTGAAGTTGCAGAGGGTACACGATAACGCAGTTTGTTGATAAGATGATCGGCGTTTTCCTGAACGAGAAACCTAAGTCTAGAGATTGGAAGAAATACTTGATTTTCCGAGATGAATGGGGCAATTATCGGCAGAAATTTTATGAACAGTGTAAAACCCGTGCCGATTCTGAAAAGGATTCACATATTAAGCAAAAATTGATAGACTTGTCGAGGAGAGTTAAAAAGGTATTGATCTTTTGTATGTTATTTTTTAGTTGTTTCCATCTATTGATTCCTCATATTTGCTACTCCCTAACAGTTTTAATGTCTGCTCTGATATTTGATTTCACTCAACTAGTTGTGCTTATTCCAGAAATTGGTTTGATCTTTTTGATTTTGGAATATAGCATATAAACCACATAATATTTTATGTAGAAAATGAATGGTGTGGCATAACTGCTTACGAGCTACTTATTGTCTTATGATATGTTTGGAGGATTGGAATGTGTATGATTTGATGAAAATTTCTTTGGAGTTACATGCTGATCATGCATGAACTTGGCAAATTGATGATGAAATGGAAAAGCATACTGCACTTTTAAAGAGATACAAGAAAGTTCCATGGACATCAATGCAATTGTAGCATAGAGACGTGGAGATTTTACAGACAGTTTCTTTCGTCATCTCACGTTGGTCTCAGAAACTTATGACAGCTTGGAAGACCGAGATGGTAACGTTTTTAAATAATAGCTTATCCAGTTCAACGGACATGTAGAAAAACCTTATATTACATGACTTGGTTGAAGTATCTAGGTTCCGGAATGGTGTATTCTAGTGCATGTGGTGTTTGCAAGTGTTTCATTTTTTTGGATGTTCAAACATGGGATATAATCTTGTATGTAATAAGGCTTATGTAATTACTATTTGCTTTTCATACATGCCAGTAATGAAAATATATATTGTATGCCTACATATGTTCTTCAGTTCCATACATGCTTGACTTCTATTGTTTCTTAAGAATTTTGATAATTTGTATCCCTAGTCTGAGTCCTAGTGTATGCGTGAACGTTCATGTGCATCATCAGTGGTTGTAAATGCCAAAAAAAATATGCAATAGGAACTCGCATTATCATCTAATTTGGATTTAATATTTCTGTTTTTATTTGCCAGTGTAAATTCAGGTATTGCATTGTCACTTTTGTTTTTTCTTAAATTATTATTATTATTATTATTATTATTATTATTATTATTATTAAATAGATGATTTCAGATTGTCTAAATTCTTGAATAAAATCTTATAATTGAGCAGCGTTTGCAAGGCTGGGGACTCGATGCTTAGCAGCTGTCAGCTCTTTCGATAAATACTCTGGAGATTGTGGATGCATTAGACATTGCCCAGGCTAAGTTCGATGACATCTTAGATTCGCCTTCAATAGATGCAGCATGTGAGAAAATAAAGAGCCTAACCAAAGCAAAAGAGCTCGAATCTTCTTTAATTCTATTGATAAATGGCGCTTGGGCAGCAGCAAAGGAGTCAGCAACCATGAAAAATGAGGTATTAATCAGCTTTCTTCCTACTTAAAAAATCTTATCAATACATGTGAGGATTACATTTTGATATGAAAAGCAAAACATGATGGTATCTGCTTTCCAATATGCCATTCTCCACAATATGTGCAACGGTTCTTCTTCTTTTCCTTATTCTTATTCGTCCCCATTCTTGATTTAAGATCTTAAATGGGTTGGAGTCGTTGGACTGGTCAATGAGCTGATTGGTTATTCTTCTAATGGTTTGCAACACATCTATAGTCTACGGCAAATATGCATCAAGCTTGTGATATTTTTTCTTGAAATACACTGAGACGTAGATTATTTACAGTTGGTTGCATTTCTGAGATGTAATAGAATATAAAATACAAATCATGCATTCATGCTTCAATATCCAGACTGCTGGGATGCATATAAAGTGCTTAGCTTGAGCTTGTTTCCACTTACTGAATAATGTTCTTTCGGTCTTGCTCTTCTAAGAAGGTCTGCTTGATATTACTGATATTTCTATTTTTTAAGTACTTAAAAGCAATAGGTACCTGTTGGGATGAAATGTGTGTAAAGATTTTGTGGGGTTGCTTCAATTGGTTTTGAGAAAAGTTGCTCTATGTTTTTTGATTGCACAACAAAATGGCACAAAAGAACAGCGTAGGGAGAATGTATCTGTACATTTTCTTGCTTGCGACAACAGAGAAATAGGGAAAAGAACATATTATATCTCATCATGAAACAATATTAGTTGCTTTGATTATCATTTAGGCCACGGAGTCATTGTGCTTAGATGGAGCTCTGATTTTCAAATGCCACAAATGTTACTTGAAATTTTGTTTAGTTAAATCATTTAACTTCATCATTTGTGCTGAAGTAGACACCACTCTAGGGATAGTCACCCTGGCCTCGCTCCATATGCCAGTTGGTTGGTTTTTGAACAGTGTCATAGTTCTCATCCTTCTTACACTAAATCATCGTGTTTGTTTCTTGTCTAAAAATTACTTCTCATGGAACATCACCATTCCATTTTCTCAAGAATTTGGTGTATATTTTCGTGCAGTTTATATAAAGCAAATTTTTGCAGGTGAAAGATATAATGTACCGTATATACAAGGCAACACAGAGTAGTTTGAGGAATATTGTGCCACAAGAAATTAAACTGCTGAAGTATTTACTGAACATCACAGATCCTGAAGAGCGATTTTCAGCATTGGCTACCGCTTTCTCGCCTGATGACGAACATGATATCAAGCAACCAAATGCTATATACACATAATAAAGCATGTTTCTCCAAACTGTTGAGCTGCGTAAATGATGCATAATTTCTGTTTGGTGTTCCTGCATCCTCATCTGATGTTTCAGAACTCTGAAGGATCTGCACAAGTGGATTAAGATCATGCTTGATGCATACCATCTCAACAGGGAAGAGACTGAAATTAGGGAAGCCAAGAAAATGGACCAACCTATTGTTATCCAGAGACTTTTCATCCTTAAAGAAGCTATCGAAGAGTACTTGGAGCAAAATGCCAAAGCAGAACGAACCTAAACATAGAAGAAAAATGAGATACTCTTTCCATCAAGGGGCGCTGCTAAATATGTGGGAGCAGTAAACCTAGTAGTTCATTTCGAAGTTTTGTGCTTGTTTCCTTATTTGGATGGAATTAACTGATAAATCATTTGTTAGATCGATATAAGCTATATGTAAATGCTCTTCCCCGATGAACTTCTGGATCGTGTATCACTAATTGTTCTTATGCAAGCATCCTATGTATGTCATCATGATTTCCTTTGAGCCAAAAATGTGATGTGATTGCCCTTTTCCATACTTGTTTAGTTGCAGTATTTGCATGATTCATAGCGTGAAATGGAGGCGTTGATGCTTATTTTGCAGGTGCATTCATCATAGGCCTGTGTGGAATCTGTGGATGCATGTATTATGTGGACAGAAACAGAATATCATGCATTTTGTGCAGCAGCTGATGTTTTCTAGTGAAATTAGGTTCCAACTGCAACTGCATGTGGATAATACTGGGGTAGGTGTTTCTGTAATTTCATTTTCTTTTTCTGGATTGCTAAACCTTCGCAAAGAAAGTATGGGCAGGTCGCAGGTGTTTGCTTTTCCTTTTCTTTTCTTTCCAGGCTTAGCTCAACCAATAATTTTAATACGTGTATCAAAGTGCAGAAGTTAGATATGTGTAGTAAGATATCATTTCAAACCTAAGCAATTGTTAATAGGAAAAATGTCATTTTATACCCCATTTTTTGGACTTTTTCATAAATAATCACGATCAACCTCTCGAGAAGAGGAGGGAAAATGGGTAAATTTGTTATTATGGATAAGTTTTATATGTTTTATGACAGATCCCGTGTGACTTATCTTTTTTCTTTTTAATTTTATGAAAAGACACGCATAATATTAATATATCCTTTGTTATTTAAAGTGGGTCATATATCTATAATTGGAACAAGATGTTATCTACAATATATGCACCTTCTTGTTACGTGTATATATGACCTCACTTTTCTTTTCTTTTCTTTTCTTTTTCTTTCAACTGTTAGTCTATGCAAAGAAATTATGTTGTAGGTGTTTGATTTTTCTTTTGTTTATGGACGAAAGTATGTGTTTGAATTATTGTAATATATTCTTTCAAGTCTCTTTTTCCCCTGACGAGGACTTGGCTCAAGCATAAATAAAAACAATAGTAATTCAATATGTATGTCAAATGCACAAGTTTCATACGTATAGTAAGATACAACTTAATGACTAATCAATGTAAATATGACATCATTGAAATGAAACAATGGGGGTGTTTGGCTAAGTTTATTTTAGAGAGCTTATAAGTTTCAAGAGCTTATAAGATCTTTCAAGAGTTTATAAAAGGTAATATTTCAAGAGCTTATAAGTTGTTAAAGTGTTTGGATAATCGATCTTATAAGCTAAAGAAAGAATCGTGAGTTAAAGAGAGAAAATCACGCTAGAGATAAAATCGATGAGAGGTAAAGTTGATAGGATATGTGTAAAATAACAAACTATAATAATGTTATTTTGATAAATTCATGGTTGCTTATAAGTTTATGAAAAATAAGTTATGGTTGACCAACTTATTTTAAGGAACTTATAAGTTGTTGGAAATTATTTTCACAACATAATGTTCGCTTTAGGAGCTTATTTTTCAAACACTTTTACAACAAATTATAAGCTCCTAAATAACTTATAAGTTATTTTAAAGAGCTTATAAGCTCAACCAAACACCCTAAATATCTTTGAAAACAACAAAAGTTAATAACATTACGATGTATTGAAATCTCTCTTTAAATCAAATTCATATGAATTAGTAAAATAGCACATTTCCTTGGTTAGCAATATGGATATTCTTATGACCAAATTTCACAAATTTGAAATATACACAATATGAACGTTGAATAACGACTACAGATTATCTACGTGATGAAGAAAATTGAAATAACATAAGGAATAAGAAAGAAAAGTAAACAAAGTCTTGTACTTTTTCTTTTGATTCAAAAGAATTAAAAATAACTTGTCAAACATCAGTTGAAGGCATGGAGTTGTTTTCCCCGTTATGGCAGAGGGTAGTTTCGTCATTCACTCCATCGTACTCATGGAAAATGATATAAATACCGGACATTTCAGCTTTATTCCTCATCCAATATTATAATCGTCACCGAAAAAGTTGCAGTCCACAACTTTCGTACATTTCTCGGTGAAGTTTCTATCACTTTACTCGATCCAAACTTTCCATTCTATTTTGTTGATAATCATCCTTATTCGTCCAATCATCGTTACTGTGAATATGATAGTTTTGCTAATGATACTTTACTAATTGTTGCTTAGTTCAAGTCAGATAATTTGGTGTTGAACTTTTGTTAATTTACTGGAAATCTGGAATGGAAGTTGATGGATTCCGTTTCTGCCAAAACTTTACTGGATTGAAATCTGATTAGGGGTAGATTATGTCTGTATCGAATTTGCTATCGTGCATTAGTGTTTACTGCCTGTGAAGATTTTGTTTTCTGAATTCTGAGAGCGTGATTGTTAAAGTAGCTGAAATCTGTGAAGAATGGAGAAGCAGAAGGAGTTGGAATGGGAAGCAGCAAGAGCACTGAGATCAATGTAGACCTTGTTTCTGCGGCAAAGAGGCAGCTCAAGTTTCTTGCGGCTGTTGATCGGAACCGTTGGCTCTATGACGGCCCTGGTCTAGATAGGGCCATTTACAGGCAAGCACCTCATCTCAATTGCGCTTCTTTTTGTTTATTGAATAACATTTGATGTGAATGGATGGTGTATCATGCTTGATGGTTGACTATTTCAATAGAATTTGTATTCGATTCCACTTTTGATGTGTATGGATGCGCTATCGATGCTTTAATTGATTGATGATTAACTATTTCACTAGACGCAGAGTAGATGATATTTTTGAATGGTTTTTATATTGTTGTTTATGTTCTGAGTGGGTCTATTGCTATGTCGGCATGTTTCCTGATAATCTGGAGTATGTGTGCTAACAATACGTTATGCTTAATATAGTTGTTAATTGGTCAGTATATCCTGGTATGAAGTCAGGATGATGACTTCGTGTCCACCATCACAAGGATCTTCATCATAACATCTTTTGTTGAATCATCTTGATGGGAATAATCTTGTTTATGTCACTAGCTACAACGCTTATTGGCTTCCATTGCTGGCGAAACATTCTGAATCGCCACGTTTTGAAGGTTCATTGGTTGTCCCTTTGGATTGTGAATGGATTTGGCACTCTCACAGGCTCAATCGAGTATGCTTCCGTGCTCTGTACTTTATTGTTGAGTTCAGCTATATGTTGTGTTATCAGAAGATTGAAATAGTCAATTCTTACCTAATCTTCCAGATTCGGTACAAGAAAGACTGTGAGGAGTTCTATGGAAGAATTCTTGACAACAAGAATGTTATTTCTTCTGTGGAGGGAACTTCGAGAGAGCAAACTGAAGACATCTGGAAACATTATTCCAAGGCGAGCCATTTGAACTAGATTTGGCAGCAAGAAAATATCTCTGGTCAAGGAGTAGTGGCACAGAAATGCAGCAACTATGATTTGGTCTCAGCTGTTCAAAGACAAGCTCCTTTCTTTCATCAGGCAATTGCGATAACTTTAATGCCATTTTAATTTTAAGCTTTGCTTTTCATAGTTTCTCTGTATACATTGTTTTCCATTATGTTACCGTCATGCAATGGACTGACTGTATTCTCTTTTAATTTTCTATTATAGGTCTCACAACTCCATATGAATGACACTCGCTATATTGGAGGAGCTGTGACAAGGTACAAAGGATTTCTGCACCTAATCAAGAGAAACAAGGAGAAAGGCATCAAGAGCTTCTCTGTTCCCACTTACGACATTGACCTTTCTGGCACACTCATCAGATACTTCCAGTTTCTTATTGTGAAGATCTTGTAAAAATAATGGGAAAGATTTTAGAACATGATGACACTGATTCTGATAGAACAAAAGGTCAGAAACTGGATGTTGGGTTTACTGGGACAACCAGGACATTCGAGGACCTGTATGGCCATAGGTATTGGAGAGCGGGAGCAATGTACGAGGGTAGTGCCCCTTCACCGGTCAGACTTACTTCTTACTCCGGCACTATCACGAAAAAGGTGCCAAGTTATAATAAGAGCCCAAAAGTTTTTGAGGTACTCAAAGTACCTTTACTGCACACCAAGAATAGACATGTATGCACATTGCATTTGCACTAGGTTGATGCTATGCTGCCACTCTTATGAAACATGAACAGTGGATTGTGAAAACAACTTTTCCCTAGCACTTTGCTTTGTTACATGCTTTATGCAATGCATTCTGGTCTTCATATAGAACTTTTTGGTCCAACTGGGTTTACTTGTCCTTTTTCAGCTATCCTTTTGAATCCAGAAATCCTTAAGAAGCTCATGGTTTACATCATCAGATGGCTGGGCCGCTGGGGAAAATGGTTTTAGCATAGCACCTTTCAGTTTCTGGGTTAAGACCTGACCCTATCAAGTTTCAAAAGTTCCATATTTCTTTGCAATATCAACCTGTCTTACTGAGATATCACATAGCACAGACCCCGTTAGACTTTGAAGAAGTATGATCCTCATCCACCAAGCATCATTCAGCAGTTCTGATGCCAGAATTTTCTTCATATCATTTGTCCTTTAGGGATTATTTGGACTTGGCTTATTACTTCACATATTAGACCTGTTCGTATTTGACTAATACAATAATTCTTTTTAAAGAAGTCGTGGAAGAAGAAAAGAAAGAACGAAAGAAGTGGAGGGACATTTATTCTAACTGTATTGCATAACTGCTATTTACCCCTCATGCTTCATAATCTGAATATTTTGTTGAGAGTCTGCTTCTCAGAGACATGATACAACAATAGACATTTGCTTTTGAATGAAAACATTATAGATATGAGGTCTCTTCATCCTGCACAAATGAGGCTTCGGCACTCTATACCTTTCTTTCTCCATTATTCATGATTAATTAAAAAAATGATTTTGGCAAAGTAATAAAATTGATATGTTTATTCAAAATTTTCAGGTCATGTTGGAGTTTGTAGGTGTAAGGAATCTGCCAGAGGGACACAAAGGAAGTACGTCTCCTTTTGTAAATCGCAACCAGATATGATCTTCAATGCAAAGAGAAGCCTTAAAATTTCTCCGAATCTGGTGGGAAACAAGTGGCGTCTTTCCAGTTTCAAGTTTCAAGTTTCAACCTACTGGAAACCTGATCTTTGAACTCATGTCTTCACCTTCTGTGTCACCCCTCTCAAAGCTCTCCAAGACAATGGGCACCACTTCCATATCTCTGAAAGACTTTCTATTGCCTGACTCCAATCTTACGGAGGAAAAATGGTTGGATTTGGTTCCTAGTTCAAACATCACAGAATCCAAGCCTATTGGCTTGCGAGTGGCCATCTCAGTTACCATATCTACCCCAGCACCATATACACTTAATATGGTTCGCTCTTGGCCATTCTTGAAAAGTTCTTGCTTGTTCCCACTTCCAGTCAGGGCTCAATTCTCTAAAAATTGGACACGCATAGTTGATGAGGATGGGAACATGGTGCTCAACTTAAATATGAGGTATTTAACATTTGCCTTTCTTGAGTTGCAGTGTGACAGTGTCTTTGAGTTTTGGCTTGTTTGAGCACGTCTATATGCATTCAGTTTTCCTTCTATTTAGTTTGTTTATTACCATCTCACTTTTAACTTGGTTGTCATTATTTAGCTAGAAAGTTGTGATAATTATATATATGAATTTATCAGAAGCAATATGCTTAGCTTTTCAAGAACAATCTTCTCTCCTATATTTGAAAACACTCGTGTTATCTTATGGATAATCTAATGAGATGATGCTTGCTGAAAATTTTACTTCTTGAGATATTATTTTATTAAATCTATATGTTTGCATTAAAAGCGTACAATTCTGTTTTTTTTTATAGAGTATTTGTACTGCTTTCCTTGAAGATGTTTGATCTCGACAAACTTATGCTGTATGATTTCCTAATGTCAGAGATCAACAGAAATCAAAAGGCAAGAAAGAAAGTAGAAGAGAAGTAGTGGTTGGAATCATGGATTCGGGTAAAACATGTACTCCGGCTGAGTTTGCAGAGTCCAAATGGTCTATGTAAATTCTCCATGGTCCCTTAAGCTTCCAAATATAAACAATAATGATGGACACCTCTTCGAGATGTCTGGTCCTGATACTGTAAGTGTCCTCCATTTTTATCTTACATTTTCTTATACATAGAAGCTCCAAAAGAATAAAAAGAAAAGGAGAAAGTTTGGACAACACATATTGAGCTTAATTTTAAATATGATTGAGCATGAACCACCTATTTTTATAGGTTATTCCATAACAACATTGCTCTTGAGACTGGATTGTTTTTCTATTTCGCCATATTTATATGATCTGGGGAACCATGTCTAGCCATTGATATAAAATTTGCGAATTTTCCTACAACTGAATCTTTACTTCACATAGGATGACAGCATTGAATCTGGCACAACCTGAATCTACAGTTGATACAAACTGAACATCTTATAGAAGAAATGACTATTATTCTAAGTTAGTTTTTGCTTGAAATCCAGCTTCGTATAAGGCCACAGGGCTTAGGCATTATTTTTCATGTTCATGATGTCTGTCTTTATACAGGTAAGACTTTTCCCTGGTGGAAGGCTGGATTATGAATCAAGGCGCTACGAAAACACACAGCTGGGCATCAACACGAACCTCACCTAATTACAGCTGTAAAATTCTCTGCTGAAAAGCCTTATGGAACAGCAGTGGCATTACTTGACATGAAGTCTGGCACTATCAAGGTATCGTATTTACGTAACAAGAAACTCAATCATGTCCAGTAAAGTAGTTTATCACTCATCACTATGTTGTTATTTTTGGGATTTTAGGTCAAAGAAGAATGGTTCGTTTTGCCTGGCCTCATAGTTACATTTATTTATACTTGGCAACCTAAAGAGGAAAGAAGGGCGTTGTAGTATGAAGTTGGGCAGCAAAAACTCTTAAATGAAGCACTTAATCCTGTAATAGGAAGTGAGACCAACCAGGTTCCTCAAAGGAATTGGGTGTTGATGCAGCAACTAATAAACAAAATGCTTTGACTTCAGCCAACACAGGAGTTCTTAGTGGAAGTTGTGGTGGAGGATGTGGCAGCGGATGTGAAAATGCAGCAAGGACTGTTGAGTCCGGGTGATGCGGGGGTTGTGGTGGCAGTGGATGTGGAAACATGGCGAAATGTGGTGGTTATGGCAGTGGTTGTGGTGGTAGTGGTGGCTGTGGTGATGAATGTGGGAGCATGACGGCTCACTACGGTGTTAGCAGTGCCTGTGGTGTTAGTGGCCGCTGTGGGGGTGGATGTGGAGGCATGATGGCTAACTGCGGTGTTAGTAGTGGTGGGTCTAGGAACATGGCGAAATGTGGTGGCTGCGGGGTTGTGGGGGCAGCTGCGGAAGCAAATTAGGTGTGAGCGATGGTGGCATAAATCAAGAGATCTTGTCGCGTGATATTTGAGCCCAGATCTTGATAAGCATGCTGGAATGTTTAAACTTGTGTATGTGTCACTGTGTGCTTGTTTTTCTGTTGTATTCTTGAGATTGCACGTTGTTGTCTTGAGTTATTGCAATCTGTTTGTGCATTTGTGTATGACAAAAACTTGTTTTGTTAAAATAATTATATATTAATTATGGTGAGTAATGATAATTAGATTTTATTAATTTATAATTAAATTTATTAATTTTTCATTTATTAATTCAAAATTAGAATTTATTAATTTACAATTAAGATTTATCAATTCATAATTAAATTTTATTAATTCAAAATTAGGATTTATTAATTCATGATTAGGGTTTATTATTCAAATTAGGGTTTATTATTCAAATTATGATTTATTAATTTATGATTAGGGTTTATTAATTCAAAATTAGGGTTTATTATTCAAAATTATGGTTTATTAATTCACAATTATTATTAATTCCAATTAGGGTTTATTAATTCAAAATTTATTAATTCACAATTAGGTTTACTAATTCCAATTAAATTTTATTAATTCAAAATTAAAATTTATTAATTCATGATTAAAGTTTATTATTTCAAAATTATTATTTATTAATTTATCATTAAGATTTATTAAATAAATTAATTTTAATTAAAATTAATTAATAATAATTAAATAAATAAATAATTGGTGGTCTCACTGTGCGTGCGGCGTGCACAGGAGACCACCCCTTTGTGTATATGTGTAGTGAATAAATTTTTTCATTTAACATCCATTTTATTTGTCAAATTTAGTTTCGGCAATCAGCACTCGTATTGGAAACTCGACTTGTTTGCTTAGAGAAATGTGGCACCCACAGTGGCATGTATCGCTTGTCTATTATACGTGTATGAATATAGGAAATCAAAATTCTAGGCGTTTAATTTTGATTGGTAAACCATCAGTAACTTTATATTTGAATATTCCTTTTGGCTATCCACGTTCTTCAGGATTCACATGAAGGGTCGGATTCGCTTTGTGATTATTTGTTGGATGTGTTCGGGGCATGCGAAACAAATGTGTGATCCTTGATTTCTCTTACGCTCGACGTGAAACCAGTAGAGGGGCTCATAGTCTTGCAATTTAATTGTTACTTCACAAGATATAATAATCTGAAAAATCGAAGTTTTTCTCCTGACTTTTGGATATTTGTACAATTTGATTTAGAAAAATCCTCATATTTTTTTGTCTAAAAAAACTTTAAATTTGAAACGTAATATGGCAAGTTGACGTGTGATGCGGCGCCCTTGTGATAATGAGATATTGATAACAAGGAAATAAATGTATGTCACTCTTCACTCCACCCTAGCCCCATGCATTCTCAATTGGTATAGCGGCTTAAATGAAATATATATATATAGGGATGGTTCTGTGAGAATATAAATAAGTGTAGGAAATAGAATAAATATGTAAGTCTAACGATCTTTCATATTTGTGAAGACAATCGAATTACTATATCGCATACGTTAGTTTAACACATATTTCATCTCTTCAGTAAGACATATGTTAAATATATTAGTTTAACACATCTTTCATTTCAACAGAAGACAATAAGGGTTCTAGTCTTTGCACATGAATTGCAGTAGCACACAAAACACAAAATCAGTAGTGCAACGGAAATTAAATCTCAACCATTGATCCAAATAATCAAAGGCCCGATTCATTCTCATTTCCTACCAAATTATCATTTCCACCGATCCATCTCCTATATATATATATATATATATATATATATATATTGGATCAAAGGGAATGGTTATCATGTGAACACTCCTTATAGTATAAATATAAGGATAAATATCAATTCTTCATAAATCAATATGGACGTTTTTCCGAATTCAATACACAAATTATGACGCAGATACACAAATACACAATTATATACAAAAATATAAATATAATTAATTCAGATGCACACTTAAAAATAACCATTAGATTTTCAAATTTAATAGACATGATTTGTTCTCATTTATCAATGTTCAGGATTGTATGTACATTAATCAATTCATTGGATCAAATACAAACCAATCTTAAAGTATAAAATATGAATCATTTTCAGTCATTGATTTGTAAAGATCTAAGGTGAATTATCATCTTGCTTGACCAATTCAAACATATGGGCTTGAATCCCATGATGGGCTATTTTTATTTTGAATTCAAACACTTTCACAGAAAATTCAAATGATTTCATTTTATAGGTTAAGAATGATTTTTACAATAATTATTATATATATATATATATATATATGAATAAATTCAAATAAAAACCTTATTTAAAATGAGAATATGATAATCATTTTCAGTCATTAGATCGCAAAGATATATGGTAATGCATCACTTTATTGGATCAATGCATTTTGCACCACCTGAGTTCGAATCCCATGAGGAGCGAAAATTCAAATTTTTTGTTTAGTGTAGTAATTTTCAAGGAGAATGTATTGTTTTCACGTTTATAGGATAACACAGGTTTTTATAATAATTCTCTCATATATATAAGGTTGAGTTCCCGTAGTACCCGGTCCCTAGATAGTATATAGTACCCAATCTAGATCACACATTTTGAACATGTGGCCACACCACAAGCTGACATGTGGTAGCTCCTTTTCTTTTCTTAATTTTCACAAGGGCTAAAATGAGAAGAAACAAATCAATTTTCTTTTTCTCCTACTTGGCGGCAGCGGACAACGCCGGATACGACGATGGCGACGGCAACACCGACGAACAGTAGCAGGAAGATACACAAACAACTACAAACAACAGATTTTGAAAGAAAGAAAAAGAAGAAGAAAAATTGAGAACAAAATTGATGGATTTTGAGAAAAAATAGAAGATGAATTTGATAGATGATTGAAGAATCGAGAAAGATGGTGGTTATGACGGTGGTTCACGGAAAATTCGCCGGTAATCAAGGAAAGAGATGAAGGAATTGACAGAGAATGATGGATGAGAGATTTCTTGTCGAAAACCATAAAAATGCATTGAACAAAACATGAAACTGCATTGAATAAACATGAAACTGCATTGAACAAAACATAAAACTGCATGTTACCACGAAATACAAACATGCATTTAACAAAGCACGTTCATGCATTGATCAAAACATGTCCATGCATTTAACAAAACATGTTCATGCATTTAACAAAACGTAAAAATACAGGCCAACGGGTGCACGGACGAGCGCCGGAGGGACACGCGAGCATAAGCGCACGCTGGGTGCGAGCTTCCAACCGTATGCATTATTGTGTTCAATTGCATGTATTTTTTGTTAATTTAGTGCATTATTCAGCTCAACTAAATGCATAGTTTATTTTTCGCAATTACATAACAAATCAAATTACTAATATACCCTTACTGTAGCGAAAATCAGCGAAATTAAGATTAAAAAATCTGAACCATAGGCTCTATGAGATGAGTGGATGAGATTGAGTACTACATACTATCTCATGTTCGGTACTATTTGATCCATCCTATATATATATATATATGATATTGAATAAACTAGGAATTTTTTTGTAATGTAATATAAATACATAGAATAAGTAAATGTATATTCCGAAAACAATGTCACATTTATTAGATTCAAATAATTCAAAATTGCTTTCATGAAACAAGACCCAGCCAGGAAGTTCTGATAGCGTGACCTCTTTTTCTTTTAATTGAAAACGACCGAGATCTATGCATTTTTTAATTTGAACCAAAATAGGATATATTTTGTGCAGCAGCGCCATATGTTTTCATGTTTTTTCTAGTGAAAGTAGCTAGGTACCAACCACCAACTGCATGTGGATAATACTGCCTAAATCCACGTCTAATAATATATTGTATTTTAGTAATACTGTCTTGTCCATGTGCGTCTGCATAATGCGTTCTTGATTATTGAGCGTCTGAATAATGGATTAAAAGGGTGGTATTTTTAATAAATTATCAAGTGCTACACCTATACCGATAAATTTTGGGTTGGTGTATCCTCTAAAAGAAATTATCGCTAGGTTTTTTATTTGCCTTTCTTCCCGATGAGGAGTTAGCTCAACCAATAATTAATAATTTATTTGAGGCACACATCAGTGCTTTCAGAGGTGCATTACATATTAACTAAATTATAATTAAAAATTAATAAATTTTAATTAAACTTCATATATCATAATTTGAAAATAGATAATCCCCGGCAGGGATTCACCGTATATTTGAATGTACGCAAGTTTTTGTCTAATTTGATAAGTTATTATTCATAGTTAAGCAATTATAAATATGACAAAAAATCAATATGTTTGAAAACGAAAAGATATCAAATCTAAACAAAACGGAAAAAAAATCCAATGTCTTTGATTGGTCCAGATTCATCTATAATTTTCTCTTTCTCGTCTAGTGGATGCTTTCGTGATTGAGCTATTATAAAAATACAAAATTAAAATGGATTTCGGTTCGGGGTTTTGTTTAGTTCGAACTGATATAAAAATTCAAATTTTGATGAGTAAAAAAATCAAATTTTAAAAGTAAAAAAATATCCGAATTAATTGAATTATCTGAAATTGAATTTTTTTTAATTACTATTTATATTTTAGAATTTTTAAATAAAATATTTTATTTAAATATACATATATATTTCAATTTTTCACTGTGTTAAATTATTAGGGTTAGAAATATTAATGAAATACTTGGATTTTTGAAATTTTTAATTTTAAAAAATCAATTCGAATCGAAATTTGAATTTTAAATAAAAAATATGATCCAATTTGAAAAAAAAAATGAATTTATTGTTCAATTTGGTGCAAACATCATAATACACTTCCCCAATTAAAATTTAAAATCCAATAAGGCTTCTCCAAAATTAACTATTTATGGACCTAACTATTTAATCACTCCCACTTTTGTATACATCTTGTTTGACATTTGTTTTAATATTTTTCTTATACTCCATCCGTCCTTGATATATGGTCTTAGTTTTTAATTACCGGCATGAGTTTTAATAAATATAATGAATGTAAAGTGAATGGAGAATAAAATCTATATGATAAATATGTTATGTGGGTGAAAAATATGGGTCATGGGTGTTTTTTTGTAAATAAGTGGGTTTTTTTTTTATCAATTAATACAGAAATTTTAAAGGCTGCGTCACGGTGGACTCGAATCCGAGACCTTTGGCCTCGGGCATTAACCACTCTACCACTAGGCCAACACACACACACACACGTAAATAAGTGGGTTGAGTGTGAGTAAAAGTATTGATTTTTGGATGTGGTCCAATTCTATAAAAGAAAAGTGAACGAATTTTTTGGACTTACCGAAATGAAAATAAATGAAAAATGTGGTGGACGTATAAAACTTAATTTTAATGTTTTAATTAACATAGTATTTTAATATACAAAGCATTTTATTTTAAAACAAAGAAGAAAAACAAGTCAAAACAGATTGTAGGATTATTTTTACTAATAAAAATTTGAAATTATTTTCAAAACTCTTTTGAAAAAGTATATGGGTTTTTTTCTAATCATACTTGGAGATTTTTTGTTTATACTGCAGACTAAATACATATTAATAAGCTTGTTGAAAGTGAAAGGCAAATATTGTTATGCCAAGCACTATATAATTTTGATTTAATTCATTGTACAAAAATAATATTGAGTTACTTTTGTTTTGGGCGAATATTCACATTTCTCCCCGTTAATTATTTTATAATGACTAAAGAAAAGAATATCAACGAGTTGGTCTCGCACCGTGTGGCCCTCTTAATTTTCTTTAATGATGAAATCTAGAATATTTGTTTACATAAAAACTCATGCACATTTCTATTTACGGTACAGACAAACAAAAACATTATTTGTTCATCATTTATATTGAAGAAAAATATTATTTATTTTTTAACTTAAAAAACATCATTTACATTGAAGAAAAATATTAATATCCGCATAATGCGGATCATTTGTTTATTTTTTTAATTAAGGAAAGAGAAAAGCAGCTAATGGAAATAAAAAATGGGTCCATTTTTAACACTAATTACGCACTTTCATTTCATTTGTTCGTATGGAAGGAAATGGACAAATTGTTACCGAACCCGTGAATTAGGAAAATATCATCAGCGGGGCTAAGGAAATTTTTTCCCGACGAGTCTAGAAAAGAAAGAAGAAAAATCAGTTGGCATGTGCGTAAACCTACCCCAACCACCGCTCCTGACAATATATACCGAAATGATGTTCATTTGATGCGATCTTATTAATATATAATGTAGTATTAAAATCTATTCATGATCGAAAATTAAAGTTTCAAATATTTTTGTTAGTTTTCTCATAGTTTGAATATTTTATTTTAATTTCATTAAGTTCAGAATATGCTTGTTGTTATGTCAATATTTTGGGTATTTAATTATAATTATGTATATTTCAAAATATTTCAAGGTTACTAAATTGGGTTTTAAACTATAATTTTTCCTTAAAAATGTGACAGAAACACAATATATTTGAAAATGAGAAAATCATGTTCTCTCTCTCAGATCTCTCTCGTATGCTGGTATGCGGTATGCATGATCTATGCGAACGTACGAACATGCATTCGAGCAGTGGCAGAGCCAGGAAAATTTAACTGGGGGGCAATTATTTATAATTTTACAAGATAAGGAGTATAATTTTAAAAATAATTAAAAATAGAGGTAATTGTTTATATTAAATTTCTTTTTCAGTATGTTCTAATATCTTCCAAAAATAAAATAATAAGATTAACTTATAAATAACTAAACAACCAATGAATAATATCTACAAAATTAAAATAATTAGAAAATTATAAATATTAATATTGTAAATTGTATTATCTTACAAAACTCAAATCTTGATTTTCTTGTACCGTTATAAATATATAATGAAATATAGAATTAACTCACATATATAACTTATTAAAATAATTTAAACAAATATTACTCAGAACTATTATAATAAATTCATCATAATATTTTTAGAAATTGAATTGATTTTATTAATTTATATATAAAACTTTATTATTTGCATATATATTTTATTGTATCAACATAAAACAAATTATAGAAAAAAGAAAAGAAAGTGAATAAAGTGGAAAAAAAAGAAAACAAAGAACACAAAGTAGGAAAAGGAGGAGAAAATTAATGGAAAGCTAAGTCCTAGGGATTCGAACCCTAAGGCAAATTGATTGAGAAACAACACCTAACCAACTGCGCTAGTATGAACTATTGAATTTTATATGAATATATAATACTAATAATTTTGAAAAATGTCGGGGGATCCAAGGACCCCCAGGCCCCAACGTGACTCCGCCACTGCATTCGAGTATTCGTGCAGCATTACAAATGTTATAGGATCTGCATGTTGCATCATGCATCTTCATGTAGTCTCATCTTCTTTTGCACTTTGATTGAGAAAGACGTGGGGAAGAAGGGCAATTTTGTTATTCTAGATATAAACGGCATGTATAATTATATTCTATCATCTAAAATGGGTATTTAAAATTTTGCCTCTTACTATTATATAACAAGACATACATATCTACGAGAAACTATCTTACGGACTTAGTTCAATTGATTAAAAGCTAACAGATTTATAATAATACATATGCAAGAAACCTTTGTACAGCCTAATCTACATATATATATATAGGATAGATCATATAGTACACAAGCCCCAGATATCTCAATCTCATCCACTCATCTCATAGATCCTATGGTTCAATTTTTTTCGGACTTTTTAAGCTTAATTTCGCTGATTTTCGCTTCATTAAGGGTAGATTAGTAATTTGATTTGTTATTTGAATGTGAAAAACAAAAAATGCATGCAATTGAACTGCATAATGCATTTAAATGAACAAAAATGCATGCAGTTGAACCGCATAATGCATGTGTTGAAGCTCGCGGCACGCCTAACATGCGCCGCGCGCCGCTGGCGCGCGTGCCAGGCGCGCGTGCTAAGCAGCGTCTCTCCGGTGCTCGTTCGCGCACCGTTGGCTCGCATTTTACGTTTTGTTAAATGCATGAATATGCTTTGTTAAATGCATGGACATATTTTGATCAATGCATGAACGTGCTAAGTTAAATGCATATTTACTTTTGTGAGAACATGCATTTTATGTTTTGTTCAATGCGCTTTCATGTTTTGTTCAATGCATTTTATGGTTTTCGACACCAAATCTATCATCCATCATTCTATAACAATTCCGTCGCTCTTCCACAGATTATCGTCGAATTCGCGTGAACCACCGTCATAACCACCATATTTCTCGATTCTTCAATCATCTATCAAATTCATCTTATATTTTTTCTCAAAATCCATCAATTTTGTTCCTCGCTTTTTTCTTCTTTTATTTCTTTCAAAATCATTATTTGTAGTTGTTTGTGTATCTTGTTGTTGTCACGGAGTTGCCGTCGTCACCGCCGGTGCCGTCCGTCTCCGGCTGCTGCCGTCGTCTCCGTCGTCTGCTGCCGTCGAGGAGGAGAAGAAGGCTGATTTGTTTTCCCATTTTGCCTTGCGAAAATTAAAAGAAAAAGAAAAGAAAGAAGTCGCCACGTGTCACCGTGGTGTGTGCGTGTTCAAAATGTGTGGTCAGATTGAGATTACATACTATCCTGGGGCCAAGATCTACGGACCCAACCCTATATATATATATATATATATATATATATATATACATTATTCTAGTAAACTGCCCTTTCACTTTACAATGTCCCAATTATGCCCTTAATCTGGACTAGCATGCAGTTGCTATCCTCACTTATACCATTTCATGAACAAACCCAACAGTTTTATATGTTTAATTGGTTATGGATTGTTGAACGTGCAAATAATACAGGGGACTCTAATATATATGACCTTAATTATTCTTTTTGCCAACTGCTAAATCTATGCAAACAAATTATGGTTAGGTGTTTGATTTATTGCAAGATATCATATCATATTTTATATTGAAACACAAAAGTTGGTAATGAAATAAAAATTAAAGTGTGAAATGTCATTTACAGTTAAACTTTAAAAAAAAATTAATAATTTAACCAATATAAAACCGCCAAAAATCCATAAATAACAGCTCATTTCTTCGCTGGAATCTATTTTTTTTTAAGGAAGCTGCAATCTTAGCAGAGCTGCAATATTTTATACAAAGCTTCTCAATGTACAAGCCTTTTAAAAAATAACTATAAACTATAATTTTTTTGCTGGGACAACAAAAAATTTAAAGACAATGTGAAGGTAGATTCAAACTGACATTTTTGGCCACATACATTATTAATTACTCTACCACTAAAGTAATACACTTACACATAAACTATTATATATATTACTTTATCAAAACTCGCATCTAACTATTTAATTATTAAATAATTCATTTTTTGTTCTTCTTATTTTTTCTTTATTTATATATGTATTTTTCTACATAAAATATGTAATATTCATCTTAAACGTAAGATCATGAAAAGAGGTTTAATTTGATATATGCTATGTAAAAGTTAACTTTAAAACGAACAAATTATGGTCGCTTAAAATTTTAACACATTTATTTGCCCTCAGGGTTCAAATCTCATGAGGGGACGAAAATTCTATTTTTTTGGGATTTAGTAACTTTCTCAGTGGATTGATTCATCAATTTTCACACCGAATTCATTATTTTTTTATTCTCACAAAAAATGATTCTCACATTAGCCTCCCTTATATATAATAAGGAGAATGTTCAAATAAAATCTTATTTAAAGTGAGATTTAATTTAATATTTAAATTAACACAATATATTTTAACTATCAAAATCACTCCCACTTTTTTTATACATCTTCATTTTTAACATATGTTTTAATATCTTTCTTATATGTAATATAATTTAATATTTTAATTTACACAGTATATTAATTAAAAAATATATTTTTCAAAAATAAAGAAGAGAAAGAAGTCAAAACAGATTGTAGGATTACTTCTACTAATAAAAGTTCGAAATTATTTTCAAAACTCTTTTGAAAAAAAGTAGTATATGGGCTCTTTTATAATCCTACTTGGCGATCTTTTGTTTATACTGTAGAGTAAATACATGTTAATAAGCTTGTTTAAAGTGAATGGCAATTATTGGTATGTCAAGCACTAATTTTAAATTAATTCATTGTACAAAAATTATTAATATCGAGTTACTTTTGTTTTGGGCGAATATTTACACTTTATCCCATTGATTACTTTCTAATGACTAAAAAAAAGAATATCAATGAGTTGGTCTCCGCACTTTGTGGACCTCCTAATTTTCTTTAATGATGAGATTTAGGATTTTTTTTCTTTTTAACTGAGGAAAGAGATATACAGCTCATTGAAATAAAAAATGTATCCATTTTTAACACCAAGTACGCACTCTCACTGGCTCATATGGAAAGAAATGGACAAATTGCTACCGACAGCGGGAATCAGAAAAATAAATGTTTAATCCCATAGATAAAAAATAAGATAAAGTGATGGGGGGATAGGGACATTAAAATTACTTATCCCAAAAGTATGTAAATTTAACTGTTTTTTTTTGCTACTCTTTTTTCTTTTTATTATTGTTGGATTTATATAGAGTTATTTTTTTTATAAAAGAAAACCCCCCAAATTTGAAGATCGCACCTTAATAAGGGCTGATTTCTCTACTTAATTATCTTAAAAATATACGAATTTTCCAAAGTTTCACAATTATTCTTCAAGTTGTTAGTTATTGAAATGAAAATTAAAGTTAAAATTGTGTTTCCAATTAAAATATCGATATGTTTTCCTATAAAATAATGTTAGCATGTGTGAGAGACTTAACCACATCATATTACGTGGGAAAAGAAACGATTCAAAGAAATGCATGCATAATAATAATACTTAAAAAAACAAACAAGAAATAAGAAGCGGGGATTAGCTGGCTGGCGGCTGAGCAAAGAAAAAGAAATTTAAAAGAATAATAAAATAAAAAAAGAGATTAGGGACCATGCAGGGCACAAATCTCACCGCAGACGCGACTTCCTAACACGTGCGTTGAAATGGAATCAATTTCCTTGAATATAAAACAATGTAATACATTGCAACCAATGTGTTCAATCAGTTGAACCATTTAACTTTTTTTTTTATATATATATAGAGGAGAGATCAAATAGTACTCGAGCCCCAGATAATATATAGTACTCAATTTCATCAATCCATCATATTAATCGTGTGAATGAGATTCGCGACTGATTTTTAAAAATTTTACACGTTAATTTGTGGTAGTAATGTTAGATTAGTAATTTGATTTGTTATGTGATTTCGAAAATAAACCATGCATATAGTTGAACTGAACTATGCATTCAAATGAACACAAAAATGTATTCACTTGAACACGAACCTGCATATGAGTTTCAATTTTAATGCATGCTGGAAACGCAATCCCAACGCTCGCTCGCACGCATCCAGCACCCGCTTGCATGCACCTAGCGCCGGTTGGGTGCGATACAGTGTTATGTTGTTTTAAAGCAGTGTTTTGTTGTTTTAAATACAGTGTTATGTTATTTTAAATGCAGTGTTATGTTATTTTATATGCATTATTTATGTTTTGTTGTGGCTCTTCTCAAACCCAGCGACGCCAGCATCCAGCGCCCTACCTACCTTCAACAAGACACCCAGCGCTTTACCAAAGATCGGCGCACACCCGCCCTACCCAACACCGCACACACCCACGCGGTTGGGTGCAATGCGATGTCATGTTATTTTGAATGCGGTGTCATGTTATTAAGAATGCAATACCAAAACCCAACGCCATGGATACCCAACGTCATGGACTCCTCTACCAATGCCCGGGGCACCTTCCCATTTTGCCCCGAGCGAAAATGGGCTTCCACGTCAAATTTTGATGCGTCCACGTGTTCAAAATGTGTGGTTTAGATTGGGTACTACATATTATCCGGCCAAGATACTACGGGAACTCAACCATATATATATATATATGATGGGTATGTAATTATTTAATTAATTATTAATATTATAAAAATTAAATCAAATTTTAAGAACTCTTGACAATGTATCAACTGAAAGTGAATATAACTGTTCACCAATATTTGTTCAATACAACAAATAAATCAAAGTATATTTATATGAAAAAATAGAATAAATAATGATTAGAAATCTTGATTAATTTCTAAATTTATCTTCTTTTATATCATAATCACAACTTCCATGCATGCCAATTCTACGGAAAGAAATAATTTTAAATAATAATTTTATAAATTTAATTGCAAATGAAATAATGATAATTATTTAATATTTACTTCAATCCTTAAGAATAGGTTAAGTTAATAAATCAAAAGATTAAAATCAAATATTTTAGATTGGTGTTATTGGTTGTGCTGTTAGTCTAATATCCTTGAAGGTCTTGGGTTCAAAATTCAAATCTAGGTAATATTATTTTACTAAAAAAAAACTTATTTTATAGTAATAAAATCTAAACAATTAATTCGGTGAGTTCATCGGTTTTTCTTGATTTATCCGATTCTGATCAATTCATGGCGATCTTTAACAGATTTGAATTTACGTATACACTGTCCTACTGACCTAGTCGGTTCACGGCTAAATTAATCGAACCGGCCGATACGGTCCAAAAAGATCATTTGAATTACGGAATTAGTGAAATGTTATAATCCATAAAGATCACCTAAGAATGGTTCCTATGGCATAAGCTGCTTGATAATTAAAGAAGAATAAGATAGAAATGTAAACAAAGACTTGTTTCTTTTGAATCAAATGGGTAAAATTACTTGTCAATCATCAGTAGTAGCGTCAAGGGCCTGGAGGTGAATAATATTGTATATTATCTATATAATACTCCAATAACAGTAACGAGTGTTTGGTTTGATTGATAAAATAATCATATTCTATCACATTTGGTTTATATGATTACTCATTTAATGAATTATTCGGCCTATGCTCTATTAGAAGTATTGAATCTTGTTAGTGAATCTTGTTAGTGTAGCGGTTATCTTGTTAGTTGTAGCAGATTATAACCGTGTGTTTGTTAAAGGTTCGTTAGCATTCCAGATTAGTTTGTTGCAATCTGTTTTGGTTGTTAGTATAGGGTTTTCTTCAACTGCTCCATCCATGTATTTAAAAGCTCATTTACGAGCTGCTTCAAGTAATCAAAAATTTCTCCCAGTTTACAATTTCCGGTTCATCTTCTCTTCTCTTCTTCCTTTATCTGTAATCTTCAACATGGTATCGAGCCTTGCTCGATGAATTCAAGAAACTCTTCATCTCTGCCTCATTTTCCTTCGATTATCAAACTCGATCAGACGAATTATGCGTTTTGGCGAGCTCAAGCTATTTCTGCCATACGTGCTCATGGATTCCATGAATACATAGCTTCTTCCTCTATCAATACTCCTTCTCCTTTTCTGCCATCTTCGTCAGGTGAGAATGTTCCTAATCCAGATTTTGATCAGTGGATTAAAAATGATCAATTACTTCTCAGTTGGCTGCTTTCATCTATTGGAGAATCAATGCTTGGTCATGTGGTTAGATGCACCAATGCGTGTGATTTCTGGAATGTGTTAGAACGCTTGTTCATGTCACAATCAAAGGCACGAATCATGCAGTTGAGGCTGCTGCTTCAGACCACGAAGAAAGGAGCTATGACTGTGGAAGATTTCTTTCTCAAAATGAGAAGCTTTGCTGATCAACTTTCTGCAGTTGGACAGCTGATAAATGATGATGAACTAATCATGTATATCTTATCTGGTTTTGGCCCTGAATATGAGGCATTGGTTGTCAATGTCATGAACAGATCCGATTCTCAAAATCTTCAAGAAATGCAGTATGCTTTTCAAGCTTATGAGTTAAGGCTGCAACAACAACATTCATCAATGTTTGAACCTACTGCTAATGTTGCTCATAGAAGTGCAGGCAGAGGTTTCAACTCTACTCGTAGCTCTACTGCTGGCTTTCGAGGTGGATCAAGTTCCAGTGTTCGTGGAGGTTACAAATTCAACTCCGGCAAATCTATTACTTGTCAACTATGTGGAAGAAATGGTCATGTGGCCATCAAATGCTTCAAGAGGTTTGATATTAATTTCACGGATAATTCAGCTCAACATGCTCCTCAGTCAGCTTCACATGCTACTCAGGCTTTACTCTCATATGCTTCTCCTCAGTCTACTATGAATGATAATAGCAGTTGGTATGTTGATAGTGGTGCCACTGCGCACATCACAAATGACTTGAACAATTTGGCGATTGGCACGGATTACAGTGGCAGTGATAAGCTTGTAGTTGGCAATGGCGCTTCCCTTCCTATCAACTCCATAGGTTCCACTTCTATCTCTTCTCCTTCTCATTCTCTTTTACTTAATGATATTCTGTTCGTCCCTCAAATAACCAAGAACTTGCTAAGCATATCTCAGTTTACAAAGGATAATCAAGTTACAATTGAGTTTAATCACTCTTCTTGTTTTGTCAAGGACAAGCACACCAATCAAGTCCTGCTGAAAGGAAACCTCTCTAAAGGCTTGTATCAACTTGATCTCTCATCTTTCTACAAGTCATCTCCAGAATTCACTCGGCCATCTCCACAAAAGACCTTCACTTCACATTCATCTACTCGGAAAACTGTTTCTGCTTTAGTTTCAAATTCTGCAAATGTAGCATCTAGTTTTGCTGGTGTATGTCTTGTTACTCTGACAAGTTACATAAAACCTTGGGCCATCCAAATTTCTTTTGTTCTATCGAAAGTTTGCTCACACTTAAGATTCCTTTTAATGCCTCCTTATTATCTTTTGTGAAGCATGTAAGTAGGCAAAATGCATCAAAATATCATACTTCTCAACCTATTCACACTCATCGTCCCTTCAATTAATTCATTCGGATCTCGGGTCCTTCATATTCTACTTCATCTGCTGGTATAAATATTACATAATTTTTGTGGATGACTTCACACGATTTACGTGGATATATCCTCTCACACTTAAGTCTCAAACATTTCAAACAAAGAAGCACTTAATCTCATGGGTTCAGTGTCAGTTTTCCACATCTATTAAAGCTATGCAAACTGATTGGGGAGGGGAGTTTCGACCTTTAGTTGAGTATCTTAAGTCCTTAGGCATACATTTTCAACATCCATGCCCTCATATTCATACGCAAAATGGTCGGGTTGAGCGAAAACATCAACATATTGTTGACATGGGATTAACTCTTCTAGCTCAGTCTTCCTTGCCATATAAATTCTGGTGGGATGCTTTTCAAGTGGCTACATTTCTCATCAATAGACTCCCTTCTCAGTCTCTCAAACACCTATCCCCATTTCAAAAACTGACACATCGCATTCCAGACTACTCAATTCTCAAAGTTTTTGGCTATGCGTGTTTTCCTTACTTAAAACCATATCATCCACATAAACTTCATTTTCGATCCACCAAATGCATCTTCCTAGGCTACAGTGAGTCTCATAAAGGCTATAAGTGTCTAAGCCCAACTGGTCGTATTTACATTTCGGATACAGTCCACTTCAACGAAAATGAATTCCCATATCCTACTCTTTTTCCTTCCTCATCCTCTTCTCTGCACTCCACATCCAACTACACTTCGTCCATAGAATTGCCCATTCTCCCTCTGCCTCCTCCTAATTCCTTGTTAACATCTTCTGCCTCTTCTCCACCCTCTGCAGGTCCTGCACCATCTATCTCCTCACCTCTTCTATCTGCTTCAACATCACCCCTTGTCTCACCTTCTTCTGCTGTATCCAGTTCAACTTCTTCTGCTGTACCTAGCTCCAATTCTCCATCTCAGTCTCTTCAAACTACTTTGCCATCTACTTCTGATACACTTGCTGTTCCTTCATCACCCTCTTCTTCAAAATCATCTCTTCCCTCCACATCTCATCCCATGGTCACAAGGTCCAAAAACGGAATTTTTAAACCAAAGAGTTTTGTTGCTGACTCGAGCTCTAACACTGTCACTGATGATCTTTGCCTCACGTATCCTATTGATTCTCCTAACTCTGAGCCTGGTACGTATTTTGAAGTGCTCATTGTTACTACCAAAGATATTGAAGGATCTCAGTTGCCTACGGTTCCCATTTCTGATACTGAGGCACTGAATCATCCGGGATGGTTCGATGCTATGAACAAAGAGATTCAAGCCTTGCAGATCAAAGGCACGTGGCTGCTTATTCCTCCATCTCCTCTATATAAAGTAATCAGCAACAAATGGGTCTTTAGAGTCAAAACTCATGCTGATGGATCTCTTGACAAGCTTAAGGCTCGTCTTGTTGCTCGTAGTTTTCAGCAATTGGCTGGAGTTGACTTCTTTGAGACCTTCAGTCCAGTGATCAAAGCCTCTTCTATCCGATTGATTTTTGCTCTTGCAGCTACTAATCATTGGTCTATTCAGCAAATTGATATTCAAAATGCTTTTCTCAATGGAGATCTTGAGGATAACATTTATATGATGCAGCCAAAGGGTTTTGAGGATGCTGCTCATCCCGAGTATGTGTGTAAGTTGGAGAGGTCTTTATATGGTCTAAAACAGGCACCACGTGCATGGTATGATAAGTTGCGTGGTTTTCTTTATCATATGCGTTTCAAGCGGTGCACTTCGGATTGTTCTCTATTTTTTCGCCGAGAACGTGGGGTCTTGCTTCTTATCTTGGTGTACGTTGATGACATCCTTATAACCGGAGAGGATGACACTGAAGTTCAACTAATCATCACTCAGTTGCATGAAAAATTTGCTCTCACCTCTCTCGGTCAGGTTCATTATTTTCTGGGTATTGAGGTGTCTCGCTCTCATTTCTCCTATGCTTTGTGTCAGACCAAATACTTAATGGATCTTCTTTCCAAAACCAAAATGGAGTCATGTCATCCGTGTTCCACGCCCACGGCCATCAACACAAAGTTATCAAAATTCAGCGGCACTGTCTTTGAGGATCCTTCTCTTTATCGACGAACTATTGGTTCTCTTCAGTACCTCACCCTTACGCGACCAGATATTGCGTATACTGTAAACAAGTTGAGTCAATTCTTGCATGCTCCGACAACTGATCACCGGAGTGCGTGCAAAAGACTCTTGCGGTATCTAAAAGGCACCGCTCACTTGGCTCTTCATTTTCAACCCTCTTTGCATACGCGTATAGTTGGGTTTACTGATGCAGATTATGCGAGTTGCCCGGATGATAGGAGATCCACTGGAGGGTATTGTGTCTATTTTGGAGACAATCTTGTTGTTTGGAGTTCGAAAAAGCAGCACGTCGTCTCTCGGAGTAGTGCTGAGTCCGAGTACAGAGCATTGGCAAACGTCACTACAGAAGTTCTTTGGCTGCAATCCTTATGCCTTGAACTTGGTCTTACAACGTCTTCTCCCATTCAGCTTTGGTGTGACAATTCAAGTGCTGTTTCTCTTGCTGCCAATCCGGTTTTTCATGCGCGCACAAAACACATCGAGGTCGACATTCATTTCGTACGGGAAAAAGTTCAAGCTAAAATCTTGGAAGTAGGTCATGTTCCTGCTATAGATCAGATTGCTGATCTGTTTACCAAGCCTCTTTCTGAGCAACGATTGTTTGTTTTGCGTGAGAAACTAAATTTGCATATGTTGCAGCCGCCTCGTTAAAATCTTTGTTATGTTCGGAGTATATTAGAAGTATTGAATCTTGTTAGCTGAATCTTGTTAGCTGTAGCGGTTATCTTGTTAGTTGTAGCAGTTATAACCGTGTGTTTGTTAAAGGTTCAGTTAGCATTCCAGTTAGTTTGTTGCAGTCTGTTTTGGTTGTTAGTATAGGGTTTTCTTCACTGTTCCATCCATGTATTTAAAAGCTCATTTACGAGCTGCTTCAAGTAATCAAAAATTTCTCTCAGTTTACAATTTCCAGTTTCTGTCTTCTCTTCTCTTCTTCCTTTATCTGTAATCTTCAACATGCTCCAATCAACCATTTGAGTGATAATTTATCACCCCAAATTTGTGCTGATTATTTCTTCTTCATTTTATAATGCAAAATTTCAAAAATACCTTCACTAAAATTATTTTTGGTCATCTTTATCTCGACATTTGCATTTTTACTATTCCACAAGGATGATTTCGGTATTATACTATATTTTAGTCATATTTCTTCAATTTATCCTACACCATAATCAACTGGATAGACTAAATAATCCAAATAAATTCATCTTACTCTATAAGCATCCTAAATAAACTACTACTTCCATATAATTTGTGTCAATTGCAAATATTGGCAAACCTATATCTTTTGCGTTCAAGCTCGAATATCACGTGAAAAGCTGAAAATCAATGGGCAAGGAGTAGGGTAGGTATTCTGCGTTATGGAATAGGGTATTTTCGTCCTTTCTACTAATACTCTCGAGCTCGTACTCATGCAAAATGCTATAAATACCGGACATTTCAGCGATCATTGCTCATCCAAATATTTACTACTATAATCATCGACAGGAAAGTTGCAGTAAAATTTCCTCCATTTTCCGGTGAATTTTCTATCACTTTTCACGATCAAAGCTTTCTATTTTTCCGTTAATAATCATCGTTACTTTGAATATAATATTTTGCTAATAATACGGTTATACTTGTTGCTTAGTTCAAAGTCAGTCCGTGATAATATTGTTAACGGAAACTTTACTCAACTGAAATCTGATCAGGAAATATATTATGTTTCTATCCAATTTGAGATCGTGCATTAATCTTAACTGGCTTAAATGAGCGACGGATTTTATATATATATATATATATATATATATATATATATATATATATATATATATATATTTTTACTGAGAGTGCGATTGTTTCAGTAGTTGAAAGCTGTGAAGAATGGAGAAGCAACAGGAGCTGGAATGGGAAGCAGCACAGAGCATTGCGATCAGTGTCGACCTTGTCTCCGCGGCAAAGAGGCAGCTCAAGTTCCTTGCGGCTGTTGATCGGAACCGTTGGCTCTATGACAGCGCTGGTCAAGATAGAGCCATTTACAGGCAAGCACATTATCGCAACTGCGCTTGTTATTCAAACAGTTAGTGTGCATAGATGCGCTATCATGCCTAAATTAATTGATGACTGACTATTTAAGTAGATCTGATAGTAAATTATGTTTGCATTTTTCCTCATGGTCCGAAACTCAACAAATGTGCTACTTCCAACACTTTGGACTAGAAAAAGTTGAGATGCTAACAATACTTCATACTTTTTATCATTGTCAATGGATCAGCATTTCTTAGTATAAAGTGTGGATGATAATCTTCATCATAACATCTTTTGCTTTATAATCTTGAGAGGGATGATGAATAATCTTATTTTACGACTAGGTACAACGCGTATTGGCTTCCATTGCTGGCAAAGCATTCTGAATCGCTACTTTTTGAAGGTCCATTGGTTGTACCTTTGGATTGTGAATGGATTTGGCACTCTCACAGACTCAATCCAGTATGCTTCCCTGCTCTATACTTTATTGTTGGTTTCATCTACATATTGTGTTAGCCGAAGATTGAATTAGTCAATTCTGACTTAATCTTCCAGATCAGATACAAGAAAGACTGTGAGGAGTTCTATGGCAGAATTCTTGACAACAAGAATGTTGTTTCTTCTGTGGAAGGAACTTCGAGAAAGCAAACTGAAGACGCGTGGAAAACATTATTCCCAGGCGAGCCATTTGAACTAGATATGGAAATCCAGCAAGAGAATATGTCTGGTCAAAGAGTAGTGGCAGAGAATTTCACAAAGTATGATTTGATCTCAGCTGTTCAAAGACAAACTCCTTTCTTTCATCAGGCAAGTGTAATAATTATAATGTCATTTCGACTGACTGTCTTTTACTTGATTCACAAGTTTAAGTACTTATTCTCATTTTCTATTGTAGGTCTCGCAACTCCATATGAACGACGCTCGCTACATTGAAGGAGCTGTGGCGAGGTACAGAGGATTTCTGCACCTAATCAAGAGGAACAAGGAGCAAGGCATAAAGAGCTTCGTTGTTCCCACTTACGACATTGACCTTATCTGGCACACTCATCAGTTGCATCCAGCTTCTTATAGTGAAGATCTTCTTAAATTCATGGGAAGGATCTTAGAACATGATGACACTGATTCCGACAGAAGTAAAGGTCAGAAACTGGATGTTGGGTTCACAGGGACGAACAGGACATTCGAAGACCTGTTTGGCCGTAGGTATTGGAGAGCTGGAGCAATGTACAAGGGCAGCGCCCCTTCGCCAGTCAGACTCACTCCTTACTCCGGCAATAGCATGAAGAAGGTGCAAAGCTGTAATGAGAGCCCAAAAATAATACTTCCTGCGATGAAAGTTTTTGAGGTACTTCATTCTACACAAAGGAGGCTTAAGCACTCTATACCATTGTTTCTTCATTATGCATGATTAATTAAGAGAATGACTTTGGCCTATGATAAAATTGATATGTTTAGTGAATTTTTCAGGTCATGTTGGAGTTCGTAGGTGTGAGGAATCTGCCAGAGGAGCACAAAGGAAGTCTCTTTGTGTCCTTCAGTAAATCGCAGCCAGATAAGATCTTCAATGACAAGAGAACACTTAAAGTTGTATCGGGATCTGGTGAGAAACATGTGGCGACCTTCCATTGTCAACCTACTGGGAACCTGCTCTTTGAACTCATGTCCTCTCCTTCTGTGTCAATCGGTACAACTTCCATATCTCTGGAAAACTTCCTGTCGCCTGACTCCGATCTCACTGAGGAAAAATGGTTGGATTTGGTTCCTAGTTCAAACATTACTGAATCCAAGCCGGTTGGCTTGCGAGTGGCCATCTCAGTTACCATACCTACCCCAGCACCATATACACTTAACATGGTTCGCTCTCAGCAGCCACTGCCGGTCAAGGTCCAATTCTCGAGAAATTTGACACGCGTAGTTGATCAGGATGGAAACATGGTGCTCAACCTACATATGAGGTTTAAGATTTGCATTTTCTTTTAACTGAAGCAATATGCTTAGCTTTTCAAGAACAGTCTTCTCCTTATGGATGATCTAAATGAGATGCTTTGCTGAAAATATACTTTTGATCTCCTAATGGCAGAGATCTACCAAAATCAAGAGGCAAGAAAGAATGTAGAAGAAGAGTGGTGGTTGGAATCATGTCTTCGGGGAAAACATTTACTCTGGCTGAGTTTGCAGGATCCAAATGGTCTATGGTAAATTCTCCATGGTCTGTTAAGCTTCCAAATGCAAACAATGATGACGGACACCTCTTCGAGCTGACTGGTCCTCATACAGTAAGTATCCTCCATTTTTATCTTATATTTTCTTATGCAGAAAAGCTCCAAAAGAATAAAAAGAAAAGAAGAAAGTTTGATTAACACACATTGAGCTTTGTTTTTAACTATGATATAGCATGAATAATCTATGTTTATAGGTTATTCCAGAACAATTATCTTCATATGTTTTTTTCCAGTTGCTTTTTTTAAGCTATTGTTTTTCGTTTTTTTTATTTTTTATATATGATATGGCGAAACATGTCTGGCCATTGATGGAAACTAAATAACCAAAATTTTCTATTACTGAATCTTTGTTTCACATAGGATGAGAACATTATTTCTGGCACCACGTCAATATAGTTTTGATACAAATTTAACATCTCAAAGAAGAAACGACTAGTATTTTAAGTTTATTATTGGCTGAAATAGGCCAGAGGGCTTAGGCATTATTTTCTGTATGTTCATGGTGTCTATCTTTACACAGATAAGATTCTTCCGTGGTGGAAGGCTGGATTACGAATCAAGGGCAGTGAAAACTCAATCAACATGAACTTCACCTATTTACAGCTGTAAAATTTTCTGCTGAAGAGCTTTATGGAACAGCAGTGGCATTACTTGACGCGAAGTCTGGCACTATCAAGGTAATGTAATTACGTTACAAGAAATTCAATCATGTCCAGTAAAGTATATTATCACTCATCACTCTGTTGTTATTTTTGGGATTTTAGGTCAAAGAAGAATGGTTCGTTTTGCCTGGTATCATTGTTACATTTATACTTGGTAACATATTGAGGAAGACAAACCAGGCTCCTCTGCAAAAAGCAATGGGTGTTCGTGCAGCAACTAAGGAAGGATGTGGAAACATGGCAAAAAGTGGTGGTTGTGGAAGCATGATGGCTAATTGTGGTGTTAGCAGTGGTTGTGGTGGCTGTGGAAGCATGATGGCTAACTGCGGAGTCAGTGGTGGTAAATCTGGAAGCATGATGGCTAATTGCGGTGTAAGCGGTGTTAGTGTTACTTTAGGTGTATCTGGAAAAATGATGGCAAACCATGGTGTTAGCGGTGCTTGTGGTAGCTGTGGCGTATCTGGAAAAATGATGGCTAATTGTGGTGTTAGTGGCGCTAGTGGTAGCTGCGGTGTTAGCAGCGGTGGATGTGGAAGCATGATGGCTAACTGTGGTGTTAGTGGTGGTGCTAAATCTGAAAGCGCGATGGCTAGCTGTGGTGTTAGTGGTGGTGCTAAATCTGAAAGCGGGATGGCTAACTGCGGTGTCACTGCTATTAGCGGTGCCTGCGGTGTTAGCAGTGGTGAATCTGGAAGCATGATGGCTAATTGCGGTGTTAGTGGTGGTGCTAAATCTACGAATGGGATGGCTAACTGTGGTGTTAGCAGTGGTGAATCTGGAAGCATGATGGCTAACTGCGGTGTTAGTGGTGGTGCTAAATCTAAGAGCGGAATGGCTAACTGCGGTGTCAGCGCTGTTAGCGGTGCCTGCGGTGTTAGCAGTGGTGAATCTGGAAGCATGATGGCTGTTAGTGGCGGTGCTAAATCTAAAAGTGTGATGGCTAACTGCGGTGTCAGCAGTGGCGAATCTGGAAGCATGATGGCTAACTGTGGTGTTAGCGGTGGTGTTAAATCTGAAAGCGTGATGGCTAACTGCGGTGTTAGTGGTGGTGAAAACGGAAGCATGATGGCTAACTGTGCTGCTAGTATGGCTAACTGCGGTGTCAGCTCTGGCTGTGGTGCTAGCGCCGATGAAACTGGAAGCATGATGGCTAATTGCGGTGTTAGTGGTGGTGCTGAATCTAAAAACGTGATGGCTAATTGTGGTGTCAGTGCTGTTAGCGGTGCTTGTGGTGTTAGCAGTGGTGAATCTGGAAGCATGATGGCTAATTGCGGTGTCAGTGGTGGTGTTATATCTGAAAATGTGATGGCTAACTGCGGTGTCAGTGCTGTTAGCGGTGCCTGCGGTGTTAGCAGTGGTGAATCTGGAAGCGTGATGGCTAGCTGCGGTGTTGGTGGTGGTGCTGAATCTGAAAATGTGATGGCTAACTGCGGTGTTAGCAGTGGTGAATCTGAAAAAATGATGGCTAATTGTGGTGTTAGCGCTGTTAGCGGTGCCTGCGGTGTTAGCAATGGTGAATCTGAAAGCATGATGGCAAACTGTGGTTTTAGCGGTGGTGAGTCGACGAAATGTGGTGGATGCGGGGTAAGTGTGGAGGTTGTGGGGACGGCTGTGGAAGCAAATTAGGTGGTGTGAGCGATGGAGGCATATATCATTTTAATTTAGTGTGTGTTTGTTTGTCCGCTGTGGTCTTCAGATTTTATGTTGTTGTCTTGAGTTATTGTCTAATCTGTTTCTGTAATTGCTGCCACTTGTTGGTGACCTCTCTCATGCGTATTTGATGAATAAAGTGATGAGGTTTCATTTGTCAATTGTTGTTTCGGCAATCAGCACTCGTGTATTAGAAACTCAACTTGATGCGAACGGACATAGCCAAAGAAACCTAGCTCTTCTTTGCATAGAGAAATGGGCACTCTTCTAATGTGCCAGCCATAATGAGTGGCATGTATCGCTCGTTTAGTATATACATAATACGGATATAGGAAATCAACAAGGACATCAATGTATGTCAGTAAGCCCAGACTAGCCCCATGCACCCGCAATTGATGTATCAACCTAAATGATAAAAAATGTATATTTTACTTTTATATTTTTTATATATTCCTTATTAGTTGCGTTAACGTTAGTTGATAAAATTGTGAATTTTGAGTCTCTTTTTCATGTATTTTAAATTGGTTCGCATATATGATTTCTGTTGTGATTTTGTTGGCCCACACGGTCCACTTATTCCCAGCCCACCCTATCTTGGGCAGCCCCAAACTCTTCATCCCGTCTGCTATCTTTTGTGTCCTATCTACCAAGCTCCTCTTTCCTTCCTTTTTCTTTTTCTTTTTCTTATGCAACTTTTGTTTGCGGATTTAAATCCTGCCCATGTTTTCCTTCTGTTGTGGGAGAAAAGAGAGATGCTCTAAGTGTGTGATTCAATTTTGTTTCCATCAAACCTTATATCTTTGTGGTGCTACCAGGTTTGAGGAAGGAGGGAGTTGAACATGGGTTGTGGTCGTTCCAACGAGAAGCTCTCTCTAGTCCTAAGTGGACCTTTTGTGGTGCATGTGTGCATGACGGGGAGGATTTCGCACCTGAGCCGATTCACAATCATTTCTCTGTTTACATACTTGTTGCATTAGTTCTTCATTATTCCCTTTTCTTTGTGTATTGCTGTGCTGTTGTACTTTGTGTGTGCAGGAAGTGGAGTGCAGGAGAAGGAGGGGCTGCTGCTGTAACGACTACGAACGGGCATCGGAGTTGCACGCAAAGCTGCAACTAGATTGTTTCACGCAGAACAGGGGTTGTTGCGTTGCTGCTGCATTCCGGGACAAAGCTGCTGCTGCTATAAGAAGGAAGATTAAGCCCAATGGTGAGTTCGATTCTCAACTATTTCATTACAATTTAAATTAAGATTTACAAATTGAAGGATCTAATTCAAATGAGTACTCGTGTACCATGTGAGAACTCAATTGAATCAACACAAATTAAAAATCTAATTAAAAATATTACATAAATTTCGAGGATCCAAACAAAATTGTATAAGTTAAAGAATATACAAACCGTTTATAATACGCTCCCTCATCAATAGGCCGGAGTCATCTAGAGGAGTAAGTAAGTAAATCTTAAAAAAAATCCATATTATATATGAAGTGAAAATGGGATATCACCTCACTCAATTTCTATAAACATAGTTTTTCAAATAGTCCTAATAAAGAAATTTTCATCCAGCAATACATCGACCAAAATTGAAAATGAAATTGGGGATAACTCACTCATCCTTGCATCAATAAAGTCTTGAAGATACCATATTGAATAGAATAAACAAAATATAACATACAAGCTCCCAACCATATATGGAGACTGCAGTATATGAAGAGCATATATGGGGACATTTGTACGTAAAATTGATCTAACAAGAATTTTTGTGATAATGAAAATACCCATTTTCAAATTACAATAACAAAAAATATGTATCAATTTTAAAACATATAAATTTATCATATATATAGTGAATGGACTTTTTTGCCCTTAATGAAAATAAAATCAAATTTAAAAATTAAATCAAAAACCATAGTACCTACTCTTAATCCACCGCCCCCTTCCTGTCCGGCAGTAGCCGCCTTCACGATTTCCAGCATTCCGGCACCTAAACCCGCCGCCCCTAACGATTTGCAGCAGCCATCCCACTTCCTATTTGCAGTAAACCTCCGTGTCACGCCTCCTCCGCCATGCAGCGCCACCTCTACTGCTCGCGTAGAGCCACCTCCGACGTGCAAAGAAAACCGAGCCTTCCCCATTGGGCTGTCGCGCCTCTCCTCCCTATCGCGCTGACGTGGAGAACACGCAGCCCCTCCGCCGTCGTCATCGTGCAGTACTGAACTGATTTTGCCCCTCCGTCGTGCACTGCATTCGTCTTACTTTTGGGTATTTTTTTTGCAGAAAACTTTAGGCCGAAGTAGTAGTAAGGGTAATAGTGTCAACTAGATATATTTCATATGAATTGAAGAGAGTAGATAGAATTTGTCTTTTAAAGTTGAACATGGTTATTTAAAATTTTACTTCCTAAATATATTATCTCATTGAGTGAATAGTCAAAAATACAATTTGATTTAACAAAGAAGAATTCTACCCGCAATTACAAAAACATATAAAATGTACCAAAACTGATTTTGAATAGTTTTCGATACAAAATGATTATTATCATATATCTTGATTTATTATATTCTATATATATTGAATTGCCAACCTATTCTTACAATTTCAGATAAATAAGTAGATTATAGGTATATCAATTAAACTTTGCAAAAATACATACTTTTTTAACAGTAATAGATGATTATTTACAATGAATTATTATATTCATATAAATATAATGTACCATATATTATGCAATTGTGCTTTAATTAAATATATAACAAGATTGAATAGGAAAATTAAAATTCTAAATAAGTCTCTTTTTATATTTAATATTAGATTAATTTAACTTTGATTATGCACATTATTGTACAAAAACTATTTCCCGTGCAACGCAGATAAAGAAACTAACAACCTTACTTGAACACCATCTCTGTTATGTATATGGTTTGTAAATTCGAAGTTGCATTGCATCAAGCATCATGTAACTTATAAACAGCCCAAAATACAAATAATCTAGTTACGAAAGGAGTAGATATGGTGATTTAAAAAAGACAAAAACTTGGGTGAGCTCCGCCTCACCGTGAGCTCACTCTTGTTTTTTATTAATATAATTATATATTAATTATGGTGAATAAGGATAATTAGATTTTGTTAATTTAAATTTATTGATTTTTAATTATAATTTATAATTCAAAATTAGAATTTATTAATTCACAATTATGGTTTATTAATTCATAATTAAAAGGTTTAATAATTCATAATTAGGATTTATTAATTCATAATTATGGTTTATTAATTCAAGGTTAGGGTTTATTAATTCATAATTAAGGTTTATTATTCAAAATTAGGGTTTATTATTTTCAATTAGGGTTTATTATTTTCAATTAGGGTTTATTAAATCAAAATTAGGATTTATTATTCAAAATTAGGGTTTATTAATTCCAAATAGGGTTTATTAATCCAAAATTAGGGTTTATTAATTCACAAATAGGGTTTATTAATTCAAAATTAAAATATATTAATATAAATTATTATTTATTAATTTACAATTAAAATTTATTAAATTAATTAATTTTAATTAGAATTAATTTAATAATTATTAATGAATTAATTAATTAATTAGGGTGGATCTCACTTGCTGCATGTGAGACCACCCTTTAAAAAAGAAAAACAGAAAAAAAAAATTGCATTTCAGCAGATGAAAATGGAGCGGTCGCAGCAAGACTCGTCAACCTGGAAACAACAACACGGGGGCAGCTGCAAGACTGTCACAATGTCATCATAAATTATATTTAGGGCCTGTTTGGTAAGGTAGACACACTATGTTGAGATAGATAGATATAAAGTTATGTTATCTTACCTTGTGGTTTGGTAGCCAAGATATAGAATATAGATAACTTAAATAACCTGTTCGGTACACTAGTTTAAATTTTAGATTAATCCATAAAATTACAATTATAACCTCATTACAATTCTAAAAATTACAAATATATCCTACTGTTTTTCTTCTTCTCTCTTACATCGCATTTGAGGGATTTTCTCAGTTAGGTTTTCGTTCCTCAAGCATTTGAGGGATTTTCTCATTTCACAATCTGAAGTCCAATTGGAAGTTTGGTGACTGTTTTGGAGGATTTGGTTGAGAGGATGTTGCAGCAAGGGGTGGTTTGTTACAACGGGAATACCTGTGGTGGCTACAGTCTTGGTTTTGTTGCAGAGTTGAAACAAGTGGATGTGAAGATTGAATAAGTGGTAATGGAGTTGCACATAGCCGTTGTACGCGCGCATTTGGAGGTGCAAAAAGCTTCCGGAGGCTTGTGGAAGTTGCAGAGGTGTTGCCTTGGAGGAAGGATGTCAAGGTGAAGAACGCCCGCCCATCCGTGGTGAGATACATGGAGATGGTCTTCTTGAATAGAATAAGCGAGATGGTCTTCGACAAGTCGATCGAGATAAGGTAATTTTGCCTCTCCGAATGTTATCGCGCAACATTGCAGGAGAGTGAACTAATCGAGGTATTCTTTGGGTTGTGTAGACAAAGTTAAATAGTGATTTAAGAGCGGGCTTTGGATAGAAGACGGCCTCCGGGTTAATAAACTAGAATACCAAACAAGTGATTAACTATAGATATCTTCCCTATCTGACCTTATCTATCTTACCAAACATGCCCTTAAGACATATAATGAATGTGTATTGCGTTTGAGACCGGGACGGAGGCGAGAGGGGCTGGGGCCCATGGGCCCCCCAAGAATTTTCAAAAATCCAGGGGTATTTTAGTAATTTCACGATTTAATTAATTTTTTTAATATATTATTACATATTTCACGAGAAAGGGGGGTTTTCTTTCTCTTCTGTTGGGTTCTCACCTTGGGCTTTTAATTAATTTATTTTCAATTTAAACAATGGGCTACTTTAGTATGGGCTGTGTTGTGCTTAGATCTAATTTAATTAACTGATGTTCATAATTTGGGCCTAAAAAAGACTCAGTAACTGGGCCAAACCTGAAGTATAGTTTAATTAATTAAATTAGTCTTTAATTTTAGGTTTCATTATTTCTATTTTGATTTAATTAGCATAGTGAACATAATTTTACCAAAATAATATTACTAGAGAATAAATATTAAAGTTGTCTTTTTGATTGTGGAAGAAATAACAATCAATTAAACTTAGCTGAAAATAATTATTTCTAAAAATATTAATTACTCAAATTTTGAAGACGATTAGTGGAGTTGTATAATAAATATTATTATTTATAACTTACTCATTATATGATTTTAACATAAAATAATTTAAATTATACTTTTAAATTACTATTAGTGGAGTTGTATAATAAATATTATTATTTATATGCTATTCTTGACAATGCTTCTTTGTAGTGAAATTATTTTTGTAGGCACACTCATCGTCAGTATTACTTGCTTTGGTTGCATTGGGGTAATATTGTTTTCACTATTTCTTAGGTAAATGAATCGTTATTTTAGGAAAACTTCTCTTACTGTGGAGGTTTCATCTTCGTCGGTTAATGGACTTACACTTCTCCAACCTCAAGAATCATCGAAGGAAGATAACAATGAAGTTGATTTAGAAAATGTTCCAAGTGATCCAGGATTACGACCTAATATAATGAGTTATCCACCGAACTTAATAGAGCAGTTTCGTAGAGCTTACTTACTTAAAGGTCCATGTCAACCGCGTGAGCATGCTTTTCCTCATAGAATTGATGGAAATCGAAACGTAAATTTGTTTCAAATTGGTTTGATGAATTCAAGAGTTGGTTGGAATATAGTATTGCAAAAGATGCAGTGATTTCAGAAGATGAAGAATAGAAGGGAAATGTTATGATGTGATTGTATTTAACTTTTATTTTTGAATATTGTAATGTAATTTAAATAATACTATTTATTTTTATTTTTATTATAAAAATATTTTGGGCCTAAACACGAAATGTCTGCTCAAATCATCGTTTGAGACTATATATATTAGTATATATATAGAGAGAGAAGAGTATCATCCCTCAAGAAAAATCAGATCCTTTGCGGGGCGGAGGTGCCATTACCGGAGGCCCTTGATATGGACCTTAGATCAAGAAACTAAACATAATTAATTAATGAGGTGGGCTCTTATACGAATGTCTGCATGTGCATATTTTGGTGGTTCGCTCATTACAGAGGAGCTTCTCAAAATTTCAACCTCTTTTGCTTAAGATATGAAAGGTTTGAACCATTTGGTCCACGAACAAATAATTAAGGGAACCTGTAGCAACCTTAATAACCAAGTTCGTGATGTCAGATTGAGTTTTTAATATATAAAATTAGTTAGATTATTATATAGATAATACTGTCACTTTGAACCATTTTTAGGGGTGGAGTAGTTGAAGAATAAAACTTATCTAAAACGGCAAGAAAATCAGAAATTGCTTCCGTTGTTCACTAAGGATAAAATAATTTAACTCATTAATAAATATAAATAACGTGCGACAGGATTTGATTTGGTATGTATTCAAGTCTTCGGTGGGTTAATTTTAATCGCAATAAAGCCCCATGTAGTTAAAAGTGTGATATGAGGCCCTTCCCCTCTCATTAATTTCCACGTCCACATCAAGCGCTCTTTATAATAAAAAATTAAAATTAAAATACTATTATGACAACAATATTTGATAATTTGCGTAACTAAAGTGATATGCTCTTTTATTTTTTTTAAAAAGGAGTTCAATTACAATTTCAATATAGAGCATATTATCTTATTATGACAGAGTATGACTAGAATTCTCATTATATCTTCTTCTTTATGATTTATGAAAATAAAAGAAACAATGTATTATGTTCCTAAACATCTCGCCTATAAATTACATAAGTATAAATAGTTTTGCTTAGCAATTATAACTCTAATATTATATCTAGTCCTAATTGTCTAACTGAATCTCTCCTTTTTTTTTTAGTTTTTTTTTTTAGTTGATTATCTAGCTAAGTGAATCTTGAAACATAATGCGTTAACTTTTCCTCAAATACTAGTGATCTAATACGTATTATTGTTTTGAAAAAATTGGATCCGCCGGTTCGATCGGTTTAATCATGAACCAATCAGATCAACGATATGATTTATGATTATTACTGAAATTTATAAAAACCAGTGTAAACCGGTAAAAACTAGATAAATTGATGATCCAGTTAACCGAACCGGTTCAATAATTTAAATAATTATAAATAGAAAATAAGCGAAATGATGCTAATAGATTCTTTAGGTTAGTAGACTGACACAACAACCAACTGCATCAATTTGAAACTTTTGATCGTAATTATTTGATTAATTAATTTACTTACACTAACAATATTGATATACATATTGAACTACTATTATTTTATTCATATGCAATTAATATTGTAAATTTATTATTATTTCATTAATATTATTATAGAATTGACATTCATATAAATAGTGATTAAAAGAGACCGTAGAAATTAATTGAGCATAATTGTTCTTTGATAATAATTTTTTTCTTGTAAATATATACTAATGAATAAATATAAAGAATAATACTATTTAATTCGGTTGATATAATGCATAATAAATTTAAAAATTGATATGAATTTTTATATAGTTTATTCTAAATATTAATATGTTTCATGTAAACACATCATTCATATAAAAATTAAATATTTAGTGGTCATCCGATTTTTTCAAAACGGTTCAACCGGTCGAATTAGTGATGCAGTGACTCAATCAAGTGATCGGTTCGATGTTTGGTCCAATTTTAAAAACATTGATACACAAACAAACTGAGATATAGTTAGATAAACCGTCCAGAGTATGTATTCTCGAACTAATAATGACATTATTATTTGAATATTAATTATATATATACATATATTATAAAAGGTTAGATATTATCTTAACTTTCAGGATCCATTTATTTTAAAGTTAAGTTTTAACAGAAAATATAACATGCACTAAATGCTAATTGAAGTTGCGTTGGTATGAATATTTGGGGGCATAGTTGTGTTTTGAGTTTATTTAGCCATCAAATCCGTTACAAATTGAAGGAGTCAATCGAAATGGGTGACATCATGTTTGGATAAAGCACCGTTAGTGGTTAGCTATATTGCTCACTTTAAAGGCAATTTTCATTATTACTTTTTACATATTAGGATTCGAGCCATAAAATTAGATTTTAAAATAATTATTACAAGCCAAAAATCTAAAAGCAGTTTTTCGAATTCTAAGATTTTTTCCAACAACAAATTCAATATCTAAAACTTTCTCTCTCTATTTTTCAATTTTTTTATGAAATTTGACAGTTAACATGCATCATATATTAAATAATTATATACCCAATTCAACCCATTCAAAGTAACTTTCTTGTTTAGCAATGCACAACATAGATACCTATCAATCTTTATAGTTGGAAAATCTAGTGGAAAATCCTCTTCTCATTATAGCTCTGCCAATGCGTTACTTTATTGACAATGCCAATATTGCGTCACATAACTTTTCCTGGGATAAGAAAACAGGAATAGACGCAACAGGGACCTGTAGACTGTCGATAAATAATAGAGTTCGTTTGATTTCAATTTTAAGCTTGTTAATTCCAATTTTATTTATTTTTTACCTTAAAGTTTTAATTTTTATATTGAACTTTTATGAATATAAAAAACATCTTTAATGCTGAATATAAATTTGAAAGAAAAAAAGAAGAAGAAGAAGAAGAAGATATTCGCTAATATTTTGCACCAAGTACTTGAAAAAAACCTGACCTACACACAAAAACACATAAATATAAACATAAAATAAGTATAATATCTCTCAATGAAAATAACCCAGAATATTTACTTTGAGTAATAGCTTCCATAGATAAAAATAATAATATAAACTAATCCACTATATACTTTGATATATTAAATAAATTGAACTCGTTAGATCATGTAATCATTTTTTTTTAGAATCACTTACATACACACACTAACTCCTCTAATTGACTCAATCCTTAACCTGTTGATCGGAAGAAAAAAAACGTCTTACCAACTGACCTGTGTTTTGTGGTAGATCACATAATCATTTAAATACTCAATCTACTATATCACCCAACACAAACACTTTTTTTTAAATATTTTTTTTATCAATTAAATATAAAAATTTAAAAATCACGTCACGATAGACTCGAACCCAAATCTTTAACATCAGACATTAATCACTCTACTACTAGATCAATACACGCACACTCCAATGTAAACACTTTAATTTTTTTGGTCAATTTAATACAGAAATTTAAAAGTCGGATCAAAGTGGACTCGAAGACGATACCTTTGACATCGGGCATTAACCACTCTATCACTAAGCCAACACAACACTTTATTTTTTGGTAATTTAATACAGAAATTTTAAAGGCTGCGTCACGGTGGACTCGAACAAGGACCTTTGGCGCCGAGCGTTAACCACTCTACCACTAGGCCAACACACACACACAAAAATTCATACCAGCCAGTAATCTCTTTTTTTTCCGTCAATTTAATACAGAAATTTAAACGGCGTGTCACGGTGACTTCGAGCAAGACCTTCTACCGTCGATTAACCATTTTACCACTGGCTGGTACACACACATACACAACACAACACTTTAATGATCTGAACATGTAAACAAGCATAATGTGCTAAAGAAGGAATGGTGTGGGCCAACAATATGATCCACTTAATTCCAACTATAATGGCATGTGGGCCTCTGCCTATATTTGCAATCAAAGCCCAGTACTGAACATGATAAGATATTCAGTCGCACATATAAATTTATTCTACATGCCAACTAAAAAACAAATTATTCTACATGCATATAAAAGAAAACGTAGTACAGCACAAAAGCTATACCGAAATATATTAATAAATAATGTAATGTTAATAGACAAACAAATAAATACTCAATTCACCTGTACTAGAACAGCTGTTTTTTTCATTTTTCATTTTTTGACACACAGAACAAAAAACAAAAAAAAGGAATAATGAAACCAAATATATTTACCGTGCCTATGTACCAAAGAAGAATTACCGCTGTCAAAATTCGTCGATTGCCATTCAGCTCCTCACCATTCCCCATTGACACCATCATCTTCTCTGCTCCGAAACCGGGGGCATCACCGGAATAGTATTATAAACCGGCTGCTCCCGGTTACCATTATTACCCACTCCATACGAATAACTATAAGCCCCACTCCGATACGCACCCTCGTTCACAACAACCGGTACCCGGTAAACCGCCTGCGCCGCCGCCGCCGCCGTCGCTGCCCCGTTCTTGCTCACATTGTTGAACCGGCTCTGTAAGAGATCCATCGGCGGCCGGATGCTAGGCTGATACTCCTTGTCGAATCCGAATAAGTAATCCGGGTTCGTAGCGGCGACCGGTTTAGCCGGTGGCCCGGAGATATTGAATAAGAAGACGCGGAGGCGGGCGGGCTTGGTGGAGATCCTCTGCATGCGGTCGTACTCTATCATCATGTGCTCCACGTCCTCGTCGTCGATCAGAGAGACCAGAGCGTCGAGGTCCTCGCCGGGCAACTGGTACTTCACCGATATCTCTCGGCCGCCGCCGTCGTTTCTGTAGGAGAGGGAATTGAGCTTGGCCACGATTTCGGAGAACTTGACGGCGCGGTCGACAGCGACGATTTTGGTATCGCCGCCGACGTAGGAGAGCTGGCGGTCGGATGGCCGCGACTGAATCTTGCCGCCGTAACTGCACAGCAATTTGACCTTTCTGCCATTGTTGTGCGTCTGCTCCATGTGTGCGTGAGAGAGAGAGAGAGAGAGGAGCGACAACAACTGTACCAAGATTCTGAACCAACTAAGAAGTTTTTGGCTTCTAATTTGCTAGTTGTTAGGCAAGTCGCAACTGGTACTTATAATACTAACAAATTCTGCAACTCTCCCCATATTTCTCGTAAATTCTTATATGGTCACTCGGGTTTCTGAAATTACATTAAAGCCCCTACCTGAATACGAATTACAAACCATGCCACATTAGTTGGAGGACATTTTTAAGCATATATGATTCAAATAAACTAGATCAATCTAGAGGAAATATATATACTTTAAAGCATTGTCCAGACTAATTTGACCTCAAATCAATTTGGAGTTTTACCACTCCAATCTAACAAATCCGACATCAATCATACTCATGTTTATCTTTGCTATTTAAGCGTATTAATACCTTCTTATTAGAGATGATAATGGATCATATACTCACCCATTAAACATTTCTTAAATTCAAATTCATTTAAAATTTATATATTCATTAATTTGTCACGAGTACTAACTTTATTGCTCATACTTGTTCTAAACATATTTAGTAATACTCATTAATTAACCATTCAAGCCATTTAAATTTTTATAATATCTAAATAATCAAATACAACTTGTTATAATAGCTAAATTTTTCATCCCTATAAAAAATCGAAGACTACAAAATAAATATTAATAAAAATTATTAGAAATAATAAAAAACTAAAAGTTAAATTTCAAGTATATAATTAAAAAGTAATTAAATTTATATCAATTATATTGCAATTCTAGAATAGAAATCTTAAGAATAAATAATTCTAGAATATTTGCAATAAAATAAATATCATAGATACAAAGTAAAAAAATTATAGATGTTTTAAGAATATCGGCGTACCTCGCCAAATGCCACATAGAATTGTAACTAAATTTTATAACAATTATCTAGTTGAAAATATCATCATTTAGGCCAATATTACATGAAAAGTGCTTCGTCATATACTATATCTATTTACAATATTTTTATATTTACTTAATTTAAATACTATAATATATTTATTTTAATTTTAAAATTTTGTAAATTGATAAAATAATATTCATTACATAATTATGATTAATAATTAAAAGTAAATTTACATAAATAAACTTAAAATTAGAAAGAAAGAAAAAAAGGAAAAGAAAATGGAAAGGAAAAAAGCAAATGAAAAAATGAAACAAAAAAAAGAATATAAAATACATTTCAAATAAATCTTGCATAACAACATAAATTGATCGGGAAGATTTTTTTTCAAAAAAAATAAAAAATATATATATATTTCAAAACCTACCGCAAATTTTAAATGATAATAACTTTATCATTTAAAATCTATTTCTCATCAGTCAATCTGTCATATATCAAATTAAAGATCGTATCATGATTTTCAATTTGATATGCATGATAAATATTTTATCAATAGTCAAATTGTTCCAATTTTTGAAATAAAGAAAGAAAGAAAACGAAAAAATAAAATAAAATAAATAAATCTGAAAAATAGCACACACACACTCTCTCTCCAATTCCACACACAAGGAAAAGGAAGAGCCAACATTTCTGCAGAAATTACGACCTAAAAATTTCATTTAATTTACAAAATTGACATAAAAATCAATTTGCAATTGATTGCAAATTGAATTGATAACTCCCTTTAATTTTTAATTTTTTATATATAATATATTCAAAAGAAAAAATTTATAATCACATATTTGTTTCGCATGTATAAATGTGAATTGAAATTTTGGAGTTATTGTTATTGTTGAATACTATGACATAAGAATCTACAACTGAATTCAAGGGCTTATCAACAAAACTTTAAGTTCTTGAGGATTAAGCTGCAAGTATGTTCAAGTTTGTTGGAATACAGTTGGAGGCCAAACAACTTTCAGTTTGTAGTTAGTATATAAGTTGGATTCTGTTGTTTTCTCATTGATAATGAAAACTGAAAGAGAGAAAAGAATGAGAGATGAGAATTAGAAGCTATTTAGTGAAATTAGAGATCTTGCATGGTTTGTAGTTTATTGAAAAATTCTTTGAGACGTCTTGTTTTCTGTAACTTCTCCGTTGATCAATAAACACTCATTATCGTCTCCGTGGACGTAGATCTTTAAGATCGAACCACGTAAATCTCGTGCATGGTGCTAACGTTCTTCATTTACTTGCTGCATTATTTTTTTTGTTGTCAACACATATTTCTCGACAGTTATATTATGTTCAATATACGCATTGCAAAAGAAAAGGAATAGTAAAATCCATAAGCTTAAGTTTGATGAATTCATCACTCATGTAAGGGCGATGTTAATTAGTGTTTTTTGTTTTTTTGCCTATGCGCACTCCCCGAAGACGGCGGCATCTCAACATCCTCAATTCATCTAGAAAGACGTATCTATTTAAATTATTATTTTTTTGTAAAGATGTGGACTTCTTCTCCATAGTCTCGGATGGCGGCGGCTTCTTATCTGAACCTCTAGCGGCGGCACGGTTGGGCTTTGTCGGATATCTCAGATTGGAATTTATTTGCATAGCTGTCGAATTTGAACGTCATGCTCATTTTCAACGGCTTCATACAGATTTGGAAAATGGTGAATTTTGCATTAAGATGTAACTTTTATGAGTTTATAAGTTCTCGACTGGTAAATTGGAGAGTGGGAGAGAAGACACGAATAAGATGCTGAGAATTTTGAATTTTTCAATGATTTTATAAAAAGAAAAAGAAAAAAAGATATTCATCAATTTTATGATTTTAACACGATATTTGAAATGGTACAACAGGCCACATTCAATTTGTTATAAATTTAGTACCCTCGATTTTTGGTCAAGATAAAGTTGATGTGACGTGTCTCACTGGTAGAGCCGGCAAAATGAGCCCGGTCCGAAAGTTCGCCTGGTTACCCGAGGTTTGGGCGGTTTGGGCTTCAAAATTAAAGGCCCGAAAAATCGGGCCTAAAAGCCGTCCGAAAAACCCCGGCCTCTGAGCTTCGGCCAAAAAGTCCGGGGTTTTGGGCTAAAAAAGCCCGTCCGATTTCTATTAAATATATATATTTATAATATTATTTAATATACATATCTATAATTTTTAATAATATTAATTATATTTTATATAATTATTTATTTTTATAGTAATAATTTTCTTACTAATTCATATCTTGGTCGAAAATAAATTCTGTAAAAAATAATAACCTCATAAATCATTCAAAAATAATTCTTAAGAGAAACGATCTCCAAAAATATATACATTGATTATTAATGACCTTATAGTATGTAAAATTTATTTTGAATCCTTGATCTTAAATATATATTGTATAATTAATTTATTTTCTTCTATTATTTTATGCGTATAAGTGGGATTGACGTTTAATAATATCATTTATCTTTGATTTGTAATTTCTAGTTTTTTCTCCTTAAATTAAAGAATTAAAATTACATTGCATTACAACATCATCGCATGAATACATAAATAGGTCAAGATAAGAAGCATTATCGTAAGAAATTAAGAATAAGTAAGCTCAAAATATTCTCATCACTGATTCTTAAGTTAAGGAGTTATGAGATCTTAATTAAATAATTTTTTTTTTAATTTAAAATATTAATTTTATATATTAAAAATAAAATAAAAAATTATCTAAAAAAGCCCGTCCGCCCGAAAGCTCGCCCGGGGTTGGTTTGGGCTTCATATTTTTAAGTGTCGATTCGATCAACATTTCATTAAAATGTGATGACATTATTACAATGTTACAAAGATCATATGAAATTTTTGATTAACGATTAACTCAAACAACAATATAAAACCACGTTATTTTGTGTTAGGCGGCAAAATTAATGTTCTAATTCGATTATTTAATTTATATTTGGTTTTGTTGACTCCTAAATTAGTTACACCCTAAACCTACTGCTCTATCCATAAAACACACATTTTGTTTTTCACGCACATTCACTTTCTTAAATTATTCTGTCAAAATTTATTTTATATAAATGTTTTGCGTAAAAAGACTCGGCTGAAATTCCGTGGTCGTGGGGTGGGCGACTTTAGAATTATGGGAAAATAGGAGGAGATGTTTAGTAAATAATTTGGCATGGCAGTGCATGTGGAGAAGTAATGGAGGAGTGCTGATTTGCGGGGTCCACGCGCAGAGCAAATTAAGGGTGGAATGGAAGCTCCACTTTTAGATTATATTTTGAATTGAAATTCATCTTTTATTTGTGGAAAAGTGGCATATTTTTTTTTTTAAAAAAGTTTGAAACTTGAAAGTGGGATTGCGATGGAATTTACCCTTACTGGAAATATACTAATATCTGTATAAAACGCGTCAATGGATTTAATTTCTGGTCAGTAGTATATATATATATATATATGAGATGGATCAAATGAGAATCACAAGTATTTTGAGAACTGAGAACTAATCTTGATCGTTTATTTGAATTGATCTTGTGGTCTATATTTATGAAAATAATTATCCATTATTAATTACTGATTTTTATTGTGAGGTTAATTAAATAATTGTAAATTTGCTTAACCGAAATATGCTATAATTATGGGATATAGATATATTTATTTATGGTATGTTTTTCTTACCAAATCCTGTTGAATGTTTACCTTCTTTATCATTATAATTGCATCAAGCAAGTTTGATATTATGTTGTATGATAGTTTTCTGTATAATTATTTTTACTTTTATTTTAAATATAAAATAACGGAGACTACATGTTTGTTTATTTTTCTATGTTGTAGGTGCATAATGTTTTTTCTGTTATGCACATAATTTGGATGTTATGCATAATTGTCTCATTGATTTTATGCATAACTCATCACTCCACATGCACTGTAATTGATTTTACCCTTTTCGACACATGTACAAGTTATGGTGCGAAACATGACATTTGAATAAATCTTGAAGGTTAAAAGTTTAAAATTTAATATTTGAACCAATCAAGTCTTTTACACAGTTAGAAAACTAAATTATGCATAAAAAAGAAAGAAACCTATAAAACTTACAAATAATACAAACCATAACCTTGTGTAAGAGATGACCAAACTTGGTCATGAACACACAATCATTGTTATGCACAGAATTTACGAAAATGAGTTATCCAAAATATGATCTTTGCGAATAAAAAATAAAATGTATTCACTTACAGGACGTGCATTACGCGTACAAACCTATGCACAACTAATGAATATATATGCATAAGAAACCAACCACAACTGCATAAAATTCGTGTAATTTCAGGACATGCATTATCTGTACAATCCTATACATAATTAATATTGGTGCGAGACCTCATGAATTATTTGCAAAGAGAGAAATATATCTGTAGAGAAAGAAAAATATTTTATTGTTTTGAGAAAATGAAGGGAGAGGTGCCGGGTGAATGGTTAATTGAGATAAGATTAATTATTAAAATTACAATAATACTCTCAAATCAATCAATTATCATTAACGTATAAAATCCTAATTAATTGGTTGGATTTCAATTTTGATCACCAATTGAGTATGAACCGTTAGATCTAATGTTATATAGGGTGTGGATTAGTTCTTAGTTCTCATTTAATAAGTAGTTCCCTCTATAACCAACCCATATATATATATAGAGAGAGAGTTTGGTTCAAATAAAAAGTTAATTAAATTAATTAAAAGTTAATAAATTTGAAATAAATAATATATATTCCTAAATCCGTAGGTCGCATTCCATGAGATGAAAGCCTACGCCATCGCCCCAATAGGCAATACCTCATTAATTCCATTTTTATTATATTACTCTCTATTATTCAAAATTGGTGTCAACTGATTCTTTTCTTTGTATCATAGACTCAAAGCATTCGATAGAAGTTGTTTTTTTGGTTTGTTATGGAGTTTCTAAACAAAGCATTGATTGTTCTTCCTAGTTCATCCTTTATTTGCACTAATTTATTGTTAAAAAATGTTTATAGTTAATAGGGGGAACGGTTTTTATTACAACAAATAAAATAATTATCAAATAATTTTTTTTTTCTTATTGCACTGATTAAAATCAACCTAAACTGTAGACATTCGTACAATCTACAACTGTCATAGAAAGAAGCATTGATGTAATATATAGATTAAGAAAAATATTATAGTATATAGAAAGAGCCATAATCATAATTTCTTCAAAGGAAAAAGTTTATTTTAGAACCATCTTCTATAAAAGACTCGGTATATACTTGTAAAAATGATTATAGTGGTTGGAATTGGATCCAGAAATAGCCCAATGAGTCATACATATTTGTGGGGTATCTGCATTTTTGTTTGAGGGGATTGAATTCGATTAAGATTTGAGGGTCATCTCAAAAAATATTGATCAAGACTGGTAATATACTCCTTTATTCTCTTCCAACTTTTGCAGTCAATTGAATTGACAATATATTGTTTGTACTCTTTCACTATAATCTAGTAAAGAACATCCCCTACGTGGAAGTTCTCTGCACACAATATTTACTTGCCTATCAGATCACAATACTCAAAAAGTTTATTATAATCTTTTTTTTTTGTTTTTTTAGGAAACTCGGTCACCACCTAATAGTGAGATTTGGTAAAAGTATGCTTCTATATAATAACTTAAAAATTATATGAAAGAGATAAATTATACCAGAAAAATTATAATATGCAATAGACTCGGGTTATTATATATGGTTCACATTATTTAAATTTTTCAATATGCTATCTTTATATATTAGGCTATATTTCTTTTGGATTTTGTTCTCGTCCTTTGTTAGGAAGGTTTCATATACTCATACTTTATAAGGTGTTGTTAACATTGTCATATATTAGTGGCAATAATGAGAAATGCCCATTTAAGCATTGTAAAAGACATAAAAACTCTTGTACATCCGTCTGCACCGTGCGGACGGACAAAAGTATCATTTGTTATAAAGAAAAGTATCATTTACTTAAATATCATTTATATTGAAGAAAAATATCAAATATCATTTACACTAAAGAAAAATATCAAAGTCTGCATGTATGGAAGGATGTACAAAAGACCATCTCTTGTAAAAGAGGTTTTATACCAAAATGTATGAAATGAAAATGTTCATATCCATTTGGCTAGGCAAAATTATCAACATGTTATCCAGTTGAAATATCTTCATCTCATCGACATCCTTCCTCCTTGCTTCAAATCTCTTACTAACGCAGTCTCTCTAATCATCGATCTAACAAATAAAGTTATATCATTATGCAATACCCGTTTGTTGTTTGTTGTTTGAAATTGGAGGCTTTAATTTTATATATTGAGAACCAGATTGTTTGGCTCGATTTTGATAGCTGATAAGGCGTGAAATGGCAAAAACAACTACAAAAAGTAGTATTTGTCGTCAAAGAAAACGATTTTTGTAGCTGAACCGATGATTACTTCCTAATTAAGTGGAGGGTTGAGACTTGGCACCTTTCCAACTGTGTTATATAAAATGGTCAATTTTGTCTCATCGTCTTCAATAATTAAGGCTACTTTGGGTATAAATTTTGTATTAATGTGTGCAAAAGCATGGAATGACTTGCATAACATAGAAGGGAGTGAATTTTAATTGAAGTCTTGTCAATATAATACAGACATCGATCGCATTAATTACCACATAAACCCACGCACAATCTCCCATCCTTGCAAAATGTCCAACATGCATACACTATATTCTTCTCTAAGAAAATTGAATAAAAAGAAAGCAAACACACACACAAAATTAGAGGAGAGAGAGAAAGCGAAGATATTATCGCTGGCGTTTTGCAGGTGAAAGGATTATGAGTTAATGGTAGGTATGTTGTTTTCACATGAAGACGATGAATCACAAAATTAGGACTTCTTTTTGCATAGGACCACTCTAGCTATGTACAGCAAGAAAGAGAGCATTGGTTAACACTCACAGGTAAAAAAACACACAGTAAAAAGAAGGAAAAGAAAAAGAGGAAAAATGAAGAAATAGGGGGCTCGTGATCTGCTTCTCCATTCTAACTTAAAAAGGGGATTTACAATAAATTAAAACATTGGTTAGAAATAAATGCAGTATGAGCTGTTGTTGCACATGTCTGGACTTTGGAGCATGAGAGTTTCATCATCAACACCTATGCCTAGGGATGGCAACGGATCCAGGACCCGGTCAGGATCCATGGATCAGATCTATTTTTAGGATCCTGATCCTCAAAAATCTGGGCCGACGGATCCTGGGCCTGGATCCTAACATATATCAATATTTGGATCCTGATGCGGGTTTAGGTTTTAAGACCCATATCCGGTCAGGATCCTAGGCCCATGGACCCGCTAATTTTTTATATATATATATATATATATATATATATTATTTTATATAATTAAATTAGTTAACCTAAATAATTTCTATTAAATGCGTCTTCTTGTCATTCCCAATTTCCCATTCCAAAATCCATTTAGTTTATATATATATATATATTTATTTTATTATAATTAAATACATAACCCCAACTTAAAACTCTTCAATTTTTTTTTTCAAATTATTCCAAAACAAATATTTTCCAAATTTCATTTGAAATACTCCCAATTATGTATCTATCGGCATTCACGGCGGGTCGCGTCACTTACACCACCGACGATCGAGTTGTTTGTTGCTTCCTACTTTATAGTAAATTTGTAACTAACGTTTTCCAATATAGTGATAATTGTAGAAATTCTAAATAAATATTATAGTATTATTATGCATTTAGATTATTATGGTGTTACTGTGAATTATAGTTGATTAGAATTTATTTTAGAAGCGAAAACATATGGATCCTGTCTAGACCACGGACCCCGTGGATCTTATGGATCCGGATGCGGATCTAATTTTTTGGACCCAATGGATGCGGACCGGATCCCACCAAAGCAAAAAATCGGATCTGAATCCGGACCTAGCGGATCCGGTCCAGATCCGGCCCATTGCCATCCCTACCTATGCCCCATCACTTGTATAATTCTACAATGTCTCTTTATGCTATGCATGGGCGTTGAGATTCTTTTTTTCTTCTTCTTCCTTTCCTTTTTTTATAATTAATTTGGATCAATATTAATTGGGGCTATACTTTGCGTGATCGCGTGCTAATCGTATCAACTCGATAAAAATAAAAGATCAAAATCATGAGATTGAGACGAAAAGATGATCTAGATAATTTGAGTGTAAAAAGAAAATATCAAAGTTTGTTGGAGTATGAAATCGTGGCCTTGAGACGAAAACAACATTGTTTTTTATAGATCTTTTTAGAGGTGTTGTTGGCACCCTTGGAGCATTCTTGCCACAAACGAAACATGATTTTATTATCCAAACTCTCTCTCTCTCTCTCTCTCTCTCTCTCTCTCTCTCTCTCTCTCTCTCTCTCTCTCTCCCCACACAAGAATCAATATTAGGCAAAAGTGACTCACCCTATGAGAACATTTGCAAGTTCATATATTAATACTTTTTATCAATATAAATGATATTATTTGATAATTTTCATCAAATATGACACTCGGTCAAGATACCCACACCGAGCAGAGATAGCGATGTGAGAATCGACACTCGGTTAGTATGTCCAAACCGCACGACGATAAAGCAAAATCGCCTCCCAAAGAATTGGCGAGAATTTCTCCAATTTTCACCAGAAAATAAGATGTGGCAAGTGACTAAACTATAAAATCAAAATAACAAATAAGAAAAGTATCCGAAGTTTGATTGTAACGAATATAATAAGGGTATCCGGTTCCAATTAATTCCACTCTAGCTTGGACAAATCTGATCCTCGATGCAAATATTACTTCAATTCATGCAAACAAATCAGTTATGATCACCGAAGACGCTTCTGACGCAATCTTATCTCTCATTAATTTATCGGTAATTAGGAAGACGCTTCACTAACTACTTCTCTAATCGACTGACAACCGTAAGAGACACTCTATAGATTTAATGAGCCGACGACTTTAAGAACTAGAGAAACCCGATTCAAAACCGATAAACTCTGACGCAGGATTATCGAATTAAGACTGTTAAACTCTTGACTCTGATGAATCACTTTACCACTAATCAAATCTAAACCATAATTACGGATGACCGATTCAATTGGCTACTAATTAATTCCGAACTACAAAATATTTGCAACTACCTAGCAGAGACGAAACAATTAACGACAATAAACACAGAGAATAACAGATGCGAGCATAAAATTAAAGGATAAAACCGATTAGATCTCACGGAACGTGTCGAGCTAGAGCTTCCTTATTCTTCACCAGAATGAAAGAGATGAGCTAGAACTCATAAATAAATTCAAGCTAATCATAATAATAATGAAAGTAATGAACGAAACAATAAGAGTGAAAAATAAACTTTCAATTTGAAAACTACAAACTAAATTCTCTTCTCCTACGTGAGAATGACAGAGTAAGGATCCCTCAAATGGATAAAAGCTAATCTTCTTTCAAAACAAATCTAATCTAATCAAATATAATCTACTCTCCTATTAAAATGGAAAACCTATTCTAATATAATAAGGACACTATTAGATAATTCAAAATAATAATTAAAGAAGCTCAAATCAATATTTGAGGCCTATTACATAATTAAACTTCGTTTGACATCACAAAGCCTTCAAAAATCCACTTAATTCACGTCACTATCGTCTAGTCCCAGCGAAACAGTGTAGTATGGGCATACTGCACGACTTTCAGACATCAGTTTTACTTTAGATATTCCAAAACTCTTCCAATTTGATGTTAATTCTTCCATATTGATGACAATCCCTATAATAAACCATGAAATCATAAATTATCAATATAAGAAACAATTAAATCCCTACTTGAAGCCAAAATATACCAATAATTTTCCATAATATGTGCGTAAAATACACCCAATCAATATTATTCTTTAAAATAACTGAAACTTTTATGATGTTTGTTCCAGCGGACATCCTTACAGGAGTTTTTGTATAAGCAAAAAACAGTGCAAACAACTACAATTATTAATTAATTATTAGTGTTTAACTATTAATTAATAATTGAGTATGGATTAATTAGAATTTATTAATCCTTAGTTATATTTTAATCGTAATTAGAATTTAACTTTGTTAATTAATTAATTATTAGTCCTGATGAAAGTTTGTACGTGAAACTCGTGTAACTTAGCCCGTACCCTAACCCAAATACTCTATCTCCAGTGTAGAACCGGTAGGTTCTTCCCGGATATAGTCACGAGATGGATCGGCTCGCATGTTCATGTTGTTCATTGGCACGCGGTGAAAGACTCCGGTACCAAGTCATGGTTAATCTTCCACCTGTTATTCTCAAAAATTAAAACATGAATTAAAGCACAAAGCAATTACGAAAACAAGAAAAATGCTCGAAATTGGTTACCCAGTTTATCCCTACATGACTACATCTCCGGGTAATGCCAAGCTCGGTATTTTTAACTAAATACAATTAAGGCTATAAATGAATCAAACTATTCGTGAGCTATTCGGAGCTCGACTCGATAAAAGTTCGTTCGAGTTTGTTTAGTGAAGCTCGTTAGCTAAACAAACCAAGCTTGAGCACGATAGTATTCGGCTCGTTAGCTCGTGAACAAGTTCGTTAACTGATTTAACTTGAAAATATAAAATTATTAACTAGATACAATTATTTTCTTTCTATAATTAGTAATGTTATGTTAAATCTCTAACTACTTTTATTTGTTATAAGAAATCAATAAATATGTTGTGTTACTATGGATAAAATAATTTATTTTTAAAATAAATAATTAATATTCTAAACACATATCTAAATTTAGAAAGTCTGTTTTGGGTTCGATTAAAGCTCGAATAAGCTCGTGAGCTCGAAATATTCGATAAATAAAACTCGAGACTCGACTCGATACTAAACAAATTAAGCTTGAACACGATGGTGTTCGGCTCGGCTCGATTACACCCCTAAATACAATTACGTGAGAAGATGCCGCTATTTATAATGAGAAAAACTGCCCTAATTAGTATTCTTCTCGATAAGACTAAAATACCCTTACTAACAAAACGGACCAAAGCTCGCATTCCTCGTACGCGTTCAGTACTTTTTTGACTCCATAACTCAACAATTGGTCTATCGAGCCCTAGATTTATCTCATCATGCTTGTGCTAAAATAAATGTCACATTCCTTGCTCATGCAGACATTTTACCATGGAAAAGCAATAACCCTAGTCATGAAAATTAGGAGACGAACCAGGATTATAGTGTCCGAAGATGATTTGAGAAAGTGCAGTTCCACCCGTCTCTCCGGGATAACCAATCCAAAGAATGCTGCCAAGGCATGGATCTTCAACAACAAAGGACACGTCTAGTGGTCCGCCACCAGTAAGAACCAAAATCACACGTTTTTTACTCACAGCAGCAACAACAGTGATGAGCTCCATCTGATAACCCGGTAGCAGAAGGCTATATCTATCACGATCCTCAGTTTCTTGAGACAAATCTATCCCCGCTACAACAATCACATAATCAGATCGTTTAGCAGCAGAGAGAGCTTCCGCAAAACCAGCCGTTGAGTTGCAAGATACATCTTCGCAACCAGCACCATGATAGATATTCTCTACATATCCTTTCAGTCCTTCCATAATGCTTATTGGATTGCAAGGAACCCCTACCAAAAAGAAAAAAGAAAAGAAACAACAACAACAACAACAACTTGATCAAACAAATGAAGTGTTGATTAGATAAGTAGCTCATCTGTGAATGAACAAAACTCATACCGGTATAGCCACCTCCGAGATCAGTTGAATTAGCCAGCGGGCCAATAACAGCCAACGAAGAGATGACATGTTTATTTAAGGGAAGAAATTTCATCTCGTTTTTCAGAAGCACAGTACCCTGCCGAGCTGCTTCAAGAGCCAATTTCTTGTGCTCGGAGGAGCAGACGTCTTTCGGCCCCAATCCTCTGAAACGATTCCTTCCAGCCTCTCCATTAAAGAGCCCTAGCCAGAGCTGAACAAGAAACAGATTGAGCAGCGCCTTATCTACATCTTCCTCTGACACATCTAGTGGTCTTCGTTTAGAAACGTCTAGTGGTCTTCGTATAGAAACTAAACCTGCTTTCAAAGCGCCTGCTGTTGGAAATTCTTGACCTCATCTAATGATATGCAGCGGAATGTACAGTCAAGAAACAGATCTAGATCTACAATTAAACATACGAAGAGCCCTATGAACACGTTAGATAGAAAACTTACAGGTTGCAACGCTTCCAAGCTTCCAATGAATCCTGCAAGGTTGTCTCCACAACTATGGTATCCACGTGTATACAAATCCGATGCAGGAATAATTCTACGGTATTAATTCAAGCAGAGAAAGCCAAGAAATCTCTGAATGAATTAACGGTAGTTCTCTAAGATTATGATTCTGTGTTTACGTCTAACGTCTAATCTTCTAGGTACCTTGACCTAATGAATAAATGTCTCTATTTATATTAAATAGAGCAGCCCATTAATGCCCTAGCTTATATGAGCTTTTATTCTTTAGTCAGCTTTAATTAATTAATAGTCAAACCATTAATTAAGTAAAGCTCATATCTAATTTAGCCCATATCTTTCAATCTCCCACTTGGACTAATATTAGATAACTTACCGTGCACTATGCATACCCTTGAGCGGATTTAACAATACACTTGACAGTGTGACCCAATATGTCCCCATTACCGACGATGATCTAATCAAAGTCTGCACAAAACTCCTGGGCTGCGTTGTGCAGCGAACTCGATATATGACGGACGTTTACGTGGAAAACAATAAACAAACCTTTACATGAAGTTTATGAAATATCCTTTCATTCATGACACACTCGATTGAGCCTAGGATTTTACTATGTGTCTATCCCAATAGCTCAATCATTTTTCTCATCTTTATTATAAGACCCGTATGATCATATTCAATTACTTTAATTGAATATATCTCTTACATCGCCAACGACTTTATGGTCGAATAATATAGAAAATAAGTGCTCACCGAAATTCCAATCGAGGAATGAATCTCATTCTTGGCTCAACTACCATTTCATTTGTCTCATGATGTACCCAATCCAAGCCGTGTCTTGCCACTCGCAAGCATTGTCATTGGTCAAAGTACAACAATCAACAAACAAAATGTGTAATGACCTCAAGTCAAGGACTATTACATACTCCACACACTAAGAAATCGTAGACATCTAACAAACGATTTAATAGTCGGTATACCAATACTCTCCAAAGTATTCATGTGTCCATCACGGATATCAAATATCTCGTAGTTGAGAACACTACATTCTCTAAGAATGTGATGCGAGACCACATGCTAACATATGACATATCATCAATATCTCATTCTTGATGATCATTGGTTAGGGCTATTTTAGAATTACATTTATCATCGATGTCTTACAGCAAAAATGACAGTGATAATTCAAGGAAACAAATAAGAAAATAACGACAAATATCAAAATAATTATTCTATTAAATGCACAAAACCCATAGATAAAACATTATCTTCAATTGTGATCAAAAGTAAGTATGTCTCAACAAATGAGTTTCTAAAACATACAAACTTTAAACTCCTACTGAATCAAAGCCAATTTCCACATGTCTAACATCCAAGATCTTACAATGGCTTGGTAAAAGGATCAGCTAAGATATAAATCGGTGGTACTATTTCTAATTTCACATTGCTCATTTCTATTATTTCTCTAATCAGATGATATCGTCTTGGAACATGTTTGTTTCTGTTTGGAAGCTAGCATCAGTGTACCCAGTCACTGATAGCTCTGGTTGCCCACCATAGACTAAGAAGTATTCTTTAGTCCATCTAATGTACTTAAGAATAGTCTTAACAGTTTTCAAATGATCCTCAGCGGGATCTTGCTGAAATCTACCCGTCATGCTAAGCGCATAGGCCACATCTGGCCTAGTGCATATCATGGCATACATGATCGATCCTATAGCTGAAGCATATGAGATCCTTTTCATGCAAGCAATTTCCATGTCATTAGAAGGACAATCCTTCTTAGACAACTTGATGCCATGTCTCATAGGAATAAATCATTTCTTGGAATTTTCATTGAGAAACGCCGTAGCAATTTGTCTATGTAAGTGGATTGTGATAGCCCCAACAATCTATTAGGTCTATCCCGATAGATCTTGATCCCAAGGATGTAGGAGGCCTCACCAAGATCCTTCGTCATAAAGGATTTAGACAGCCAGTCTTTCATGAATTGCATCATGGATCGGTCGCTCCCCATAATCGAGAATGTCATCGACATATATGATCGGTGAGACAACGTTTCCATTATCGCTTACTATAAACGCATGGGTCCTATTTGCTTCGACAAAGTCAAACAATTTGATAGCTCACAAACAAATATTCCAACTCCTCGATGCTTGCTTAAGTCCATAAATGAACTTCTTTAGCCTACATACCGCATTGACCTCTCTTTGGATACAAAACCTTCAGTGAGTCATGTAGACATCACCTTCTAGTTCTCCATTGAGAAACGCGGTTTGACATCCATTTGCCAAATATCAAAATTGTGAGTACGCAGCCTATCGCAAGTAATATCCTTATAGACTTGATTTTGCAACCGGTGAAAGGTCTTTGTCATAGTCAATGCCTTCACGCGTTGACTATAACCCTTTCCCACCAACCTATCCTTGTAGGTTCGTATCTTACCATCTCGCATGGGTAAGCCTCATCAGTAAGTCATCAACTAGTTCCCGCACTAGATTGAAGTACATCGAGTCCATTTCGGATATTAAGGCTTGAGCCACGTCTTTGAATCGATGTCGACACCGCTCAATATAGGTCTTAGGTTCATCATCATCCGACTCGACTTCATCGTCTTGGTTCTAACCATTAGATTCAGTCTTTGGGATGCACGACGAGTCCTCTGTGGCCTATTGAGTCGGGTTGTTTGCGCAGGTTTATGCTATTCATTTTGAACGTGAGTAGGCTCCTCCGTGTTGACTTCATCAACATTTTGGAGATTCTCAAGAATTTCCTTATGAATTTCTTGAGGTGGAGGTGGTACAACTATTGTGTCATCTTGTATTTGATGAGTCTCATTGTCATGAGGTATCCCTCTAAGAGTCATTTCCCCTCCCAATAGATCGTCAAATACTCCCACTGAATTCTTGTTCACACTATCGAACAATCGTTCGTCCTCTGTGTTGTTTTTGTGGTTCTCGAATTTCTTCAAGATCTACCTCATTGTGACCTTGTTCCTTGGAAACATAGGAGTCTTCAAGAAACGTCACATTCCTAGAGATGATCACCTTGTGATCTCCAGGTGAGTAGAATTCATATCCTCTAGTTTCCTTAGGATATCCCACAAGATAACATTTCTCACCTTTTGATTCCAACTTGTTAGTCAGCATTTTCTTAACAAAGCGGAGAACCCTGGTCCGTAAATAGTTAAGATTTGCTCTTTCCCATACCATATCTCATATGGTGTTTTCTCCGTAGGGAAAACATATGTTAACCCTCGCCCGAGGATCTATCTTGGATATTTAATTCACCATACATTGATTATATTCCTAGCATGCATTATAAAATTAATTGCAACACGTGAGGGTTTTCTCGTGTTTACCTTTGGATCTCAAGAGGTCGATGGAGCGGCACAAGCGGATCGAGCGGAGCGGACTCGTGCTTTGACCTTCGGGTATCAGATCCCGATTGCCCAATCTCCAACGTCGGTGAGGACAATCTATGGAGAATGCTTCGAAAATCACCCAATGCTCTCTCAAAAACTCACGAAAATTCTCTCTCAAACACTATGAGATGGCGAATATTTATTGTTAATTATGTGAGCATTAATTTGACTTTATCTCATACCTTATATTTATAATGCACTACCTTAATCCCATATGGAAATTACCATAATCCTATATGGAAATTACCATAATCTATATGGAATATTACCATAATCTTAGGATTATTTCCATACTCTCGTGATTATTTCCATACTTTCGTGATTATTACCATAATCTTATATGGAAAGGATCTATGCATATACCATAAATATAATTATATCCTTATGGATAAAGAGAATAAAATCTTGCCATAGAGAGCTACTAGGCGCCGATTTTCTTGAGCTACGGGCTGGATGGGCGGCCGAGTGATCAAATGCAAGGAATAAAGATGGGCCTCAAATAAATTAATTATCTTATGTTCACCCGAACATAAATTAATTTATAAACATTCGATCATTCCACTAGAGAAAGAATGTTGACTTACCCCTTTATTACCGAAGTTGAGTCGGGCTTGCACTTAGACATTACGAATCCCGTATTTAAGATATCGAGCGTCCATTAATCATTTCTAGCAATCATTGCTTAAAGCGATTAATAACTTCATTTCCTTAAGTAGTACCACTCAACCTTATTATTGTACTTGAGCTAACTCAACCCGCAGGTTTAGTACAATAAACCTTTGAGCTCCTTAAGGGGCGTCATCATCCTAAACGGATACGGTGACTCGTCTGAGATAACTAGCGTGACATACAAGACGCCACCACCCAAGATCGCGGAGAATCTTGGGTTAGAACATATAACCTCACTCATAACAAGTCAAAGTGATGGTCAAGAACTCATACTCACCTAATACCTTATCGAGGTTTAGATCATCGTAAGTCACCGAGATCTTGGTTCTTCACGACGGTCGAAAGAAGAACTCATCTCACTGTGATCCTGATACGTCGAGGCGTACCAAAGATGACAAGCAACTAAGTCAAGTCACTTCTTATCTATCTTTGCAGCTAAACCGACAACTCGTCCTTAAGTTGTCTCAACAGAAACTTTTATATCTCATTAAGCGACCAATCATACGAACTTCGTGATCTTCACACATCGTATGATCTAACTTATATATGAGATAAGGGGACACGATATATGCAATCAAGTATTCAAATCGATAGGAGATTGTAATAGTGGTAACGAGAAACATTGTATACAAGCTCAACCAAACCGCTTTCGATACAAATCCAACAATCTCCCACTTATACTAAAGCAAACTTTTAGTATACAATGTGTCTTTCTACTAGCTATTACAAACAACCATCACTTTGCTTCTCCCACTTATACAAAGTTTCCTTTCTAAGTGGGTGCCATCAGCGCAATCCAAGTCCTCTAACGTGTCCGACGCGTCGACTTATTGCGTCGGGGCTTTAGTGAATGGATCCGCTAGGTTATCCGTCAGATCAATCTTTGCAATCAAGACGCCCCTCGTCTAACGATTTCTCGTATGACATGGTACTTTCTCTCTATGTGTTAAATTTCCTTGTGGATCCGTGGTTCCTTCGAGTTTGCCATTGCACCGAGTTATCACGAGAAACCATGATACTCTTGGGCAAACCAGTACCACATCTAGATCCATGAGGTAGTTCTTGAGCCATACTGACCTCTTTAGCGACCTCAAAGCGGCTACATGTTCGACTTCCATGGTAGAGTCCGCAATGCATCGCCGCTTTGCACTCACTGAGGATCACTTGCCCACCTCCCAAGGTAAACACATAGTCCGAGGTAGACTTTTTCTCATCACGGTCGGCTTGGAAATCCAGTGCAGATAACCCAAAGGCATTAGACTATCGCATGGTAAACCAGCCTATAATCTCGAGTCCTTTTCGGTGCTTGAGTATATGCTTCTTCGCAATCAATGTGCTTGTCCGAGGTTAGATCGATATCGCTACTATGCTCTTGCCATGCGGATATATGCCTCGTGCATAGCATTGCATACATGAGACTTCCTAAGGCGAAACTTAGGAACTTGTCTCATTTCCTCTATCTCCTTTGCGGTCAAAGTGATCGCTCCTTAGATAAAGGAACGCCATGTCCGAAGGTAGCAATCCTTTCTAGGCGGTTCCGCATACTAAAACGAGTAATCACAAGATCAATGAAAGATGCCTCGAGATAAGCTCAACATTTTCCTCTTGCGATCTCGGTGAAACCTCGATCCCAAGAATGTACTGTTGTATCTCCTAGTCTTTCATTTGAAACCGATCGGATAACCAACTCTTTACGTCGATAACAACTTCACATTGTTGCCAAATAGAAGAATGTCATCTCGTAAAGTCAAGAAATACCACATCACCGCTGACATCTAAATGATTCACACAACTTTCGCTAGAGCAACTGGGTAAATCTATAGGACTTTACCACCTCGCCCAAACGTAAGTTCCATGATCTTGCATCATTGTCTTATAACGCCTCTGCATGCGTCCATGGGTCGATTATTGCTCGCTCGTTTTACGGGACAAAACCAAGATTCTCCACGAACATAAATCGCTCGGGTTGACGAACAACCCTCCCACTACGACGAGGTACTATGTACACAATGACAACGGTGGGTACATTAACTTGTGGTTCTCTATCTTGCACAACTTGTTTGGGTAGGTACCACTCAGACGGTCGGTATCTCTAGTGGAACTCGACCCACTTCAATTTCTTGAAGTATCTCGTGTCGATCCTCCCACTGACTCGACATCTCGCACTTTGGTCTAATCGGTGGTGGAATACAATCATCTTCTAATTCTTGAAGAATGATTTCAACTTTGGATTTATGATTTTTATGTAGTCCTCTTCTAAGAATCGAGCATTAGTGCTAATAATGACCTTCGATCCTTAGACTATAGAATAAACCACCTTCGCTCCTCTAGGATAGCCAATAAACAGACCTTGCGTGGATCTAGCCTCCAACTTGTCGCCTTCTTGTTCAAAGACGTGGCCGGATCGCCCATATCCTTATGTGGCTTAAACTGAAGCTTCGCCCAAACCACAACTCGAAGGGGTTTTTTCGACCGACTTGACGGTCTTAGATTTAGCAAGTATGCCGCCGTCTCTAAGGCATACCCCGTAACAAAATAGGCAATGTAGCATAACTCATCATAGATCTAACCATTTCCAAAAGAGTCCTATTTCTTTGCTATGACACACCATTTCTTGTGGTGTGCCCGGTGAAGTCTTGTTGGGATGTAATCCCACACTTCACTAGATAGTCCATAAACTCGTTCTCGAGGTATTCGCCACCGCGATCGGACCACATGATGACTTGATACTCTTACCTAGCTTCGTCTCCACTTCCGCCTTAAACTCTTTGAATTTCTCAAAGCATTCGCACTTGGTGAAGCGGTATATACGTATCCGCACTCGAGTAATCGTCAATGAAAGTGACAAAATACTGCACCCTCCACGAGCTTGTGTGGACATCGGTCCACACAGTGTCGAATGAACTAACTCCAACATTTCTTTGGCTCTATAACCCTTCGCTTTGAAGGGTGCAGTCGACATCTTACCTTCTACACGTGATTCGCAGATCGAACGGAGTAACCGTGAGATTACCCAACGCCCAATCTTAGCGGTCTTTGGATCCTATTTAGATTGATGTGACCTAATCTAAGATGCCGAGAAAAGTAGAGTCATCTTCTGAAGAAAACTTTCTCTTTTAGGGTTTGATGAAGATGCAACATAGTTATAGGTATTATGTTTTGCGTAAATAGTATAAAGCTTAATTATATAAGGTGCCAACACGTATAACTTCGTCATTTCTTATGATAGAAACACCACTATCAAAAATAATGTAATATCCATGAGTAAATAATTTGAAAGCGAAACAAGGTTCCGCCGAAAATCCGCACATATAAAACGTCTTTCAAAACTAAAGCTGTTGTCCCAAAACATAAAGAACATCTCCAACCGCAATGCCGACTTTCGCGCGTTGCCCATGGAGATCGTTATCTCGCCATCAAACGACTCCCTTGTCGCAGGAACCCCTGCAAGGTGTAACAAACATGATCGATTCGCAGATCTACTACCCAAGAATGGGTAGAACAAGTCGCTAAACATGTTTCAGTTACTAAAGCAAACGGCGTACTTGAGCATGAGCATAGGGCACTTGGCCTTCCAATGCCCGTCTTACCGCACTGAAGCACTTGCCTTCTCCTTGGCTTCTTCAAGCCTCCGGTGGTAACCATGTTCTTGCTCCCATTACTCCCACTATTTCCTTGCCTCTACCACCTTTGGTACCCTTTTCTATTTCCATTTTGCGATGAAAATTTTGGGCCCTTAGATGTGCTAGCAAGAGCATGTGCTCCTTTTCCCATAACTCCTTCCGCGAAGAACGAGATCATTAAGCAATTGACTAAGTGTAAACTCGGTCTTGCTCATGATCGCATTCACGCCGAAAGTTCTCAAAAGACTTGGGCGAGGTATTGAGGATGATATCGACCTTGGCTTGGTCAATACCTCCTCCCAACCGATCAAGACTATCCATGAGATGAGTCATGTGGGAGACATGTTCATGGACCGAACTTCCTTCTTCCATCTTACACGCCAAGATTTCTCTCATTGTGTGGAAGCGGACTGTCCGATCCGACTGCCCAAACTTACTCTCGAGACTTGACCAAATATCAGTCGCGTCTACCATCGACTGATGCTGCAGCGGCAAGCCTTTGGACATAGTAGTCATCATATAGCATTTAGCCATATTGTTTGACTTATTCCAAAGTCCGCCGACTCTCGCGCTCATTAGTCGATGTGTCGATGAGGGCATCGGGTTTAGGAGTAGTGAGAACAAACATGTGTTCTTCAATAAGAACATATTCCATGTTTCGCTTCCACTCGATAAAATTTGGACCGGATAACGGTTTTGTGCGAGCATATTGATAATCGGTGTAAGAGACATATCCGAAAAGATAATGTAAACACATAAGCATACGATCACACATAATTCGTAAACAATATTGTAACCTTTGATAAAACAATATTGATTGAAACCTCCGATCGCCCAGGAATCCCACATGCAAGCCACGCGTGTGGGCGTTTACATGAACCCTCGACTGGACTAAAATATACCTTTTAGTCGTTTAATTTCAATCCATGTCAACTTATCCTTATGACAAATGAAATTAACGATTGGACCTTACTAGACCACATCACTATCGCAAGAAGGGACTTCGCGGGAAGTTGTACTCGAGGTGATGTCTAAGCAATGACCACAATTTTAACAATAGAAATGAATTCTTAGAATTGGCATACTCACTCGGACCATACCGCCCAATTCAAAATCTTTTGTTATCTCATTTTATATCTATCTCTAGAGAACTTATGAAAATCGCACATCGTGAGCCACGCGTGTGGGCGTTTACATGAAACTCCCACTTCTCAATAGATTTAAAATGTTTTATTTAGAAATCTCATCTAACAAACTTATGATAAGCAAGTGCAACCAAGCCACGCGTGTGGGCGTTTACTCACGCTATGCCTCACTTTGTTTAGAGATCAAAAGTGGAGGTCTCGACATTTTAATTTTAAAAATTAATTTGTCGGGTTGCTTGCTTAGTCTTTTGTTCAAAGGTTTGTCCATGCAGATCACGTAATCCTAGCATGCTTGTTCATAGAACTCAACATGTAAAACATGCTCGCAGAAATTCTAAAATATGCTTGAAAACGCGATAAACCTAGCATGCTTACTATGCGCACCAATTACTGAAAACACTTAAAGGTTTGTCAACGTAATTTAAACATACATAGCATGCTACTGCATTATTTAAACATCCATGACATGCATATGAACGATAAAAATAAAATAAAACGTTCATCGCGCCCAATCGTGAAACACGCACATACATGTCTAATCTATTACATAGATTTACAAAGTACAAGATATTAAACTTGACAGGCCTCGCGTGCGGGCGCGGACCGGATTCAACAAATAGGCCTCGCGTGCGGGCACGGACCGGAAAATCTGAAAACGGTGCGGGCGGGTCGCCCAAATCGGCTTGGGCCGCACGCTGAGGCAAAGCCCGGCGCCGCCCCCCTTTGCGCGCCGCCCGCGTGTTCGCGGGCTACCTCGGTCGATCGCGATCGACTGCGACCACGCTGCTGCAGCGTCGCGGCCGCCCAAGCGCCGAACGTCTGCCGAGAGGCGTCGTCGCCCGTGCCTTACCTCGCGACCGCGATACGCTCGCTGGCGCGGGTTTCGCGAACGCGCGCCGCCGCCCGCTAGCTTCGCCGCGGCGCAGCCTCGCGGTACTCGCGCGATCATGACTCGCTCGCTAGCGCCAGGATCTCGCGCGAATGCACGCCCGTCGCTCGCGCCCTCGCGATCGCCCTCGCGACCGCGAGGCTCGCTCATGAGAAAACCGCCCGAAGGACATCCGCGGTGTGTTTTCCCGTCGTTTAGTTCTTCGTTCTTTCGTCTTCGTTATTTTACGGATAAGATTTACATAATAAAATCTAATCTAACCACGGATTTTCTCGTGGTGTAAAAACAAAACCAACAAAACAATAAGCGAGCCACGATGAGCCATGGATCCACAATTATTAAAACGCACGTAATAATCAAACGTGAATTAATCCAGCAGAGCCAAGATTCTCGATCCCGTGCTCGATACCAGTGTAGGAAAACATATGTTAACCCTCGCCCCGAGGATCTATCTTGGATATTTAATTCACCATACATTGATTATATTCCTAGCATGCGACTATAAAATTAATTGCAACACGTAGGGGTTTTCTCGTGTTTACCTTTGGATCTGAAGAGGTCGATGGAACGGCACAAGCGGATCGAACGGAACGGACTCGTGCTTTGACCTTACGGGATCAGATCCCGATTGCCCAATCTCCAACGTCGAGTGAGGACAATCTATGGAGAATGCTTCGGAAAATCACCCAATGCTCTCTCACAAAACTCACGAAAATTCTCTCTCAAACACTATGAGATGGCCGAATATTTATTGTTAATTATGTGAGCATTAATTTAGACTTTATCTCATACCTTATATTTATAATGCACTACCTTAATCCCATATGGAAATTACCATAATCCTATATGGAAATTACCATAATCCTATATGGAATATTACCATAATCTTAGGATTATTTCCATACTCTCAGGATTATTTCCATACTTTCAGGATTATTACCATAATCTTATATGGAAAGGATCTATGCATATACCATAAATATAATTATATCCTTATGGATAAAGAGAATAAAATCTTGCCATAGAGAGCTACTAGGGCGCGATTTTCTTGAGCTACGGCCTGGATGGGCCGGCCGGATCAAATGCAAGGAATAAAGATGGGCCTCAAATAAATTAATTATCTTATGTTCACCGAACATAAATTAATTTATAAACATTCGATCATTCCACTAGAGAAAGAATGTTGACTTACCCTTTATTACCGAAGTTGAGTCGGGCTTGCACTTGAACATTCGAATCCCGTATTTAAGATATCGAGCGTCCATTAATCATTTCTAGCAATCGATTGCTTAAACGATTAATAACTTCATTTCCTTAAGTAGTACCACTCAACCTTATTATTGTACTTGAGCTAACTCAACTGCGGGGTTTAGTACAATAAACCTTTGAGCTCCTTAAGGGGCGTCATCATCCTAAACGGATACGGTGACTCGACATGATAACTAGCGTGACATACAAGATCGCCACCACCCAAGATGCGGAGAATCTTGGGTTAGAACATATAACCCTCACTCATAACAAGTCAAAGTGATGGTCAAGAACTCATACTCACCTAATACCTTATGGAGGTTTAGATCATCGTAAGTCACCGAGATCTTGGTTCTTCACGACGGTCGAAAGAAGAACTCATCTCATCGTGATCCTTCATACGTCGAGACGCATCAAAGATGACAAGCAACTAAGTCAAGTCACTTCTTATCTATATCGCACCTAAACCGACAACTCGCCCTTAAGTTGTCTCACCAGTGAAACTTTTTATATCTCATTAAGCTCGACCAATCATACGGACTTACGTGATCTTCTACACACCGTATGATCTAACTTATATATGAGATAAGGGGACACGATATATGCAATCAAGTATTCAAATCGGATAGGAGATTGTAATAGTGGTAACGAAACATTGTATACAAGATCAACCAAACCGCTTTCAAGATATACAAATCCAACATTCTCGATCGATTTAGAAGGAACCCTATTCAAAATATGAAAGGTGTTAAGTAAGACATGACCCCAAAGGAATAAAGGAGACTAGCGAAACTCATCATGGATCGAACCATGTCTAATAAGGTTCGATTTCTTCTCTCGGATACACCATTCACCGTGGTGTTCCGGAGGTGTCGATCGACCGGATTCCATGTGATTTCAAATAATCAAGAAATTTTCGACTTAAGTATTCTCCTCGATCGATCGAAGATTCTTGATACTTTTACTGTTGTTTCGACTTCTAACTTAAACTCCTTAAATTTATCAAGAGCCTCGGGTTTGTGTTTCATCGATACACGTACTCAAACCTTGAATAATCATCGATAAAAGTTATGAAACGAATATCCACCTTTGCTCGAGTTGGAAATGATCCACACACATCTGAGTGGATCAACTCTAGCAATTCTTTGGCACGTAACCCTTTCCTAGAAAATGGTTTCTTAGTCATTTTCCCTTTGAGACATGATTCACAAGCACCATATGATTCAAAATCAAATGGTGTGAGGTAATCTAATTTTCTCAATCTTGCTATTATTTTCTCATTGATATGACCAAGTCTACAATGCCAAAGATAAGTAGCATTATTCGTATTACTTAGCTTAGGTCGTTTGTGTTGCACATTGAGAATATTTCGTTCACATTCAAGCATATATAAACCATTCAAAAGAAAGACATTTCCATAAAACATTCCATTAAGAGAAAACGTGCAACAACTGTTTCCAAAATGGAAGGAAAACCCTTCAATGTCTAACATAGGAATTGAAATAATAGCAGGAACAAAATAACAATCATGTAAATCTAGTCTATAACCCGAAGGAAGATCCAATCTATAAGTCCTCACACGTTCAAAGACAACTCTTGCTCCATTTTCCACGCGTAGGTCGACATCCCCAGGATTCACCTTCCTGCTGTCATTAAGCCCCTTCACATTATTACAAATGTGTAAGCCACAGCCGGTATCTAATACCCAAGAATGTGAATTATTTATAGACATATTTATCTCAATGACAAACATACCTGAACTACCACCCATTGCACCTTGTGCTTTGAATTTTGGGAAGTCTCTCTTCCAAGCCCCTTCTCATGACGAATAGGCACTTATCCTTTGCCAATGTCGAACCTTCCGAGCCCTCCACTTTCTTAGCTTGAGACATCGATGTCTTCTTCTTGTGGAAGATTGAGCAGAAGAGCTCACCATGAGCACAGATTTGCCATCAGAAGTAGAGGACTCATAAGTCTTTAACATGTTGTGAAGATCAGTCAATCCCACCTTTGTGTTGTTCATATTGAAATTCACTATGAAATTCGTAAATGAACCAGGTAGCGATTGCAAAACCAGGTTTGTTGAGACATTGGCTGGCAAAGTCGTTCCAATCGACGCCGACCTCTCAATCAATCCTATCATCGTCGATACATGTTCAGAGATCTTGCTCTATCATGAAGCGTGCGCGAAGAGATCCGGAGTATCTCAAACTCCGGTGTTTGTGCTTGAGGCAAACAAACTCTTCAAGTTGAATCATTTCATGGGGTTGCATGTATTCATGTTCAAACCCAATCATCAAGTGTACACTTGAATAGATCTCGTAGTATCTCATACTCCAAAGTTTGTGCCCGAGGCAAACAGACTTTCAATTAACCCAATCATCTTGAAAACATCTTCATAGCCAGGTCGTGCCAATTGACACCAAATTCTCTCAATTAACCCAATCATCTTCAAAACATGTTCGAGACCTTGCTCCTATCATGAAGTGTACACTTGAATAGATCTCGGAGTATCTCATACTCCAAAGTTTGTGCCTGTAAAAAAACAGACTTTCAGTGTTGAATCATTTCATAGAAGACGCTTTCATGTTGCCTCTGCAGTTCAAACTCATAGAAGTCGACATAATACCCTCGAGCCGACATAGCATCCTCAACGTGCTTCTTATGAGCAACCACATCAAACGAGGCATACTCGGAGAACGCTCATCGGGGATGGTATCGATTGGTTTGTCCAAGACATACTCAATCTTATCCGTCCTTAACACCAAGCGCATTTAACGTAGCTAATCCGGATAGTTTGACCCGATCGACAAATTTGTTTCCACCAAACATTTATATAACATAGTCGACATCGTTCTCGAGCGAAAAATAAAGAAATAACAAATTAGAACAAAGTAAACACAGATCACAATCGTATCACTAATCAAACAAGGGTTTATTGTATTGATTAGTTCCCACTAATTTTAACATATATTGCACTCCCAAATGCAATATACGGATTTATAACAAATATAAATCTTAGTAGTCCAAGATCCAAGTCAATATTATTACAGCCTCTGCTTTGGCTGATGACTGTAAATAATATCACTCAGTAGGCCTCCAAGCCAATTGTAGTAACAGTTTTGCATCGATTAAGTCTGCATTGTTGCAGCCTCTGCGAGGGCTGATGACTACAATAATGACACTTGGTCGGTTTTGAATCCGAATGCAACAATAGTCCTCAACTCTTGGTTTATTAATCCAATTAATATGCATCCACTAATTATTTTGATCGCTTTGGCTGTTTCAAAATAATTAAGCAAATCAACCCCATCACACGATGTCAACCATGCATCTATGAATGAGCCTTTGCCTTGTCGATTTGGGAGTAAACACTTTGGTGTAAAACTCTTGGACGAAAGAGGCTAGGATCCTCACACAATTATGATGGACGATGCGTTTTGTTTCAAAAACAAGACTTGTATTTTAGTGGGGATAAAACATGTGATACTAATTGTCTATTTTAATATCCAATATTAAATCCAAAACAATTCTTTGGTCTTTCTACCCAGGCATGAAATCTGGACCACACATATTGGCGCCGCCACCCAAACATAGTAACACTGACTACAACTATCAGCGCCGCCACCCAAACATAAAAGCGGTCTCTAACTACTATAGTTGAAATATAAGCATAAAATCAAATAGCATGCTTATCACAGAAAAACAGCAAATATGGCTCAACGAATAAATTCATTAATCTAATTAATAATATAATTCTCTAATTAAAAGTGGATGTATGAATTTTATATTAATTCCAAATTAATATAAATATTCATTTAGTAATATTATTTCTAAAATAATAATCAAATGAGATTTATTAGTCCAATTAATAAATCAACTCTTTAATTTATGAGCATAAGGAAATTATATTAATTCTAAATTAACATAAAGACAAACTTTATGCTATTATTTTAAAATAATAATAAAGTTAAATTTATTAATCGAATTAATAAATTAATGTCCAAAATTGTGATTAGATTTATTAATTCTAAATTTATAAAAGTAATCCATGTACATTAGTAGATTATACTAATTCTAAATTAATATAAAATCAAACCTTATATTATTATTTCAAAATAATAATATAATTAAAATTTATCAAACTAATTAATAGATTAATTTCTAAAATTGTGATTAAATTTATTAATTCTAAATAAATAAATTAAATCCATGTACATAATCGATTGTATTAATTCTAAATTAATACAAAAATCGAAATTAATGTTATTATTTCAAAATAATAATATTAAACAAAATTTATTAATCCAATTAATAAATTAATTTGTGAAATTGGAAATTGAATTTTATCAATTCTAAATTAATAAAACTGTTTTTTTTTTATTACTAATGCAACGACCCACTGGGCTTTACTAATTAAACCGACCCAAAATGGTCGCCACATTTAAATGGCCCAAAAAACGCTCTAAAGCTCGCGGCCCAGCAGACGAAGAAGCGGCCCAGAGCTTACGGAGGCCCGCCGCCCGCGACCCAGCTGAGGCGCTGCAACCAACTCACAGCCCACACGTAGAAGCGGCCCCAAGCCCGGCGACGCAGCCCAGTAATGAATCGGACGCGATCACGGCCGCGAAGCCCAAGCGTCTGCGGCGGCCGGGCGCGACGACGCCTGTTAGGGTTCTCGAGCCCGCGCGACGTCGCGCCGCCACCTGTTCCTCCTCCGCCGTGATTTATCCCCTTTCATCCTCTCCGCCCGTCGCCGACCATCTCACGCCGGGAATTGCTTCGCTAGCATGAATGGAGCGACAGCCATCCCTCTACGTTTCCCGGCGGTGATTTTCGGACGTGCAAGCCAAGCGCCGCTCTGGTGAGCCTCCCGTCGCGATGAGGTACAGGGAGAGCGAGGGGTCTATGGTGTGGGCTCGACGGCGGCGACGAGCGTGAGCGACTCGCGCCGCGTCGTCGACCGTCGTAGGTTCAAACGCAACCGATTTGCACCGATGAGGAAGGAGGTGAGGCGGCAGTGGAGCGGCGGTGAGTCAATTTTCCGGCGAGACCAATTACAAAAAAAAAAACATTCCAGATTTCGATTTTCCTTTTCGATTTTCGTTTTTTTTAATAAAACAGATTTCATAAAAAGAAAAACAAACGAAATAAAAAACGAAAAGAATTCGAAACTCTAAATTTCGAAAAATCCACAATTAATAGAACAGGAATTAATTATAAATCGAGCCCTGGGCTCTGATACTACTGTTGGGATTTCTTGACCTCATCTAATGATACGCAACGGAATGTACAGTCAAGAAACAGATCTAGATCTACAATTAAACATGCGAAGAGCCCTATGAACACGTTAGATAGAAAACTTACAGGTTGCAACGCTTCCAAGCTTCCAATGAATCCTGCAAGGTTGTCTCCACAACTATAGTATCCACGTATATGCAAATCCGATGCAGGAACAATTCCAAGGTATTAATTCAAGCAGAGAAAGCCAAGAAATCTCAGAATGAATTAACGGTAGTTCTCTAAGATTATGATTCTGTGTTTACGTCTAACGTCTAATCTTCTAGGTACCTTGACCTAATGAATAAATGCCTCTATTTATATTAAATAGAGCAGCCCATTAAAGCCCTAGCTTATATGAGCTTTTATTCTTTAGTCAGCTTTAATTAATTAATAGTCAAACCATTAATTAAGTAAAGCTCATATCTAATTTAGCCCATATCTTTCATCTGCAACAGCATCCTCCGCAGTCTTCGTATAGTTCTGATAATCGTAGATGGTGGCCACAACATCACAGTCGGAGGTGATGTATCTGTTTGTCACAGCATTGTTAGATTCTTAATTCCCCACAGCGAATCTTTCTCATTTCATTAGACAAGAAGATATTTAAAATATCATCACCCTCTAAAATTCCAATCAGTTCGAGCTTTTTGTAAGAGATCGCGATTCGCGCATGCTGGAATCCCATTAACTGAATTGAACGAACACATCAAGCAGCTGGCATTACCCTGCAGGATGCAGCTCCTGGAGAAAATACACTGGTTTTCTCTTATTTCATACTACGAAAGAAGATACAATAATGCCTTATATATAGAAGGCATGAATACGAAAGAAATAACAAATGCTTAACAAAAAAAAAAAAAAACAAAAGACTCAGTTATTCCACGTGGCACTACATAACTTGCTCATAAAACCCATGCACACAGCATGTTGCCTTCCGTAACAAACTCTCTAGCTAGATCTTCTTGCCAGATCATCCACCTCGCTAGATCTGCTCAGATCATCCACTTCGCACTTCAAAGATCCAAAGATCCACTTCGCACTTCGCCACATTCACTTGACGCACTGGCATCCACTTCGGCTGCCGTATTATCCACTTCGGCCTCGACTCCGTATACGGATCGTCCACCTCGGCCCATTTGCCGTATCATCCGCCTCGACCTCCTACCGTAGTATGAATATCAAGATCGCTACACCCCCGCAAGCTTGGGTGATGAATATCAATCAAGCCAAGCTTGAGTAATAGAACATGGGCGAGGACCAGCCAACGCCGTAAAAATATCGCCCATTGAAGATGGTGGACAAATAGAGAGGTTGAATAAAGCCGACCTTGAATTGATCCCGAGAAAATGGCAATCGATGTCGAGATGCTTAGTTCTTTCATGAAACACCGATTTTGGTAATATGAATGGTCACCGATTGTCGCGAGAGGGGAACGAGCGAAGGAATGGAGAGATAGAGATCCTTTGCGTCAAGTATGAGAGCCATAGCAACTCATGAACTGTAGTGCTTAAAGCACGATACTCGACCTCCAAGAGAGAGGCGACACCGTGGTCCGCTTTTACACTTCCAAGAAATCAAGCACTTCCCAAGAAATACACAATATCCGGTTAGAGATCGTGGAATCATGACGAAGCCCGGTCGACAAGATCACAAAACCTTCAAGGTGAAAGGAACTAGAGGAAGGAAAGAATAATCCAGTGAGGGCATCCTTTCAAATACCGGAGAACATGCATAGCGGCATCCCGGTGATGTTGACATGGGCAAGATACAACCGACTTAATTCTTGAGTAGCATATGTGATATCAGTCCGGTAAGATTCAAATAGAGGAGCTTACCAACCAGCCTTCTGATTTAACTGGATTCATAATGGGTGGAGATGACAAAGCGGATAAGGCATGACCACTAGGAAGTGGTATGGAAACGGACATGCAGCCAAGAAGTCCAAATCAATCAATAAGATCCAATATATATTTGCGTTGATTCAACGAGGTACCGAGATCCACGCGCAACTTCCATCCCGTGAAATACTTAGCCAGTCCAAGATCCTTGATTGAAAAAGCCTTGTCAAGAAAAATCTTAACTTCATCAATTAATTCTGCAGTAGCTCCAGTAATCAAGATGTCATCAACGTATACAAGTAAGCAAAGAAAAGATGAACCAGATCCCTTAGTAAAGAGACAATGATCATGAGGTGATTGAGTAAAGCCAAAACTGAATAATTTTGAACAGAATTAAGCATTCCATTCCCTCGAGGCTTGCTTCAATCCATATAAACTCTTGGTAAGTTTGCATACCTGTCCCCGTTTCGCCTTAGTGTAACCCGGGGGAGGTGTCATGTATATCTCCTCATGAAGGAAACCATGTAAGAAGGCGTTATTGACATCAACTTGATGTAGTGGCCACCCATTAATTGTAGCAACAGCAATAAGAAACCTCACAGTCACAAGCTTAGCTACGGGTGAAAATACCTCCAAGTAATCAATGTCGAATTCTTGATTGAAACCTTTGGCCATTAGTCGAGCCTTATACCTTTCAATGCTTCCATCAGCACACAACTTTATTTTATAAACCCATTTGCAACCAATGGGCACCATGTTTCATTGCTTTCCAATGCTTCAAGTTCCCTTTCCATCGCAGCTATCCACTCTGCATTCAAGCTAGCAACTTTATAAGAGGTTGGCTCTTGAATGTTATTAACTTTAATAAGGAAAACTGCATGTTGTGGTGTAAGACAAGGTGATAGAAGATAAGGAAATGTAGGTAGAGTCCTCAGGGAATTTGAATGAGTGATATGTGATGCCGAAAAATCGCTTCCATGGACAAAATCATTTAACCACGCAGGTGGTTTAATCTGCCTTGACCTTGACCTGTGCAGAATCTGATCAGGAATAGTAACAACATTGGGAGCAGGCACATCACATGATGTAGGTAATTCCGGTTGAACACCAGGAGAATCTTGAACTTCCTCAGAGCAAACAGAAGGATATTCAGCAGCTACATCTCCATCCATTTGACTTCGTATAATGACCTCTCCTGTATGAGAATTTAAGTCTCTTGTCTGCATAGAAGTAGAACTCTGAAAAGGATAAACATGAGGTATGAATTTCACATCGCGTCCAACAAAAATCTGAGACTTGTCCATATCATACAAGAGAAATCCCTTTTAAAATGCAGCATATCCCAAGAAAATACATTTCAAACATCTACTATCAAACTTTGATCTATTTAAAGATGTGTCAGTTGCGTAAACTAAACATCCAAATGGATTGATCTTTTCCAGAATTGGTGCTTTCCCATATAATATAGCAAACGGGCATTTCCATTCTAACACTTGGCTAGGCATTCGATTTAACAACCATGTTGCCATAAGGAGAGAATACGACCAGAATTTTTGTGGAAGACCACTCTCAAACATCAGAGCACGTGCTAATTGAAGCATACTTCTATGTCTACGCTCAACAATCCCATTTTGTTGAGGTGAATATACACAAGTTCTTTGATGAATAATGCCATGGCTTGAAAATAAATCACTCATGATCTTATTCACAAACTCGGATCCATTATCAGTTCGAATGAACTTGATAGATTTTTTAAAATGCGTTTTTATCATGTTGATATACTGCTTGATGACATAATGAACTTGATCCTTTGTAGATATCAGATAAGTCAAAGTCATTCTATTGTAATCTTCAACCAATATAACCATATATCTAGCATTATCAACACACTCCACACTATATGGCCCCCAAACATCAATATGAACAATTTCAAACAGCGATGCAGTTCTTCTATTTAGAATAGGAAAATTTGATCTAGTTTGCTTGGATCGAGCACATACCTCGCATTCCTTAAATGCTTCAATGTCAGCTGCTGAAATTAGTCCTTTAAACTCATCCATATGTTCCATAGTTTGTATAGATGGATGGCCAAGCATTCTGTGCCATTTCTTCATGTCAACCCCAGACTTTGATCTCACGGCATTGCATGAATTTGATTTCTGAATGACTTACAGATTACCAATGCCTTCTCCTATCCCCATGATGCATTTTGAATCCATCTTTTGAATAACACAGTGTGTTCCCAGAAAAACACACCTTGCCGAATTCTCTTTCACCAGTTGTGCGACAGATATCAAATTATGAGTGAAAGTTGACGCAAGAAGAACATTCTCGATTCAATGCTATCATTGATCTCCACATTTCCACAAATGAAACCTCCTTTATAACGCCATCCGGAAGATGTATCTTCTGTAATTCGCGGTTTTCTTCTAGTTTTCATCGATCTTCATTGAAGAAATATCGTGCTGCTCGCACTGCAGTCAATGATCCGCCTCTCTTTCAACCTCATCCATAATACCAAATGCGTAGTGTCCATCAAACTCCTTAGGATTTACATTGTTCTGCACCAAATTTGCATTATAATCATGCTTTGCAGACTCAACTTGACTATCACTCACAAGTTTTCCCATGTATTTTGCGAGTTCTTCTTTTATCAATTTTCCAATAAGCACATTGGATCCAGTCTTGTCACCAGTATTATCTACATCATCTTCTCTGTTATTAACGAAGCTACCTTCTGCAAAATTGACTTTGAATTTGCCTTTCGCATCCTTCTGCCTTTTGAACCACTTCGGATAGCCGTGTAATCTAAAACATTCCTTTTCTTCGTGCCCCATCTTGTTGCAGTGATTGCAATATAGACTCATCCTTTCTTCTCTACTTCGTCTTCCTTTGTAGGAGTAAGTTTTCCCATTGGTAAAACCTTTGTTGCTGAATTGATGCACAACATTCATCGCCACAGAATTACTCGAATAGATTGAACTATCCACAGACATTTTCTGATCTTCAATCTGTAGAATCATCGAATAAGCTTTATCTACACTCGGTAGAGGATCTAGAAACAAAATTTGATTCCTAGTGTTCTCATATCCATCATTTAACCCATTGAGAAACTGCATTAATTTTTGATTTTCCTCTCGTTCAATTGCTGTATGCCTTGCATCACAGTTACAGATCAGAGGAGGCAACACCATCTCTAGCTCACTCCACATCGTAACAAGCTTATTAAAATACGTTAATACGCTTTGATTACCTTGACTAAAGGCGCTGATCTCCCTTTGCAGACGTGCGATCTTAGGGCCATTGCTTTTCCCAAATCTATGATTCAAGGCATCCCATAGATCCTTAGTTTTATCAATGTGAACGAATGAGTCTATCAATTCCTTAGAAATAGAATTGATGATCCACGCAGATATCATATAGTCAGCCTTCACCCATGCTTTATAGTGAGGCGAGTTTGGCAATGGCTTCGGCAAACTTCCGTCCAGAATTTCCAGTTTACTCTTAGCTCCTAGAGCTCATTTGATAGATCTACTCCAATTCAGAAAGTTATTTCCATTTAATTGGAACGAAACCAATTGCATACCCGGATGATCTCCATTATGCAACTGCAAAATCTCTCGAATTTGATTCTCCTCCATTTGATTAACTTCTTCCTTTATGCATTTGTATTATCTGAGGATCTCGAGCTTCCTTGACTCATGCTTCTTCTTCTTCTATGTGTGTATTTTCTTCTTCAAATAGAGTATTCCAAGCTACTCTACGATTTTTCACCATTTATGTTTGGATAGAATTAGCCAACATGGCTCTGATACCATGTAGAAAACCAAAAGGGAAATATACTGGAGAAAATACACTGGTTTTCTCTTATTTCATACTACGAAAGAAGATACAATAATGCCTTATATATAGAAGGCATGAATACGAAAGAAATAACAAATGCTTAATAGAAAAAAACAAACAAAAGACTCAGTTATTCCACGTGGCACTACATAATTTGCTCATAAAACCCATGCACACAGCATGCTGCTTTCCATAACAAACTCTCTAGCTCGATCTTCTTGCCAGATCATCCACCTCGCTAGATCTGCTCAGATCATCCACTTCGACACTTCAACATCCAGCATACACTTCGGCACTTCGGCCACATTCACTTCGGCACTTCGGCATCCACTTCGGCCTGCCGTATTATCCACTTCGGCCTCGACTACCGTATACCAGATCGTCCACCTCGGCCTGGGCTGCCGTAGTATGAATATCAAGATCGCTACAGGATTGGCTCTCTAATGGTGGTTTGGCTGTCGGAGTCTCCATGACTCCATCTTTGTCGCTTGCTTCACATTTTTTGGAAATATTACCAGTACACGTGATGGATGGGGACGAAATAAGAATTTATTTTGTTGATTGTTATGTTGGATTTTGTTGTGAGTCGATCAATTAGGGGGGAGTCATTAACATAATATTATTTAGACATAAGATATTAAACTAGCAGTTTATAAAGAAAAGGAATGAGATCCAAACCTGCACACCAATATTACCTCACAGCAGTCTCATTTATAAACTAGATTTTTCGTGGGGGGGGTTTTTCTTCCACGGAACTAAACTAGGGTTGAAACATATTGTTAATATAAATTGATCAATATTGTTCATTGATTTACGTCAATCTTCTTATTATTGATATCAAATTATTAATTTTTTAAAATACATGAAATAAGGTGGTAAACTGTTAGTGCATTGCCATATCATATGGCGACAATTCAAATGAAGATTATTTTTTGTTCAACCCTTCTCTCTCTCTCTCTCTCTCACTTTTGTTTTCTTTTTCTTTTCTTGGAACGCCAAAGGAAAAAGAAAGTTGTTTTGAAAAAACAACAACATTGCTAAAAGCCCATGTTGTTTTGAAAAAATAACAACATTGCTAAAAGCCCATCGGCCGCAAGAATTGTTGATGAGGATTGACCATGGCAATCTCAACTGAGGTCCAGTATTATTTTATTAAAATCTACCCAAAGAGTGAAATATAGCCCAAATAAGCTTCTTAAAATAATTTTGTAAGATAAACCCCAACAATAAAATTCCATACTTTTAGTTTAACAGTTGCATGCAAATAAGATGTCATGTTTCCTTTTATCTTAGTTTAGTTTTATATATATATTTACATTTATGGTAAAGCTGTCAATTTTCATAAAACATGAATAGTTTCTATATATTTTACAAAAATGAATATAGTTTATATTTGCTATAGAAAAATGATTTATCCACCATTATCAACTTTATCCAATTACTTTGTCATAAATGTAAACTGGGAACGGCCATGACAAGATCTTTTTACTTCGTTCGAGGTGAGTTAAAATTGGTAAGAAAAGTCCCACTCACAAATATTCATATTTTGGGTGTAGCATTTCTAATTAATTTCAGGCCGTTTTCGGTGATGATATTAAAAAATGTAGGTATCATTAGAAAGATCTTATCATGGACTTTTTATGGCACTTTCAATTTAGTAATTGAGTGCCAAATAATAAAGTAATTGGATGAAGAAAAAGTAGTGCAAAATTGTTTACAAACAAATTATAACATCTCGGAGATCAGTTTGATAAAAGTTAACTTTACGAAATCTTTCTCCCTAATAGATCATGAAATTTCGAGGATGGAACTTTTCTAACATAGTAGTTTGTTACGTTCCGAGTAGGGATGGCAATCGGGTCGGGCGGACACGGATAGTGCCGAACCACTTCCGCACCATGCAAATGATCCCCGCTACCAACGGGACGGGTGAGATTCCACCATACCGTGACCATGGATTGAGCGGATACCGCGAACCCACCACCCGACGGGTATCCGCCACCGCCACCCGCGACTACCGTGAAACCTTCACCCACGGACCACCATGACCATGAAACCAAGCATTTCAAAAACACGAAAATATCACTAACAAATTCATAAATCATAAAGTTCAAATCCACAATTCCATATTCAAATCCATAAAGTTCAAATTCACAAATCAATAACACAATGAAAATTCAAATCCACAAATCAACAACACTAAATGAAAGTTCACGGGTTCGTGGGTAATTCGCGGGTATTTTTACGGGTATTTTCGCGGTGCAGTTCGTGGTACACGGGTTTCATGCAGTGCGGATAGTACCAAACCATTTCCGCACCGCATGAACTAAGCAGTACTAGTTTTAAACCACGAACATACTCACGGCATTGCAATGCCTACCAAACCCACGAATAATCGGGCGGATACCGCGGGTTTCGGGTATCCATGGTCGATTGCCATCCCTAGTCCCGAGGTCCCGCCACTAGAAGTTAACTTTAAATAATAAAAAAAAAAAAAATTGAAGCTACAAAAAACTATTATGTGTTTGATTATTAAGGATGAAATAATATAATTTGATATAAATATTTGAGAGTCAAAAACAAATGAAAGTTCCATACTAATATTAAAATAAGGGTAATTCATGATCAAGTCATATCTTAATTGTGAATGGTATAACTTTAGCCTTAATTCACAAGTTCCATAGATAGAAGTTGTGAATCAATCGCGATTTATATAAAATAAGGACAAGTACGTAACCTCATACAAAAAATAGCAATTTTGTTTTATCTTTGTGAATACTTTTTATCTTTGCAAATATAAAAATGGCTGTTTTCATATATTTATTGACTAACCTACTAACCTAGCTAGGATGGAGAGTATTTATATATTACTAACAAGAAACTAGGAAGTTCCTTTTTCTATGCTAAGATAAAAGATAAAACTTGGGTGATCTCCACACAATCATTAATTTCAATACTTATTTTTGTTAAAATAATTATATATTAATTATGGTGAGTAAGGATAATTAAATTTTATTAATTTATAATTAAATTTATTAATTTTTAATTATAATTTTTAATTATAATTTTTAATTCAAAATTAGAATTTATTAATTTACAATTTTGGTTTATTAATTCATAATTAAGGTTTATTAATTCATTATTAGGTGTTATTAATTCACAATTAGGATTTATTAATTCAACGTTGGTTTATTAATTCATAATTAGGGTTTATTATTCAAAATTAGAGTTTATTATTTAAAATTAGGGTTTATTATTTTCAATTAGGGTTTATTATTCAAAATTAGGGTTTATTAATTCCAAATATGATTTATTAATTCAAAATTATGATTTATTAATTTAAAATTAGGGTTTATTAATTTATAATTAAGGTTTATTAATTTAAAATTAGGGTTTATTAATTAGGGTGAATCTCACTTTGTATGCATGCAGAGACCACCCAAGATAAAATATGTGCAGAAACAATTTAAATCATTTGCACAAAGGAGGAAAATATAGAAAAGCAACCTAAGCTGCGATATCACCCTTGATTTTGAAACTTACACCGTCAATTATTTATAATATTAATATAAAGAAAAAATTATTGTTAATTTTTCAAATTATTAATCATCGTAGAATGTTACTACAGTACTTAAACTAATTGATTTTTGGTTCAGTCTACTATTCATAAAACCTAAAATTTATGAGACAAAGTTACCTTATTCGAATTGTGTGCGACTGATGCACCATACATGAATACATTTATAAATTTATCCCTTCTTCACTTTTCACTGTCCGGCAATGGCCGGTGTGCTTAGAACCTTACGATTTTTTGCATACACGTGCCTCCCAACTAATTATGGCCAATTATAAATTAAATGTTGATTATAAAATATGATCATTAAAAATATTTAGGGGGGAGGGGGTGAAGTTTGAGTTGGGAGGCAGTGTTGTGACATAAATTAATGCTCTGGCGCCGCGGAATGACCCATTAGCAATTTTAAAATGTTGCACTTGTAATTTATTTATTTTTCCATTGTTAATAGAGTTAAACATGAATTAGAATAACGACGTGTGAACTTTACAGTGATACACCCTCTGATTAGGTTTATACTTGTATGGGTGTTAATCAGTTTGGTTTCAATTTTAATTAAAATTTCAAAATTTACTAACCGAAATTAATCGGTTTTTGATTACCAAAATTAAAATATAAAAAGAAAATAATTGATTTATGGTTAAGGTTGGACCTTTTATATCAAACCAAGATGTTGTTGTCAACGTCAATTCACATAATGCTGTGCTGTAAGTACGGATTTGTTTTATATTTTATCTTATGGTGAAATTAATTAGTTAGAATAATGTTATATAAGTACTTTTTTGGATATGGAAATAATAAATGAATTTCAATAGATAATAAGATGATTACGTTTAGTTAGAAAAATAAAAAGCTAATTAGTGGATTAACGAATGATTACAAATTTTGGTACACGCTTAACAGATCAATTTTTTTTTAGGTGCGACTGTACATGGACAACGAAGGATGTACATGCATCATATATACTTCTTCTAGGGTTTATGAATTTCAAATACTTTCTTTGTTTAATAATTGGTTTAGATTGGCCAAAAAAGTCTATATATAAACAAAATATTTGTGAGAAATAAGAATGCAACATTGAACGTATAAAGTTATTGCACTAAATATATAATTTTGTTGCACCAAATTCAGTGCAACAAATTTATACATTTAGTGCAACAACTTTATACGTTCAATACTGCATTCTTATTTCTAATACATAATTTGATTTATTATATGATACAGAAAAATGAACTATGCATATTTTAAAATAGAAAATTGCATATGTTTGAACAAAAAAATACACATTCGTGTTCAATTGTATGCAGTTTTTTGTTTAACTACATGCATGATTTGATTTTCTCATCTCACTTATCAGATTCCATTGCGGAAGAAGGCTTTTATCTCCCTCAACTCTCAAGTCTTTCTTTCTTGGGTTACTAACCTGAGAGTTCTAAGACCAAATGCTATTGAAAGAAGTACTTTGAAATCAATCTCTTTCGCTTGCCCTTTGTTCATTCTTATTCCTCTTGACCTAACTTTGTTTGGGTGGTATACTGAGTAAGAAGAGTCTCGATCTTTCAAACCGTATCTGTCTGATTGCCTTGAATTTCTTTAAAAGCTTCCGCTCCTCCTAAACAAAAACTATAAGCTAGTCAAGAAGCTTTCGTTGCCTCCCTGGTCTTTCTTTTGAAAGAATTAGCCCGTGGGTCGTGGCCGGTTGACTCGCTTAAACCAGCTAACAACACTCGAACTCCGAGTGGCATAGGCGCGGGAAGACCAGTAAAAGGTCTCGTAAAGGTTTTCCTTGGGCAGCTAAAAACCATTGATCCGCTGGGAGTCACACCAATAATTTTGAAGCCTTGTTCAGAGGCTTGTCGTAAAGCAAGAAAACTCACTTTGACACCATCCCATGCAATGCACGTTAGGCTATCCAACCTGTCACTGGCGCTCAATCCTAATTGGCTCTTAACAGATGGGAAAATTCACCGTTTAACGCCTTTTCGAGGTGCCTCACGATAGCTGCTGCTTTGGAAAAGGAAGGTGGTAGGCGGAGAAGTAAGTTAGAGTAGCCCCTCGGTAAAGAAGCCTATCACCCGATAGTCCATCACTTGCCAATAGTTCATTAGAGACAAGTTACATATCTGTTTTAAAAGGAACTCATAACTCATAGCTTCCTAGCTTCATAAAGAATTACAACAAGGAAAAGAAAGACTTACAAGCTACATTTTCCCGTCTTGTAAAGATATTGTATAGAAAAAGAATTTCTTTTTTTATACTTCTTACTATTAGATAGTGTCCATAAATCTCATAATAATTGCCTAAAGATTCATAGTGAACTTCGATGGGAGTTTCTCTTGAAGAAATAAGGCGTTGATCTAGTCGCCACTGAAGCCACAAAGGGCTATCTAAATTGATTCGTTTTTGCCGATAAGCTCCAATTGCATCATAGGAATTAGAAAAAAAGCCCATGATTCCGCTTTTCGAATCAACATCTAATTGTTGCTAGGTCACCATAAGGTTATTTCCAGTCTAGTCTAGAATCAACACCAAACAAAGCAAAACCTTAACTACGTACAAGATACCGTGAAAAGCGACGAGGAAGGAACCCAAGCTAACGCAACTCTCCGCAAACTAGCTGCGGTTGAAGGCGCTTCGACTTGAGAGGAAGAAGTGGCGAAGGCGACAAATTCTCGAGATAGGCACGGCCCTAGGGGTCCGAAACGACACTTTCCCGGCGAAGTCTAGCTCAATTTTCAATGTTTAGCAATGCCGATCTGCATCTCGCCCATGCACGATAAACATCGAGAAAACTTACGCTTTAAGCTATAGCTAGGTCGAGCCCCTTTCTTAAACTCGTCTCTTCTTTCCCCATTTCCATTTTCTATATCACATCACAAATCAAATTACTAATATATTCTTACTGTAGCATACACTTTTGTGTTCAATTGTATGTAGTTTTTTGTTTAACTACATGCATGATTTGATTTTTCTATATCATATAATAAATTAAATTACTAATATATCCTTACTGTAGCAAAATCAACGAAAATAAGCTTAAAGAATCCAAAAAGTTCTCCATCATAGGATATATGAAATGAATAAATGAAATTTAGTTCTACATACTACCTAAAGCTTGAATATCATATGATTCCAATTCTCTCTCTCTATATATATATGGTGAATAAATTTGAAACATGCTGAAATCATCCCAAGAATATATAATTTAATTTTAACAAATGTCATGGATTTCAGTATTACTAATAATCCGTTTATTATAAGCGAGGTAAGCAATGAAGTGGCAATTCCTACATTGGTGATTTATGAGGATGCTAAGATAATATATTCATATATATATATATATATATATATATATACCCCAAATATTTATCTATTTTTTTTAGGGAATATTTATCCGTGTTTTAAAACACTACATTCCAATAAAATTACAGCACATGCTCCAAGTGATAAAAGCGTGATCTTCAAACTTGTATTATAGCAAAGGCTAAATTTAGGTCGCTTTTGGGGACAGCCTTACAATAACTTGTGATCAGAATAAAGAAATAATTTCTCACTTACTTTTATATTGGAAAAAGTTGGGAAAATTAAAGATTTGACAACTTGAATAGTGGTAAAGAGTTACAGCCATGCTAGTTTTGAAGTGAAATATTCACGTGATGTTGCTCAATGTTTGTGCCATTTTCCCCTAACTAGCTCACATAGTTAAATTTCAAATTATTAAATATTTCTTCTTTTTTTCTTGTCAATTAAATACAAAAGTTTAAAAATCGTATCACGGTATATTCGAATCTAAAACCTATGGGTGGAAATCGGTTCGATTTCTGATAATCGAACCGAAATTTTCGGTTTATCCGAAACCAAACTATATGAAATCTTGATACCAATTACCGAACCGATTGGTTAATCGTACCGATTAACCAATTCGATTAAAAAAAACTCAATTCTGCTCCAAGTAAGGATCGAACTCATAACCTTGATGAAGAGATAGACTTTACACAGACGCCTTATAACCAACTAACTTGTGATAGCTTCTTGTAATATATTCATTTTAACTATATTTATAATTACTCCATTACCATAAAAACAAATAGGTTGATTTAGGCTTGCGCCCAAACCAACTAATCTACAACATAATTTGATAGAATAATATTATGTAATACATATATATACATTATTTTCGGTTTATTCGGTATACCCATTCGATTATTGGGTATACCAAAAACCGATTTTTTCAAACTTGTCATACCAAGTACCGAACCAAATCCAGTATTATCGGTTATTCGGTTAACCAATAACCCATAAATCGGTTCGGTTATGCTAATAACCGAATATCCAATACCAAATTTTCACCTCTACTAAAATCTTTGACATCGGACATTAACCACTCTATTATTAGGCCAACACACACCAAATATTTCTTTTTCTCAATTCGAGATGTAGCTAGCTAGTCAGTTGTTCTGACTAAATATTCGTTTAGTTGTTGGTTGGGTTATAATGTGTATTAATAATATTAGAACTTTTAGTTCAGTCTTTTATATATGGGCATGCATGAATCTTTATCTGTAGTTTACATTACATTACATTACAATTAGATGTTGGAGATGTAATTACATCTAAAATAATCATTATAAAAACATTGAATGCTAATTCACTAATCATCCGCTTTCACGGTTAAAAAACTATATGTGAATTTTAATGCTTTGGCAGCTTCATTTATCAACATATTTTCTGGCGTCAGAGAAACATTAATACATATATTTAGCTTCCATACCGATGTTACAGATCTGATATGTTAATAACTGTTTAAGTTTTTTTTATTGACATACCTAGAAAATATATACATTTATAGCAACACAAACTACGTTAGAGACAATTATCAATTAAATCATAATCCACTTCTAAATTGCAATTACGACATAACTTTTAAGGTGTTGCAAATTCATACCTAACGATTAATTTGTTGTAATTTTAATTGATTCGTCAAACTTTCAATCTCAAATTGTTATAAATTGGGTCCATAGTCCCTTTAACATGTCTTGCAGTGGTAGATGATTATCCAAACTCATAAATAAGGATCTTTACCAAGTCAATATTGTAGCTTCAACACGACCCCTCATTTGTAGGCCATTAAGACGACCAACTACTAAAATAAGGGCAAACAAATCCACATCAATTTGGGTCTTGATCAATAAAATTATAGCAATAAAATATCATAACTAAATGGTATATATTGTAGTCAGCTAACAAGAAGAGTAACGTATCCACATGGATTGAAAACGTGAAAACACAGTAAGTAATAGACATAGATAGACGATTCACAATTATCCAGATTAAACAAATAAGAAGGAATTTTATTATCATTAACAAATAAAAAGCAAAAACAAAAAAATAACAAACTCTGAAAAATATCAAGACTGACCTATGAAAAATATTAATATAATAAAAAATCACACAATCAATCATAATCCTATTAACCAAAATTAAGTCAATTCAGATGAAGAATTACTCAAATAATTGCAGTTTTTTTGGATCAGATGGCCTGGAATAGTAGATTAATATATATCATATCTCTATTAGGTCTCAAGAAAATATAAAAACTCCAAAAAGTACATAAGATTTATTCTCTTACAATTAATTCTAAAACAGTCAAGTCTTTAGACTAATCGTATTATGAATTATTGAGTCATTCCCTAATTAAAATCGCTAAGTATTTAATCAGACAACTAACATGCATCAATAGTGATAAATTATCTAGCATAAAATAGCATCAGAAATCATAAATCATAAATTATCGGGTAAATAGGCTCCATAAATAATCATTATAAAAACATTGAATGCTAATTCACTAATCATCCGCTTTCACGGTTAAAAAACTATATGTGAATTTTAATGCTTTGGCACTTCATTTATTAACATATCTCCTTATCAGAGAAACATTAATACATATATTTAGCTTCCATACAGATGTTACAGATCTGATATGTTAATAACTGTTGAAGTTTTTTTTATTGTCAAAACTAGAAAATATATATATTTATAGCAACACAAACTACGTTAGAGACAATTATCAATTAAATCAAAATCCACTTCTAAATTGCAATTACAACATAACTTTTAAGGTGTTGTAAATTCATACCTAACGATTAATTTGTTGTCATTTTAATTGATTCGTCAAACTTTCAATCTCAAATTGTTATAAATTGGGTCCATAGTCCCTTTAACATGTCTTGCAGTGGTAGATGATTATCCAAACTCATAAATAAGGATCTTTACCAAGTCAATATTGTAGCTTCAACACGATCCCTCATTTATAGGCATTAAGACCATCAACTACTAAAACATGGGCAAACAAATCCACATCAACTTGGATCTTGATCAATAAAATTATAGCAATAAAATATCGTAACTAAATGATGTCTATTATAGTCAGCTAAGTAGCAGAGTATCATATCCACATGGATTGAAAACGTGAAAACACAGCAAGTAATAGATACAAACACTTCATAATTATCCAGACTAAACAAATAAGAAGGAATTTTATTATCACTATCCAATAAAAAGCAAAGACACAAAAATAACAGACTGAAAAATATCAAGACTATACATATGGAAAATATTAATTTAATAAAAAATCACACAATCAATCTATAACCCTATTAACCAAAATTAAGTCAATTCAGATGAAAAATCACTCAGATAATTACAGTTTTTTGGATCATATAGCATATAATAGTAGATTAATATATGTCATATCTTTGTTAGGTCTAAAGAAAACATAAAAACTCCAAAAAGTACATAAGATTTATTCTCCTACAATTAATTCTAAAACAGTAAGTCTTTAGATTAATCGTATTATGAATTATTGAGTTTGATTCCCTAATTAAAATCACTAAGTATTTAATCGGACAACTAATATGCATCAATAGTGATCAGTTATCTAACATAAAATAGCACCAGAAATCATAAATCATAAATTGAGAAGTAAATAGGCTCTATCGATAAATCACATAAAATTCCTTCTAAATCATACAAATCTTAGAATCAATAAAAAATTAATTACACATAACTGAAATTAAATAACAAGAAATAAAGAAAAACATAATTCGCTACAAAAATACAGCCGAACAACGACGAATTAGCGACGGCCAAAATACGGGTCGTGATTCAGCGACGGAATACATACGGATTTTATTAACGATGGATTTGCAACGGATCAACGACGGCACGCGGCGGGAATATCTCGCGGGAACTGTTAACGACGTCATAACCGTCGCTGGTCCGTCGTTAAATTTAACGACGGGCATATTCCGTCGTTAAAATTACAGATTTTTTTATTTTTTTATTGCAGACTAACTTTAGCGACAGATTAGATCCGTCGTTAAGTTATAGCCGTCGTTGATCCGTCGTTAAATTAACGGTTTTTTTATTTTTTATTTAATTTAACGACGGACTATTTCCTTCGTTAATATTAATTTTAAATTTATTTATTCCAAATAATATTAACGATGGACTTTTCGTCGTTAATCCGTCGTTATGTTTAACGACGGATACGATCTGTCGTTATATTGACGGATTTTTATTTTTTATTTGTCACGTAATTTAACGACGGATATTAGTCCGTCGTTAACTTTAGTCCGTCGTTAATGACTTATTTCCGCCGTTAGTCCGTCGTTAATGACTTTTAAATTTAACGACGGATATTTCCGTCGCTAATCCGTCGCTAAAAAGATATCGACGGTTTCTTCCCGGATGCACACTTTGCCCTAACGTACCCAAATTCCTCACCCCGCCATCGTCCCAGCCGCCATGCCATTACGCCATCGCCCGTCACCACGCTGTTTAGCCTCGGCCTGCCCGCCGCCTGCCCAGCCTTGACCTCAAGCCCAAGCCTCGCCCGCGCCCACCTTTGCCACCACTGCAGCCGCCCGCCTGCCACCCCACCGCGCCGCCGCCTTACCCGCTGCTGACACCTTGCCTTGGCCGTCATCCGTCGCCGCCGTCCTCCTCCGTCAAGTTATATTTCAAATTTTTTATTTATTTATATTTCAATTTTTTTTTTGATTTTGTTGATATATATTTGTTGATTTTGTTGATTTTTTGTGATATATTGTTGTGATGTTATAATATAGTGATATGTTTTTGAAATATTAAAGTTTATATTAAGTTGCTAGAATTATATGATGAGTTTGATTAAGATTTAAATTGATTATACATTTGTGATCATTGATGATGGATAAGTATATATATGAATTGATTGAAAATTAATAGATTGTCGATTGAAAAGTTCATGTAATTACATAATATATGGTTGAATGGCATGTTAAGAATATGATGTAAATGAATTAGTTTAAACTTGTTTTGAGTTGTTAAGTGTATAATTATGCAAATGGTGATGATTTGGTAAAGTTTGGTTGAATTGGGAATGAAATGGCGATTCATTTTATAAAACTTACTCTGTCGAAATTTTGTTAGAATTGGTATATGAATAAGATGTTTTATAAGTAAGATTTGCTCACTTCATGCTTAGGTTAAGGTTAAGTATATGAATAAGATGTTTTGAGTTGTTAAGTGTATAATTATGCATATGGTGATGATTTGGTGAAGTTTGGTTGAATTGGGAATGAAATGGCGATTCATTTTATAAAACTTACTCTGCCGAAATTTTGTTAGAATTGGTATATGAATAAGATTTTTTATAAGTAAGATTTGCTCACTTCATGCTTAGGTTAAGGTTAAGTATATGAATAAGATGTTTACGTTGCCTCGTAGATAACAAACCAATAATTAGTTATGTTGCCTAAATCGGCATCAGAGGATAAAACTTATGAAACTTGAATTAGGGTTTATGTTGCCTCGTAGATAACAAACCAATAATTAGTCTATTTTTATAGTATACTCAAGTAGATTTATGTCGCCGTCTATTTCTGAAATAATTGCTTCAATAAAAAAAATATTGCTTCAATAAACTTATGAGTGTATAATTAATGTATATTGTACAACTTATGTTGAATATGTTTAATTAATTATTTATAATTAGGAGCTTGAAGAATGAATGACAATCGTTAGTGGATGTATAAGAGGTTTAGTTCGGTTGGTGGATTAAATATTGAATTTCGAGATGGACTTAAAAGTTTTATTGAATTCGCTAGTGCTCAGTTTTTATTCGTGGATGTTTCATTTGTATTTCATTTATTAATTTATTTTCATATCATCGTCAACTCATCAAAATCTAATGTCATATCAGTTTCAAAATTATTATAATTAATAAGTTCATTATTTATTTACTTATTTTAAAGTTCGTGTTCAAAATTACATCAAAGTTCTTGTATATATATATATATACTCTTTTTAATGTTTATGTATAAATCCAAAAATCATATCAAAATTTGTATATTTATATGTCATTAACCTAAAATAAAATGAGTTTCCTATAGTCAGAAGGTACAAGTTTGAATTCATTAATACCTCTATAAGTCTGTTTGAGTCTGTCATATCTGTTTTCTTAAATGTGATTTATTCATTTTTTGTTTATAGACTATTTCACGGGAATGATTATCCCGTGCACCGAATGAAACAAATGAAAATTTCCAAGAATTCAAAAATAAATAAAAAATAAAAAATAAAAAATATAAAGAGGCCCAACGGACCAACCTCCCTCGAAAAAGAAAATAATAATAAATCATAATTTGAACAAAATTAAAGAAAAAAGAAATATACATAAAAACTAAACCCTAGTTTTATAGCACCACTTATGCTGATGTTGGTGATTCTTCTCCAATTTTTATTTTGTCACCATTGATAATCTCCCGTGAGAAACATAAAATGCAACAAATTGCTATCTTTTTCAGACATTAAATTGAATATCTGAAGCAACTCCCGTCGTGTCGACATCGCTTCTTTTCAATTGTCTGCGCATCAACAACTCCCGATCGTGTCGACGCTTCTTTTTAGTCGTGCCGTCCACCACCGTGTTTCACATCTTGACGCCGATTTTAAGGTTGTGCCCTTCTCCGCCTTGCAAAATCGACTCTCATATTCTTTAAATAATCGCACAAAAATTCAAGGACAATTTAGCCCTATCACCTTTGCTCTGCAAATCGGTCAAATTCATCTCTTTTCTTGTTCCCATCGAAAATTCAATTCGCTTTACGGGTGTTTCGTCCGTCGTGGAAATATGAACTGGTTCGGTTCGATTCAAGAATCGATATTTGTTTGTTGCTTTTCTTTCTATTTACCGAATGATACATGAACTTCTAATCTAAAAATAAGTTAAAAAATCAAATATTAAGATGGATTTGTTTGTCGGCTTCACTTCTTTGTAAGGCCAATTTCATATGTTTTCGGGCTTGGAGTTATAGAAAGCCCAATGGCGTGCACATGTGAAGATTAGGTTTTTGACATCGCCATCGTTTCTCTCTCTGCGCTTAGACACACCACCAGTAGGAGAATGTCCTCCTCCACCCGCCGGTTATTGGGTTTGGAGCGAGAAGGAAGCAACGAAGATGAAGAAAAGGAACCAAGATGATTAAGGACGAGCGATTTGCTTGGTGTGCTCGGACCACGCTCATGGAAGCCCAAGAGGCATTCCAAAGTCACATTGACTCGCTTCCACTCATATTCACCGACCGCAGCTTCATCTCCTCTCGTGCTCCTGTAGACAAGCGAGGAAGAACCAAGACTAACAATGCTTCCTCCTATTCATCTCTCGCTCATTACTACCGTCTCCAACAAGAAAATGACCCATAAATAGATGCCCAAATTGGCAATCCAGCTGAAAGTAAAAGTGAAGCTGAAAAATTGAGGAACCTTGAGGAAGAGGATGAAGACGAAGATGACGGCAATAATGATGATGGCCAGAGTGTGGACGAGTCTTCATCCACCAGTACTACTGACTCAGATGATGATAATTATGTGGATGAAGAGGAGGAAGAAGATACCCTTATGCTGCAGGTTGAGACTTCTTCCTTGTAAGCCCTGAACTAATAAGATGATTCAGTGTTGTAATTGTTTCTCTTTTCCTTGTTTGCAGGAGGATAATGTACCTGAGATCGACACTGAAACACGAAGGTTGGCTGTGGTCAATCTCGACTGGAGTCAAGTCAGGGTGCGATGTCTCATCTGTTTTACATTTTCATCTTCTTTTCAAGTCATGGCTTTTATTTTGAAAACACATTGCATGACACAAGCTATAGTTATCACAAGAATAGTTAGAGAAGATTCCTTCAAGGACCATTTAATTTTATTTTATTGCATTGCATTGGAATTAAAATAATCCTCATTAAAACAAGAAACAATTCGGGTAACTGTGATTGGCTTTTGAATTGTGAGTACTTCATTCTGACTTTCTCGGACTTTTTCTTTCAAGTATCAAAGCTTCTCTTTCCGCATATCTGATCAACTATATGATATCTCGACAGGACATGTTGAATACCTAGTGCGTTACTATATATAATTAGAAAGCATTTAAATTCAAAGGTACACCTTTTATGCATCTAAGCGGTACACGCACTATCTCAACACTAAATATCTCATTAGTTTTCATTCGAATGGTTACATGTTTTGATAAATAGAATGTACTCTCATTTTCTCTATTTTGAACACTTATAATGTGAATCTCACGGTGAGAGTCCTTCATTCTGTTTGTTGATTTGTATGTTTTGTTAACTTCATTTTTTCCAAAGGGGTAAAATTTTCAGCATGTCCGCTCATCCATCCGAGTTTGGACTCAAGCGCATGGAAGAGGAGAGCAGTCAGTGGGCTGTTGGATTATTTGATGGCGAGGATAAGCATGATGATATGGATGATGCTGATGATGATGATGAGATTAACCAAAGTAGACTACGTGCTATGAGTTAAGTAGGCTAAGGTATATCTTTACGTTCACGGCTTTCACATTATATGCTTTTACTCTTTAGTTTTCACTTGTTTGAAATATCTATTCCAATGGAGAAAGCACTTGACGAAAACTTCTCTTTTGAGTTTTAAGCTTGTCCATATTTCAATATTCAAGATGAAATTCATATTTGTGGGCAAGCATACTATGTGAAAAAATAGCACAAATTTTAATTCCATCATTTATGTCTGAATGGATATCTTTTAAAGTCCTTATTTTAGAATATGTGTCATCAACTTCTGTTGTGTTTGACCATACCTTTTCCTGTTAGGTATTATTATGTTGTTGTAGAATGTGATTCAGTTTCTACATCGGATTATCTTTATAAAACTTGCGATGGGGTAGAGTTTGAAAGATCACCTAATAAGTTGGACTTGAGATTTGTCCCAGATTCATTGGATTTTAAGCATTAGCCACGCGATGTTGCCACTGAGGTAATTTCTACACTTAACTAGTTTCATCTTCTTCTTCTTTCATAGTATTTTGAATTCTCGAATTTTTTCCCGTAGTTATAAAAAATTAGGTACATACTCATGCTTTGTTTGAATATCTAATCATACACTACGCATGGAATGGACTAGGTACGCTAATGGGAACAGTATGGATGATATTATCTTATTTGTGCTATTCAATTTGGCTGCTTTTGCTTAGTTAAGAATAGGCTCATGTGTGAGGTAAATATGAAAAAGGCACTTGATGCATCGATGAGCATTTTAATGATTCAAATAGTTTGTTGGAAGTTGATTCACATTATTCATGTAATACTATATCGATTTTAAGCTTTCTTACTACCATTATCTTTTGATTTTGTCCTGAACAATTTTCTGAGATTTAATGGTTCCAAACTCCTACTACGCTATCTTGAGAGCTCCACTATATTAATCTTACTAATTGATCGTTCTTAATGATTCGATTCTTTTCTATTTAGGTACCAACAGTTATGAAGGTTTAGATTTTCAAACTCGAAATGCAACATAGCAACATTCATCTCACATGGGATGAAGATGAACCACAACGAGCAAAGACCTTGAAGAAAACTTAATGAAGGGCACGTGGGTGTTGTGTTGTAATTTTAGCTGTACACCATTCTGGTTTAGTCATGCCTGATTCAAAAATTCTGGTGTGATAAAAGATTTTCAAATGTTTAAACATGAGTTGACTTTGTTGTCTATGCAAAAGGTTCATTCTTGAGTATCTAGTCATTTTGTTGCTCATCTTTTCATTTCATAATGCCAACTACATGTTGCTCCAATGGGCTATTGCAAAATGATGAATGACTAAGTTCTTTTATCCTTTCTCTGGTTGATAATTTATTTTAAGTATGTATTAATGGTTAAGTTCTGTCAAAACATCGACGAGTAGTGTTAGGATGAGTTGATGGGGCGATTGCTCCTTTTATCTATAGTGCTCTTTGGATTTAGGTCTTGGTCTATGAAATTAAAATTTTTAAATGTAGATGTTGGTTTTAGACTTATAGTTTTGCATACAAGTTGTCAAATCCCAACTTTACGTTTCATGTACAATAGTTGTAATCTTTTCTTCCCTTGCGATAGGCGAGTTGGAACTAAAGAGTATTTGACATCGATGAGAGTGAATCGATGTGGATAACAATGAAGATGAAGTGGAAGACAAGTCGACAAGATGCGAGATAAGTACCGTGCTCTAATCCGACAAGGGATGGCTCAGATGATGATGAAGAAGACTATAATGGGCAGGACAAGGAGGTTACTTTTAGTTCGGATTAGAAGAAATAAGCAAGCGCATTTCAGAAAAGAAGAAATCAGAAACTGTTTGGGAGGCCTACCTCGAAAGAGAAAGAGAAAAGAATGCTTCAAGAAAGGGTGAAATATGCTTGGATAATGAGAGTAGTGACATGAAGAAGTTGCAGCTGCAGAAGAAGCAGATGAAATTTTGTTGAAGATACTCCAGCTGAGGAAAATAAGGGCACAAAAGAGGATGAATGAAAGCAAAGCAAGCAGAGCAGAACTAGAGTTGTTAACTGCTGACGATACCATTTTAAAGGGCTACAACATAAAACCTAAGAAGCGCAAAGGGAAGAAAGGGAAATAAATTCGTGACGAGGAAAGATACCAACAATCGATTATCAAGATCCGCTGCTGGCTTTGTTCACCTCCCACTCTATGCTCCGGACCCAACTGATCCTCAATATAAAGGTGCTGTTTTATTTTGTTTGGTAATATTGTCATCAAGAAATCAATTATCTTTGTATGCTAATGAAGATCTTATTTTGGTGGTACATGAGTGCACCTTATCATCGGCAGAAGCAGAACAAGTCTACTCGCTAGAATGAATGTATTCGTCCAATTTTGCCCGTTTCTTAGCTGTTTAATAGCTATAAGCTATGGTATTTTGGACAAAGATATCTTAGGATACAAATTCAAAACATACAACCACAAAAGCATAGCTTTGTTTTCCTTTTGCTACTTTATATTTGTATTATTATTAAGATGCATTGCATGCTTAATTAAGAGCATTTACTATTACCAGCTGGCTTAAATCGATCAAATGCTAGATTTATTCTTTTTCTAGGTACGACTTACGAGTTCAATGCAGCAAGACATTGAACCATTTGACCAACACTTGAAGAATAAGCAGTAAGCCCCAAATGCATTCCATGGGATGTTCTTCTTCTTGCAGTTAGTTGTAGATGTGCTTCTGCTACATTGAGAAAATGAAGTTAGAATATTTCATAAATATACATAGTGGAGAGAGTGGGGATGAGATTACTACACTTTAACAATCTAAAGTGGTTCATTCATGCCGTATGTAAATTAATTGCATATGATATGATTGATTCTCATTATCCACGGAGGCAAGTTATGAAATGTGTTAAAATTGTGGGATCCAGTGTAGTATTAGACGAGTATCTTGACTGATTTTGTTATATTTGAAGGTTTGTTCTGTAACTGTGTTCTGCCGGCTGGTCTGAATGAAGCAAAAGTTGGGCATGTTAGAGGTGGAGAGAAAAACTCAAGTCGGAGAAGAAAAAGCTGACAAGTCATCTGAGTAGGTATGTTTCTGCTTCCGATCCCAACCCATCCACTATTACGGCATCTTCAGGTTCTGCAACAACTACAAGGAGCGGCAGACGCCAAAGCAGCCATTCTTTGTCGCAGCGCAGTTTTTCTTCACTATCTGAAGCCACCTTTAAGTGGCCTGTTTCATGATATATGACTATTTGTAACTAAACAAAGATGGAATATATGTAGATATATGTACTCTATTTAAATGTATTTCCTCGCATGAGATTTCTATTGGATGCTGTAAATGTTATGATATATAATATACTATGCAAGTTATTTAGATGTGTTCTGGTACGGAAAGGAGCGTTTTTTATTTTGAATACCCCAGAAAATAGAATTCCTATGTTGAAGCGTCTCCTCCAATATTTTAACTTACCAGAAGAGAAAAATGTGTTTACTTAGAGATGAGGAATCAGGAAGGTCCTTAAGCTTGAACTAGTCGATATTGTTATTCCTTTGCTGCGCCATCTTCATCTTTCTTTGTACTGCAGCAAAGCATCTACTGAAATATAATTGCATTTTTTATTTTATAAAATTTGCTCCATTTTCAATTTTAGATTTTAAAAAACAGATCTTTGATTAATATACACAGAAATTGTGTTGATCTTTCTTTTTACTGTTTGTAAGAAGAAGAATATATCGTACTTGGGATTTGGGGCTATATGTTTGAATGTTAGATTTTGCCAAATGAATCCAGTAATGCCAATGTATAATACTAGTCCAAGAAATTTTCAAACAGTGAGCCATCAGCCCACCTGTTACAATAAACCTTCCAGGCTCCAGCTACAGTTTTTTCCAAAGTTGGAGTGTGGCATGCTACTCAGCTTTCAACTGTAATTTATCTTGTCCAAGGTTGCATTGATTTTTTTTCTGATAGTTAGTGTAACTCATTTTAATTACCTATAGTTTAGTACGGTTAATTCATATGTGTCAGATCGTTATCGTGTCAATATGATAACGAACAACATAATAAGATCAAAATATGAACACGATTTGTTAAAGAATTGCTCGACACGAATATGACACGAAATGTACAAATACAGACACAACATGCCATGACACGAAACTATGACACAACTTTTTTCATGTTGACACGGCACGATATGACACGAAATGATAAATTCAAACCAAAACTAGGAAATAAATTAATAATAAAAATGTACAAAATAATAATTAATATTAAATATATAAATAGTTATACGAAAATGACACGAACACGAATGCAATACGAAAATTATCGTGTTATACACGGAACCCATACGAATATGACACGAAACGTGTCAACACGATAAGGCTTCGAACACGATAAGACCGAACACTAATTCATTAATTTTATATATATACATATAATATCGAAAATTGTCAAATCTAATATGATATGAACTAAAACGCCCCACCAACCCCCATATTTCAACCTTTACACTATTGAATAACACGACCAACCTATTTGATATTGTGATGACATTTCATTCTCAAAACAAGCTGACTCCACCTATTTGATTCATACCAAAAATACAGGATGTACGTCACAAAAATAATGTCATTTTGGAGTTTTTCTATCTTATTTTCCCACAAACACCACTTAATTTAAATCAAAATCATATTAGAAATGCAAATATGATGCGAAACATGCCAAAGATAATGTATAAAATTATTGCACAACAATAATATTGCACTGAAAGTAAAGTTGTTGCATTGAATCTAGTGTAATAAATTTATATGTTTAGTGCAACGTCGTATGCGTTCTCACGATAAATGTGTTCTCACCATAATCTACCTATATATATAGTCAAAGAAAATCATTCACAACCTGGTGGTGAAGTTGTGAGCAAGACTAACTAAACAAGATACTCAAAGCGTCTTTTGTGAAAGGCTTCACACACTCAGGTATAGTAAAACTAGATCTTTTTAAATCTTGTCTTGTTGGATTATTTCTTTGCTGAAAAGGATTTACGAATCCAACCATAATATATGAAGTATATTTTGAAGATACATCTCAAAAGATCTTCAGATCGTGCTTGAATATACCGAGAAATCTTCAAATGTCATTTCCATCTTGGACTCTTCGTGCATTAGAACTTCCTAAAATAGTTCATACTGAAACTTGATACATAAAATTAGGCCCTCGTATCTAAGAAAGCACAAGGAAATGTGTCATCTACATATACAATAACAAATATGTTGATGAACTATGCACTTACATAGCATTTTGGCCTTAATGCATGACCTGGTTATAATTGATATCTGTGACAAAATCATGTTACACTTAAACCTACTATAATATAAAATATATACAAGTAATAATTGTCACCTCTCCAACATCTCCTCATGAGATTCTAGCCACACCATCATTGCGCATGAAATTAAGACAACATTAATTATAGAATTTCTCCCTACTTTCTCTTTTCTGCTTGATTGGAAACATAAACCGAACCTATCCTCATCCGTCGTATACTTAAACTGCACCAAAATGTGAAATTTCCCATTTTTTGGAGCTTGTATTAATTTCTTTTGCCATACTGGTAAAAGAAGCTAGTTAGGGCAACTGATCGAGGGCAATATTATGATTATTTGTATGCCAAAACAATAGTCCTCACGTGTTGAAATTGAGAAAGAAAATCAAGATTGGTTCTTGCTACTTAAGACCAACCCCCTTTCCTGCTAAATTAACGCAGGGACAAATTACAATGCCGCATCAAATCTGGATGTTGCTTCTCTACCTTTTTATTTTCTCTGTGCGTGGGAACCATTTAATGTTGCTCTCTTTAGATTAATTGTTGTTAAGATCATTCCGGTTTGGTCCATGCAACCACAATTTATACAGTGATCGATCGCACATACGCAAGCGTTCCATGATTTTTTTTCATTAAATAAAATTAATAAAAATATATGACCATGGGTTGCATATAATATAGCTCATTATTGAAATAATTTTCACAAAATTGCGTATAGGTTTTTTTTTTTTTTGGGAGAACTCGCACCGCTACCTTAGGTGCGTACTGGGTAAACCCCACGTTCCTGTGTAATAGCCTGCAATAGTTTTCTTGATATAAGTGAAGGTGTGGTTGGTCAGATGACATTTCATGTCTTCAAAAGGACATAAAATTCAAACAAATAATGATGGTCTCAAAAATTAAATCCCGGATCCGGATCCGAATATGGAGTAGGATCCGGATCGGTCTAGATCCACCGGGTTCAATTTTTTGAGGATCCAGATCCTGAAAAATGGATCTGGATCCATGGATCTGGACCGGATCCGGGATCCATTGCCATTTCTAGCACTGGAGTGCTCTCCCTGGACTAGGGATGGCAATCGACCCGCGGATACCCAATACCCGTGGGTATCCGTCCGATTATTCGCGGGTTTGGTGTCTATTTTTTACCCGCGGGTACGTTCGTGGTTGAAAACTAGGACCCGTTTACTTCGTGGGTATGGAAATGGTTTGGCAATACCCGTACCCGCGAAACCCGTATACCCGCGAATTCTACCCGCGAATTACCCGCAAATTACCCACGAACCTTCATTGTGTTATTGATTTGTGGATTTGAACTTTATGGATTTGAATGTGGAATTGTGGATTTGAACTTTATGATTTATGAATTTGTTAGTGATATTCTCGTGTTTTTTGAAATGCTTGGTTTCGCAGGTCGCGGGTGGTCCGCGAATGAAGGTTTTGGGGGTAGTCCGTGGGTGACAGGTGGTGGATACCCGTAGGGTGGCGGATTCACGGGTATCCGCCAACCCGCGGGTACCCGCGGGTCGCGGATATGGTGGGAATCTCCTACTCGTCGCGGGTCGCGGGCGGGGATCATTTTCGCGGGTACGGAAGTGGTTCGGCACTATCCGTGCCCGACCGACCCGATTGCCATCCCTACCCTGGACGCGCACGATAAATCATACCCAATGTCGGTTTCACTCCATCTGACGCTGGGGTGCACTCTCTGGACGCGCGCGATAAATCATATCCAGCGCCGGTTTCACTCCGTCCGACGCTGGGGTGCACTCCCTGTCTAGCTCCGCGCGATCCACCCAAAGACCGGCCACGAGTCTAAGCCGAGGTGTGCTCTTTGTCTCCCCAATAATGTTGCACCCAACGCTAGCTTCGTCGAGTCCGGCGCTGGGGTTCTTATTCTGTTCGTCTCGAGCCTTCATACCCAGCGCCGGCTTCACTGAGTTCGGCGCTGGGGTACCTGTTCTGTCCTCCAAAGTAATCGCACCAGCGCCGGCTTCGCTGAGTCCGACGCTGTGGTACATATTTTGCTTCAAAATGCTCAAATTCAACTCGATAAAACCAAACCTATGAAAACCAGAGTTAACTTGATTCCATAGAAAATATATCCAAAAATTATGAAAAACGGACACCAAGTTAACAGCTCAACTCACAAAAAACATAACAAACATATGCAAAACACTTTTAAAAAAAAATAGATTTTATTATAACCCAACCTTATATATATTTAATACAACATACGTACCCAAATATGTAATATACTAATATACACACAGTACTATATATTACTATATCAGTTTTACTTTTACATACACCTTTAACATGAACAGCAATCCCACAGCTAGGCGTTGAAGAAATATTATTGTTCTTACTTTCTGTAAGAAATTATGTGACACATATAGATCGATTACTTGGAGATTTCAGCCTAAAGTTATTATTAAAGTGGTCATCAAAGTGGTTACATTGTATTCAGAATTTTACCAGTGTCACATTAAAATTGTTTGACATAAAAGATATAGCACGTAGACGTGTGGGTTAAATGAATTTTCTTGTCTCTTATATAATTAATTTCTCCCGTAAAACTTCAAAATGTAGCAATCTTAGTCATAAATTTAAGAAAAAAGGGACTAAAGTTGCTGCAGTAAAAAGATAAAATTAGCGACAATTTTAGTAGCAATTTAAATAATTTTTAACCCTTGTCGTAGATGGAAAATTTATGCGTGCCACACAACTATAGTACAAGACTGAGAATGCTGCTGAGCAACTATTTGAGGACCAAAAATGTAATGGATCCTGTAAATGACAATATTATTCTATGCTAAAAAAGTTGAACAGATTAATTAGTGTATTATATCTGTATAATAGTCAACTTGGTTAATTAGAATATATATAGTTGATGGATGCGTGATTGGCAGTCAGACAAATAATAATGATAACATCAAACCGTAGTAAGTAATAACCGATCTAATTGGCCTGGGGATGAATGTACATTCTATGATAAGAAATGAAACATGCATATATGGTACTCTTTCTAAAAATGGTAATTGAAGTGATATCGAAATAATCCTCATAACTAGCTAATATGTGGAAGTGGAGAAGAAGACATCTAAGAGAAGAGAAGCTAGAGATTAAATAACGAGGTAGTAGCTAGCTATAAACGTAGATGAAAATTGGGTTAGAAGTTAGAATGGAGTGAGTATACATAAGAATTAAGTGCAGTTGGTGGTGGTGTGGAGCTCAACGGGGCCATAGTGCAGGAGTTCTTGGATCATTTGCTCAACGTGATCTTCTTCGAGAATCATCAATTTCTGCTGCTGCTGTTGCTGGTTCCACGCACTAGTAGTAGAAGAAGTAGCATTAATCTTAATATTAGGTGTGGCGGCGGAGGCAGAGGGAGCAGTGGCATTGTGATTAGGCGGTGATGCGGCGTTGGTGAGTTGAAGTGAAGCCTGCATGTAGCACATATTGAAATAAATAGATAAAGCCCTTTGTAAATATTCCACAATAAAGATCATGAAGATAAAACTTTGAAAATAAATCTCTAGACTATTGCAGAAAGCTCTAAAATAAAATAAAATCTCTAAGAAAATATAAATGGTGGAATGGTGACATGTATATTTATAGGTGAAGAAACTCTCTTGAACCCTAAAAGGATTGTGATACGCATAGGATCTTAGAAGTGATCAATTATTGTGGGAGAAAGTACTTGGGTCTAAGTAGGAATCAAAATACACAAAATAGAAAAAAATCTCGAAAATATGTGAAAATTTGAAAATTCTCGCCACGCTCCACGGTAGACAGCGCAACTTTCTTGTTTGACTAATTCTCACTAGTTTAAACTCCGACTCACGCACCATTTTTGCCTACAGACCTCTATCGAACTATACTTTAATCCTGTCCACTTTTAACTCATCAATTCATTCTTCAATTTTCTTGAAAAATTGACAAAAGATGCCAACGAGTATCATTTTTTCAAAAATAAACAAAAACAATCAAGTACTCATTTCAAACATAATCTCCACCATCAAATAAGTCATAAATATGCATCATAAACCATTGAAAATCCATGTTTATTAGGTCTCATCAGATATCATATTAGAATTTGGCTTATTCATCATTTTAAAGGGTTGGGTGAAATCCCCGGTTCTAATACAAACAAATTCTCATCATTAGAACCCTCGATACGAGAAATCAAATGTTGGGCTTTAATGAATTCGAAAAATGAAATATGAGTTAAAGTTCAATATACTTGATTCTTCTCATTCTTTATTATATAATCAATTTGGATTATTAATATTTCCATGATCTACGATTATCTTTAAAAGAAATATTATTGCAATACATATGAAGTATTATATAAAAAATATTATATATAAATATAATGCAATTATAAAAAATCAATGGTTCAGATTGTAAATACATTTCATATATAACAAACCAATAATTAGTTATGTTGCCTAAATCGACATCAGAGGATAAAACTTATGAAACTTGAATTAGGGTTTATGTTGCCTCGTAGATAACAAACCAATAATTAGTCTATTTTTATAGTATACTCAAGTAGATTTATGCCGCCGTCTATTTCTGAAACAATTGCTTCAATAAAAAAAAATATTGCTTCAATAAACTTATGAGTGAATAATTAATGTATATTGTACAACTTATGTTGAATATGTTTAATTAATTATTTATAATTAGGAGGTTGAAGAATGAATGACAATCGTGAGTGGATGTATAAGAGATTTATTTCGGTTGGTGGATTAAATATTGAATTTCGAGATGGACTTGCAAGTTTTATTGAATTCGCTAGTGCTAAGTTTTTATTCGCGGATGTTTCATTTGTATTTCATTTATTAATTTATTTTCATATCATTGTAAACTCATCAAAATCTAATGTCATATCAGTTTCAAAATTATTATAATTAATAAGTTCATTATTTATTTACTTATTTTAAAGTTCGTGTTCAAAATTACATCAAAGTTCTTGTATATATATATACTCTTTTTAATGTTTATGTATAAATCCAAAAATCATATCAAAATTTGTGTATTTATATGTCATTAACCTAAAATAAAATGAGTTTCTTATAGTCAGAAGGTACAAGTTTGAATTCATTAATACCTCTATAAGTCTGTCTGAGTCTGTCATATCTAGGGATGGAAAAAAATACCGAAAAATCGGTATATCGAATTTATCGTGCCGAAAAATGCCGAAAAATATCGAATTTTCGGTATACCGTAACTTTCGGTATACCGTAATTTTCGGTACGGTATGGTACCGTACCGTTAAATTTCGGTACGGTATCGGTATCATATTTTCGGATACCACGGTATACCGATATATACCGTACCGCGGTATATACCGGTATATCAGTACATCGATATATACCTATACCGCGGTATATTTGCTGTATACTGGTAAGTTTGGGCCCTTAATAAATTGTTAGCAGGCCATATAATCGATAACCTGTAATAATTAATAGCCCAATTAATAGTTAGTTTGGGCCCTTAGATTTAATAAGTAAACATAGAAAATTTATAAAAGAAATAGAAAAATAACACAAATAATATAGAAAGAAAAATAGTGGAGCCCTAATTTACTCCATTCTATCAGCGCCGCATCATTCATGTTCTTATCGTTGCCGCATCTCCACCGTCAGCGTCTCTGTGCGTGTCGTGCCGCTCCAACGCGACGGCGACGCGAAGCCTCTATCGCACCGCCAACTCGCAGTGGTTCTCTGTGCCTGTCGTGCCTGCTATTCTCCTCTCCGAGCTTTCTCTGGTTGGTGTTTTACCAGTTTTGATGAAATTGCTTTGAATTTTGATCGCGGTTGTTTGATTTTTAGAAGTGTTTATTTGATTAGTTTTGGGTTTAGAAACTTTGGTTTTATTTGTGAGAAAGTGGAGAGAATCAGTATGTATGTTGTCTAGGTAACAATTAAATTGATCTCTGTATTTGAATATTGGAATTTATTATTGATTGTTGAGTTATTTTGGATCTTTAGGTTAGTCTATACTTTTTATTGCTAAGTTGAAGAAGTGGAGCTCCAAAGAAACAGTCTCAGATCTGTAGGTTAGTCTATACTTTTTATTGCATTATACACCAAAAGAAAACACTGAAATACATTTCGTCTTCATATATAAAATGGGATACTCCTTCCCCTCTGGAATGCACTGGTAAATTGTAATCCAACATTTTAAATCCAATCAATAGTAATACAATAAAATTACTAAAATTTTATTTTGCACATTTGCATTACGGCATACCAAGAGCAAGAGGGTGTTTGCTATCATAGTAAGAATGTTTTACATATGTTATTTGTTTGAGAGAGTTGTGTTCTTCGTTTGCTAAGTTTAGTGGTTTGTTTCTAATTTTGTTACTTTATGATGTGATTGGTATTTTTTATTGGAAGTTACTAATTTTGTTTTGCATTCAGTATGGGGTTAACATTGTTTGTCAAAAGCATATTCTTCTACAAGCAAAAAAAATTGTTGAATACTGATAGATTAGCATTAAGTTGGATTGAATTTTAATTTTAGGATATTATCTTTACAAGTTTGTTGTTATTTTCGATATTTTAGTAAGTTTACGAATTTCGGTATAGTATACCGAAAAATCGGACGCAGATATCGTATGAAAATTTATCATAACGTATTTTTTGGTATATCGATTTTCGGTATATCGAACGTTTCGACGCATATCGGTATGAAATTTTCATACCGTATTTTCGATACGGTATACGGTTGATGATTTTTTTCAGATCTTCGTCTTCGATCCACCCTAGTCATATCTGTTTTCTTAAATGTGATTTATTCATTTTTTGTTTATAGACTATTTCACGGGAATGTTTATCCCGTGCACCGAATGAAACAAATGAAATTTCCAAGAATTCAAAAATAAATAAAAAATAAAAAATATAAGAGGCCCAACGGACCAACCTGCCTCGAAAAAGAAAATAATAATAAATCATAATTTGAACAAAATTAAAGAAAAAAGAAATATACATAAAAACTAAACCCTAGTTTTATAGCACCACTTATGTTGATGTTGGTGATTCTTCTCTAATTTTGATTTTGTCACCATTGATAGTCTCCCGTGAGAAACATAACTATCCTTGATGCAACAAATTGCGTCTTTTCCAGACATTAAATTGAATATCGGAAGCAACTCCCATCGTGTCGACGCTTCTTTCAATTGTCTCGCATCAAGAACTCCCAAGAGTGTCGGCTACGCTTCTTTTCGGTCGTCGTCCACCACCGTGTTTCGCATCTTGACTAGGGGTGGGAAAAATACCGAATTTTCGGTATAACGGGCTTATCGTCTGGAAAATACCGAAAATATCGAATTTTTGGTATACCGAAATTTTCGATGCGGTATGATACCGTGCCGTTAATTTTCGATGCGATATGATATCATTTTTTCGGATACCGCGGTATACCGATATATACCGTATCGCGGTATATCATGATTTCGGTATATACCGCGATGCAGATATACCTATCTCTGCAGATATCGGTATATACCGAAACCGAGGTATATACCGGTATGCCGGTATATCGGTATATACCGCGTGATGCGGTATATACTGAAACCACGGTATATACCGGTACGCCGGTATATCGATATATACCGCGGTACGGTATATATCGATATACCGTATTAAAATATAATACTTATTTTATTATATATAATTAGTAATAAATTAAAAAATATATTTATTCATAATTAATAAAAGTTAATGATAAATTACAACATATATGATTATTGATAATGAAAAATGAATAAGAACTTTTAATACTTAATAAAATTATAATTAAAAACTAAGTTACATCTATATTATTCACTTTGAAAAGTAAATAAATGGAATAAATATAAATTATATAATAGATTATGTTAATAGTATATTCAATTTATAGTTAGTCTATATTACTATTACATAATGAAAAATCTTATGTTTGACATACATGTTAAACTTTTGATAACTTTATATGGATTTATTTATTTAGTTTTATGTTTTATGTATATTACGTTTGACATACATACGTAATATGTATATTACGATAAAAAAATAAACAATTAATGTAATGAGATATTGATTGACTAACTCAAAAAAGAAAAGTAATGAAACTAAGTTATTTTATGAAACTATAAACAAAAATAAACAATTAATGTAATGAGATATTGATTGACTAACTCGAAAAAGAAAAGTAATGAAACTAAGTTATTTTATGAAACTATAAACTTATATAACCAATTTATATAACTATCTAACTTACATAACTAATTTACAATAAGATAATAACGATTATAATTCATAAGTTGACTTTGAAAAATAAATGAATGAGATAAATGAGTAAAACAATATTAGATTATATATATTATATAAGTAATTAATTATGATACTTAATTATAATAATATGGTTAATCATAATAAATTATATATTATATCTATGTTATGCAATGACATGTGGATAGAAAATATGATTGACTATGAGATAAAGGTAATCATAATTCATCCATATAATTGTATGATCTATAATATTATTATATAATAAAAAATTCTTTATGTAGAAGATCAACAAATAATTCTATGTTATAGTACTACATAATGGTAAAAAATACTAATCCCTAGCATACACTTTAATCTTTCAATAACTATGTATGTACTTTTATTTTAATCAAATCTTAATATATATTTTTCTCGCATAATGTAATGTAAAACTTATTTCTATTTTCACGAATAATGTAATGTAATCTCTAACATACACTTTAATCTTTCAATAACTATATATATATATATTTTATTTTAATCAAATCTTATTTCGTATACTACTATAGTAATAAATATAATAATAATTCATAATTCAAAAAATATTTATATATGCTTATTCATTTTCAATTATAGCATTTCATCCAATATATATAAAATGCATCGAATAGTTCTTTTAGTTCTCTTAATATATGTTTCATGTATATTATTATATAAAATCATAAAATGATTAATATTAATATATATATATATATTTATTTATTTATTTAATATTAATATACATAATTAAAAATTCTGAACCCTAAATCTAAATGACTCCTTCCCCATCCGCCCCCATTCCCATTCTGCCTCTCAACTCTCCCGCCACCTCTCAACTCTCCCATTCTGCCTCTAAATCTAAATTATAGCACCTCACGCTAGGGCTCCCGCCGCCTCCCACCGCCTCCTCCCACGGTTTCCTCCAGCGTCGTCCTCCCACCGCCGTCCTCAGTCCTCACGGTCACGGATTCCTCCAGCGCCTCCTCCCGGCTCCCACCGCCTCCTCCTCACGGATTCCTCCAGCGTCGTCCTCCCACCGCCGTCCTCCCATCGCCATTCCTCGCCGGTGCAGGTTTGTATTTTCTTGTACTATTAGTTTCATCCCATGTGATTTATTTTATTCTTTTGACTTCTACGCAATGCTTGCGGCTGTCAGGTCGATTTCCTTTGCTGGAAAGTGTGTTTGTGATATATTTGAGAAACAACATAATTTAACATGTATTAATCGAGATGTAAATATATGATTTAAAGTAATATTTTTTCCATGTATAATGTATTGAATGTGATATACACGTTATAATATTCTAGAGTTTGATTTATAATATATCTAGTAACTATGATAAGAATATTTGGTTATAGAATGTTGATTAATAATACTGTGATATTAATAGAAGATGGTCCAAATAAAAACAGTCATATTCTATTAATTAGAAATCAATGTGTGATATTTTTAGTTTTAAGGGGGCTTAGTAACTTAGCATAACTGTAACAAACTCTTAGTACATCTATTAAGTTTCATTAAAAAAATATTGTCCAATGTGATTTCTTTTACAGATGTAAAAATCACTCCGATATCCACCTTGTTAGTTATATAACATGGAAAGTAAGATTATATTTCTTATGCACTTGAATTTGTTATTCCAAGATATCCTGTGAATGTGTACTTGAACTTGATTGCTCTGCCTTTTAGATGCAAGAGAGTAGTTGATCAACTCTAATGCTAGCATGTAATTGATGAGTTTATCCTGTGTTGCGACTTTGAAGTGTTTAAGTCCTAGTTTATAGTCAAGAGCACTTTAGTCACTCTCTTTTTCAATTCAATTATCAAATAAATGTGGTGCTAAGTACTGTTGGTCTTGAGGCCTAACACTTCAGATTACCCGGAAAAGAAGGTGAATTATTAAGGGAAGTATATTTGTGTGAAGGGTAAAGAGGAAAGGTCCTTTGTCTTACCTTTTTCATCTAGAAATGCAAAGATAATGCAACAAGTGCTGCCCAGTGTTGCATACTTTCTTTTGTGATCTATGATGAATGGACAATAATTAATACTTTGAACCCCTTGCATTAGAGGTTTAAATGTGGGCATGCAAATTAGAGACAGGACATATGCTGTCACGATATGCCTAATTAATTATGTATGGAACAGAAAGATATCACTGTGTTACCTACTTTTGTTTGATTTTGAGTTATGCACCTACTGTTATGTTCCATTTTAAATTATTAATGAGCCTAGAGATACAAAACAGATCATATATGGATATAAAAATGGTGTTTGATTATAATAATGCCTTTTGTTTTAAGCCCAGAGGATCTGTAGCTGCTCGTTCCGGCTTGCTTTGCGGCTTGTTCTGTAAAGTTCTCATATTTGGCCTGTCCAAATTTGATACTTGCTGAAGATCATCACCATTTTCACCAGAGAGGTGGATACTTCATGTATTGTATTATCTGCAGTAAAACTATATATCATAGTGAATTTCTTGTACCTTTTCTGTGTAACTTCTTTTCCTTCACTTTCATATCTGGCTTCTTCTAGCTTAGTACTATTTCGCTAAAGAGAAGGAAAGAAAGGAAAACACACTTTGTTGTCTTGATGAGCTTTTTAATTTAATCCATTCTATTTCAGCTGCTGAATTGTAATGTGAATTACTTCCAAGTTTCCCTGACTAGCTTATTCTTGCAATAAGCATTTTAGCAACTCGTTAATATTTGGTAATTTCGGTGATTTTCGATAATTCTAGTAATTTTCGGTAATTTCGATACCGAATTCTGTATGGTATCTTAGTAAAACTCGATGCAGTAACGGTGATGAAATTTTATCATACCGTAATCTTGATATACCGACTCTCGGTATGCCGAACGGTTCGGTATCTGATATCGGTATGAAAATTTTATACCGTAATTTTCGATCACGGTATACGATGCACGGCGAAAAATTTGGTATACCGTACCGACCCACCCCTAATCTTGACGTCAGGATTTTAAGGTTGTGCCCCTTCTCCGCCTTTCAAAAATCTGACTCTCCGATTCTTTAAATAACTGCACAAAAATTCGAGGACAATTTAGCCCCATAACCTTTGCTTTGCGAAATCAGGTCAAATTTCTGTCTCTTTTTCTTGTTCCCGTCGAAAATTCAATTCGCTTTCTGGGTGTTTCGTCCGTCGTGGAAATATGAACTGGGTTCGGGTTCTGATTCAAGAATTGATATTTGTTTGTTGCTTTTCCTTCTATTTACCGAATGATACATGAACTTCTAATCTAAAAAATAAGTTAAAAAAAATCAAATATTAAGATGGATTTGTTTGTCGGCTTCACTTCTTTTGTAAGCCCAATTTCATATGTTTTCTGGGCTTGGAGTTATAGAGAAAGCCCAATGGCAATAGAATGTGAAGGTTAGGTTTTTCTTGACATCGCTCATCGTTTCTCTCTCTTGCGCTTAGACACACCAGCCAGCCGGGAGAATGTCCTCCTCCACCCGCCGGATATTGGGTTTGGAGCAGAGAAGAAGCAACGAAGATGAAGAAAAGGAATCAAGATGATTAAGGATTTGAGCGATTTGCTTGATGCGATCAGACCTCGCTTCATGGAAGCCCCAAGAGGCATTCCAAAGTCACATTGACTCTCGCTTTCAAGATATTCACCGACCGCAGCTTCATCTCCTCTTGTGCTCGCAGACAACAAGCGAGGAAGAACCAAGACTAACAACGTTTCCTCCTCTTCATCTCTCGCTCATTACTACCGTCTCCAACAAGAAAATGACCCGAAATAGATGTCCAAATTGGCAATCCATTGAAAGTAAAGTGAAGTGAAAAATTGAGAACCTTGAGGAAGAGGATGAAGGCGAAGATGGCGGCGATAATGATGATGGCGGTGTGGACGACTCTTCATCCACCAGACTCTTGACTCAGATGAGGATAATTATGTGGATGAAGAGGAGGAAGAAGATACCCTTATGCTGCAGGTTGAGACTTATTCATTGTAAGCCCAGAACTAATAAGATGATTCAGTGTTGTAATTGTTTCTCTTTTCCTTATTTGCAGGAGGTTAATGTACCTGAGATCGACACTGAAACAAGAAGGTTGGCTGTGGTCAATCTCGACTGGAGTCAAGTCAGGGTGCGATGTCTCATCTGTTTTACATTTTCATCTTCTTTTCAAGTCATGGCTTTTATTTTGAAAACACATTGCATGACACATGCTATAGTTATCACAAGAATAGTTAGAGAATATTCCTTCAAGGATCATTTAATTTTATTTTATTGCATTGCATTGGAATTAAAATAATCCTCATTAAAACAAGAAACAATTCGGGTGACTGTGATTGGCTTTTGAATTGTGAGTACTTCATTACGGCTTTCTCTGGACTTTTTCTTTCAAGTATCAAAGCTTCTCTATCCTGCATATATAGTCAACTATATGATATCTCGACTGGGACATGTTGAATACCTAGTAGTATACGTTACTATATATAATTAGAAAGCATTTAAATTCAAAGGTACACCTTTTTATGCATCTAGGCAGGTACATGCAGCCTATCTCAACACTAAATATCTCATTAGTTTTTCATTCGGAGTGGTTACATGTTTTGATAAATAGAATGTACTTTCATTTTCTTTATTTTGAACACTTATAATGTGAATCTCACAGTGAGAGTCCTTCATTGCAGGCTGTTGATTTGTATGTTTTGTTAACTTCATTTCTTCCTAAGGGGGGTAAAATTTTGTCAGTATCTGTCTATCCATCTGAGTTTGGACTCAAGCGCATGGAAGAGGAGGCAGTCCGTGGGCCTGTTGGATTATTTGATGACGAGGATAAGCATGATGATATGGATGATGCTGATGATGATGAGATTGACCAAAGTAGACTACGTGCCTATGAGTTAAGTAGGCTAAGGTATATCTTTTACGTTCCTGGCTTTCACATTATATGCTTTTACTCTTTAGTTTTCACTTGTTTGAAATATCTATTCCAATGGAGAAAGCACTTGACGAAAACTTCTCTTTTGAGTTTTAAGCTTGTCCATATGTCAATATTCAAGATGAAATTCATATTTGTGAGCAAGCATACTATGTGAAAAAATAGCGCAAATTTTAATTCCATTATTTATGTCTGAATGGATATCTTTTAAAGTCCTTATTTTAGAATATGTGTCATCAACTTCTGTTGTGTTTGACCATACCTTTTCCTGTTAGGTATTATTATGCTGTTGTAGAATGTGATTCAGTTTCTACATCGGATTATCTTTATAAAACTTGCGATGGGGTAGAGTTTGAAAGATCAGCTAATAAGTTGGACTTGAGATTTGTCCCAGATTCAATGGATTTTAAGCATCAGCCACGCGATGTTGCCACTGAGGTAATTTCTACACTTAACTAGTTTCATCTTCTTCTTCTTTCATAGTATTTTGAATTCTCAAATTTTTTTCCGTAGTTATAAAAAATTAGGTACCTACTCATGCTTTGTTTGAATATCTAATCATACACTCGCATGGAATGGACTAGAAATACGCTAATGGGAACAGTATGGATGATATTATCTTATTTGTGCTATTCAATTTGGCTGCTTTTGCTTAGTTAAGAATAGGCTCATGTGTGAGGTAAATATGAAAAAGGCACTTGATGCATCTGATGAGCATTTTAATGATTCATATAGTTTGTTGGAAGTTGATTCACATTATTCATGTAATACTATATCTTATTTTAAGCTTTCTTACTACCATTATCTTTTGATTTTGTCCTGAACAATTTTCTGAGATTTAATGGTTCCAAACTCCTACTCCGGCTATCTTGAGAGCTCCACTATATTAATCTTACTAATTGACTGTTCTTAATGATTCTGATTCTTTTCTATTTAGGTACCAACAGATTATGAAGGTTTAGATTTTCAAACTCGAGCGCTGCAACATAGCAACATTCATCTCACATGGGATGAAGATGAACCACAACGAGCAAAGACCTTGAAGAGAAAACTTAATGATGGGCAGGTAGGTGTTGTGTTGTATTTTTTAGTTGTACAACATTCTGGTTTAGTCATGCCTGATTAAAAAATTCAGGTGTAATAAAGATTTTTCAAATGTTTAAACATGAGTTGACTTTGTTGTCTATGCAAAAGGTTCATTACTGATTATCTAGTCATTTTGTTGCTCATCTTTTCATTTCATAATGCTAACTACATGTTGCTCCAATGGGCTATTGCAAAATGATGAATGACTAAGTTCTTTTCTCTGGTTGATAATTTATTTTAAGTATGTATTAATGGTTAAGTTCCTGTCAAAACAGGCAAAGTGGTGTTAGGATGAGTTGATGGGGGCAGTTGCTCCTTTTTATCTATAGTGCTCTTTGGATTTAGGTGCTGGTCTATGAAATTAAATTTTTGAAATGTAGATGTTGGTTTTTAGACTTATAGTTTTGCATATAAGTTGTCAAATCCCAACTTTACGTTTCATGTACAATAGTTGTAATCTTTTCTTCCCTTGCAGATAGCTGAGTTGGAACTAAAAGAGTATTTGGCATCTGATGAGAGTGAATCAGATGTGGATAACAATGAAGATGAAGTGGAAGACAAGTCTGACAAGATGCGAGATAAGTACCGTGCTCTAATCCAGACAAGGGATGGCTCAGATGATGATGAAGAAGACTATAATGGGAAGGAAATGGAGGTTACTTTTATTTCTGGATTAGAAGAAATAAGCAAGCGCATTTCAGAAAAGAAGAAATCAGAAACTGTTTGGGAGGCCTACCTCAGAAAGAGAAAAGAGAAAAAGAATGATTCGAAGAAAGGGTCGAAATATGCTTCAAATAATGAGAGTAGTGACACTGATGAAGAAGTTGCAGCTGCAGAAGAAGCAGATGACTTTTTTGTTGAAGATACTCCAGCTGAGGAAAATAAGGGCACAAAAAAGAGGGTGAATGAAAGCAAAGCAAGCAGAGCAGAACTGGAGTTGTTAACTGCTGACGATACCAATTTAAAGGGCTACAACATAAAACCTAAGAAGCGCAAAGGGATGAAAGGGAAAGAAATTCGTGACGAGGGAAAGATACCAACAGTCGATTATCAAGATCCGCTTTTTGTTCACTTCCCACTCTATGCTCCGGACCCAACTGATCCTCAATATAAAAGGTGCTGTTTTATTTTGTTTGGTAATATTGTCATCAAGAAATCAATTATCTTTGTATGCTAATGAAGATCTTATTTTGGTGGTACAGGAGTGCACCTTATCATCGGCAGAAGCAGAACAAGTCTACTCGCTAGAATGAATGTATTCTTCCAATTTTGCCCGTTTCTTAACTGTTTAATAGCTATAAGCTATGGTATTTTGGACAAAGATATCTTAGGATACAAATTCAAAACATACAACCACTAAAGCATAGCTTTGTTTTCCTTTTGCTACTTTATTATTGTATTATTATTAAGATGCATTGCATGCTTAATTAAGAGCATTTACTATTACCAGCTGGCTTAAATCGATCAAATGCTAGATTTATTCTTTTTCTAGGTACGACTTACGAGTTCAATGCAGCAAGACATTGAACCATTTGACCAACACTTGAAGAATAAGCAGTATGCCCCAAATGCATTCCATGGGATGTTCTTCTTCTTGCAGTTAGTTGTAGATGTGCTTCTGCTACATTGAGAAAATGAAGTTAGAATATTTCATAAATATACATAAGAGGAGAGAGTGGGGATGAGATTACTACACTTTAACAATCTAAAGTGGTTCATTCATGCCTTATGAAATGTGTTAAAATTGTGGGATCCAGTGTAGTATTAGACGAGTATCTTGACTGATTTTGTTATATTTGAAGGTTTGTTCTGCAACTGTGTTCTGCCGGCTGGTCTGAATGAAGCAAAAGTTGGGCATGTTAGAGGTGGAGAGAAAAACTCAAGTCGGTGAAGAAAAAGCTGACAAGTCATCTGAGTAGGTATGTTTCTGCTTCCGATCCCAACCCATCCACTATTACGGCATCTTCAGGTTCTGCAACAACTTCAAGGAGCGGCCTTTAAGTGGCCTGTTTCATGATATATGACTATTTGTAACTAAACAAAGATGGAATATATCTAGATATATGTACTCTGTTTAAATGTATTTCCTCGCATGAGATTTCTATTGGATGCTGTAAATGTTATGATATATAATATACTATGCAAGTTATTTAGATGTGTTCTGGTACGGAAAGGAGCGTTTTTTATTTTGAATACCCCAGAAAATAGAATTCCTATGTTGAAGCGTCTCCTCCAATATTTTAACTTACCAGAAGAGAAAAATGTGTTTACTTAGAGATAAGGAATCAGGAAGGTTCTTTGGTGGAGAGAATTGATTAAATCCAGCCGGGTTCTTAAGCTTGAACTAGTAGATATTGTTATTCCTTTGCTGCGCCATCTTCATCTTTCTTTGTACTGCAGCAAAGCATCTACTGAAATATAATTGCATTTTTTATTTTATAAAATTTGCTCCATTTTCAATTTTAGATTTTAAAAAACAGATCTTTGATTAATATACACAGAAATTGTGTTGATCTTTCTTTTTACTGTTTGTAAGAAAAAGAATATATCGTACTTGGGATTTGGGGCTATTTGTTTGAATGTTAGATTTTGCCAAATGAATCCAGTAATGCCAATGTATAATACTAGTCCAAGAAATTTTCAAACAGTGAGCCATCAGCCCACCTGTTACAATAAACCTTCCAGGCTCCAGCTACAGTTTTTCCAAAGTTGGAGTGTGGCATGCTACTCAGCTTTCAACTGTAATTTATCTTGTCCAAGGTTGCATTGATTTTTTCTGATAGTTAGTGTAACTCATTTTAATTACCTATAGTTTAGTACGGTTAATTCATATGTGTCGATCGTTATCGTGTCAATATGATAACGAACAACATAATAAGATCAAAATATGAACACGATTTGTTAAAGAATTGCTCGACACGAATATGACACGAAATGTACAAATCTGACACAACATGCCATGACACGAAACTATGACACAACTTTTTCATGTTGACACGGCACGATATGACACGAAATGATAAATTCAAACCAAAACTAGGAAATAAATTAATAATAAAATGTACAAAATAATAATTAATATTAAATATATAAATAGTTATACGAAAATGACACGAACACGAATGCAATCTTTAAAATTATCGTGTTATACACGGAACCCATACGAATATGACACGAAACGTGTCAACACGATAAGCTTCAACACGATAAGACCGAACACTAATTCATTAATTTTATATATATACATATAATATCGAAAATTGTCAAATCTAATATGATATGAACTAAAACGCCCCACCAACCCCCATATTTCAACCTTTACACTATTGAATAACACGACCAACCTATTTGATATTGTGATGACATTTCATTCTCAAAACAAGCTGACTCCACCTATTTGATTCATACCAAAAATATAGGATGTACGTCACAAAAATAATGTCATTTTGGAGTTTTTCTATCTTATTTTCCCACAAACACCACTTAATTTAAATCAAAATCATATTAGAAATGCAAATATGATGCGAAACATGCCAAAGATAATGTATAAAATTATTGCACAACAATAATATTGCACTGAAAGTAAAGTTGTTGCATTGAATCTAGTGTAATAAATTTATATGTTTAGTGCAACGTTCGTGCGTTCTCACGATAAATGTGTTCTCACCATAATCTACCTATATATATAGTCAAAGAAAATCATTCACAACCTGGTGGTGAAGTTGTGAGCAAGACTAACTAAACAAGATACTCAAAGCGTCTTTTGTGAAAGGCTTCACACACTCAGGTATAGTAAAACTAGATCTTTTTAAATCTTGTCTTGTTGGATTATTTCTTTGCTGAAAAGGATTTACGAATCCAACCATAATATATGAAGTATATTTTGAAGATACATCTCAAAAGATCTTCAGATCGTGCTTGAATATACCGAGAAATCTTCAAATGTCATTTCCATCTTGGACTCTTCGTGCATTAGAACTTCCTAAAATAGTTCATACTGAAACTTGATACATAAAATTAGGCCCTCGTATCTAAGAAAGCACAAGGAAACGTGTCATCTACATATACAATAACAAATATGGTGATGAACTATGCACTTACATAGCATTTTGGCCTTAATGCATGACCTGGTTATAATTGATATCTGTGACAAAATCATGTTACACTTAAACCTACTATAATATAAAATATATACAAGTAATAATTGTCACCTCTCCAACATCTCCTCATGAGATTCTAGCTACACCATCATTGCGCATGAAATTAAGACAACATTAATTATAGAATTTCTCCCTACTTTCTCTTTTCTGCTTGATTGGAAACATAAACCGAACTTATCCTCATCCGTCGTATACTTAAACTGCACCAAAATGTGAAATTTCCCATTTTTTGGGGCTTGTATTAATTTCTTTTGTCATACTGGTAAAAGAAGCTAGTTAGGGCAACTGATCGAGGGCAATATTATGATTATTTGTATGCCAAAACAATAGTTCTCACGTGTTGAAATTGAGAAAGAAAATCAAGATTGGTTCTTGCTACCTAAGACCAACCCCCTTTCCTGCTAAATTAACGCAGGGCCAAATTACAATGCCGCATCAAATTTGGATGTTGCTTCTCTACCTTTTATTTTCTGTGTGCGTGGGAACCAATTAATGTTGCTCTCTTTAGATTAATTGTTGTTAAGATCATTCGGTTTGGTCCATGCAACCACAATTTATACAGTGATCGATCGCACATACGCAAGCGTTCCATGATTTTTTTTCATTAAATAAAATTAATAAAAATATATGACCATGGGTTGCATATAATATAGCTCATTATTGAAATAATTTTTCACAAAATTGCGTATAGTTTTCTTGATATAAGTGAAGGTGTGGTTGGTCAGATGACATTTCATGTCTTCAAAAGGACATAAAATTCAAACAAATAATGATGGTATATTCACTAGCATGCCCATCACCTGTGATAACTTTTGCCAAATGAAAAAGATGAAAACAAAATAATGAGGACTGAAGTGCTTCAAGATTTTAATCAGTGAATTTCCCAACAGGGGACACATAGTAGCTAGCTCACAATTTTCACTATGGGATAATAATATTTTGTATTTGTAAACCATCAGCACCGTTCTTGACATTTTATAGGCCCTAGACAAAATAAGGAAGATATGCCCCCATTTTTTAAAGTTCATATAAAACCCTTGTCATTATCTTCTGTGCGTACTTGGTAAAACTTATGTTTCTTTACAATAGCTTGCAAACGACACATGATAAATAAACCACACTTGAAAAACTGGGTGTGACTGACTTGAACCTATAGAGGCGATAGTGAGGTTTGAACTCGTGACCTTTGGCCACATGAACATACTTAACTATTAGACCGTCCAAAAGGGTCCCTTATATTATACTTATAAAGTAAATCAAATTTGTAAATTTACGTAAAATTCAAGTGATTTACAAATAGAAATAGATAATAAAAAATTATCAAAAACATATACAATTTACTTGTCATCCTTATATTTCTATACTCAACTCTTATCTACGATACGATATCATAAAAAATAATTTATTCGAGTATTTGCAGATGCAAAACCATTAATAATCACATCAACATCAATATTTTCTAATATATTTTGGAACCAAATGAAAACATATATTTATAAGTAAAATATATAAAAATTTAATACTTTAGACTTTAAAATAAAATAAAATATTTAAATGATATAATATTTTGTATCCAAATAAATTCATATATCTATAAATAAAATTAATTTTTTTTGAAATAATTTGGGCCCCCTGAGAGGTGGGCCATGGGCGATCGCCCAAGGTGGCATACCTTCAGGGGCGGCCCTGTAAACCATGCATCTTGATGTATAACAAATATTTAACTAAATTACTAATTGACTGGAAGACCTATCCAATGTATTGATTGATACCAATACTTGCTCTTGTATTGTATCCTTCAACAACATGACCCTATTAGTTACTCTTGGTTCGCAAATATATATGGTTGGATAACATTACAAATCTATTTTTTTTAAGAATCTATAAATCAATGCATTTTGTATATAAAGTTAATGTATTACTAACATATGGTAAAAAAAAACAATATTGTTCATCAATGTTATCGTAGTGCAACGACTTTATATGGAAAGTGCACCTGTTTGTAGATTCGTACGGAAAAAACATATTTTTATTTGATCTCTTTCCAAGGATCTGGTTAAAATAAAAACCTTCTTATCATGAGATTGTATGAAAACTACACTGAACGTATAAAGTTAATACACCAAACATTATATGTCAATGCACAAGATAACATTATTGCACATACAATGTTTACATAGTTCGATAAATAGATTTTGTTATCTAATTCTTATATATATAGGGAGTGGTTATCGTGTGAATACTCCTTATAGTGTAAACATGAGAACAAATATCAACCCTTGATAAATCAATATGGACATTTCAGATTAAATGCATAAATTATAAAGCAAATGCACAAATGCACAATTATATGTAGAAATATGTATATAACTAATTCGGATGGACATTTAAAATAACCGTGTGTTTATCAAATCTAATGGACATTATTTTTCTCATTTATATATCTTAATGATTGTTTGTACATAAACCAATTCATATATATATATATATATATATATATATATATATATATGGAGTGGTTCACGTAGAATGCAAATATTTAAAAGAAAATAAGATAGTTACACTGAACGTATAAAGTTGTTACACTAAATGTATAAATTTATTGTACCGAAATGATGCAACAACTTTATGTTCAATGCTACACTTTATATGTTGAATTTGATACAATAAATTTATACATTTAGTGCAATAACTTTATACGTTGAGTGTGGCTTTCTTATTTCTTACCAATATTTGTGTTCCTACATGATCCATCCAGTTATGTGAGAATGCTTATATGTGTAAGAAATAAGAATGTATCATAATCATAGATCAAGTCCAAACTTACGGTCCATATTAAGTTGAAATTAATTGATGATGCCAGCTATTATTTATTGTGATTTACGGATAAGACATAAAAATGGTATTAAAAAGAAATACATCATCATCCCATGAATCTCACCATTTTTCTTAATTATAGGGATTCATTCGTCTCTTCCATATCTTCACAAAATATAGCACATATTGAATAAATTTGTTACTCATATATAATAAAAATATTGCATTATTCGTGGAATTAAATGTTTTACGGTTTTTTTTTGTATTGAATGTAAAATGTTGATTTTTGCAAACATAAGATAATTTGTAGCACATTTATAATATATACTTTGCTCAATATTGTTGCACAAACTGATTACAACAAATCCCTAAAATAAAGGAAAAAATTATTAATATAAATTTTAATTAAACCAATGGATTTAAAATGTAGCAGATGTAGTTATGAACTACGACACAACGTAAATTAATATTGTCCATTGATTTATTAAAATCAATGACTTAGATTTATTCTTATTTCTTACAAAAATTTCATTCATACCGATCTATATATATATATATATATATATATATATATATATATATATGGTAGTTCTTGTGAGAATGAAAATAAGTTTAAGAAATAAGAATAAATCTAATCAATTGATTTTAGTAAATCAATGGACATGATTTATTTTGCTGTACTCCAAATTATAACTATATGCGCTACAATTGTTTTTCTGTGTTTACGTCAAAGGCTAAATAAGTAATTTTATCTTTTAAGGAAAAACATGGTTTTATACTTATTTTTAGGAATTTGTTGTAACTTATCCTTTAAATCATTACTACAATATTATTTCAGTTTCAATACTTAATATATACAAAATTATTTATGATTCAAGCTAGTAAATCCATGAAAAACTCAGGTAAAATAATATATATATTGACTCTTACGTGTGGTTCTATATAGCACTGGTATGACAGTTTCATTGTATTTTTTTTACTTATCCGTTGCACATAGCACTGGTATAACTGTTTCATAGTATTTTTTTACTTATTCGCTTAGTGCCGGTTTCGAGCCCAGTGCCCGCTGGACTACTCTCCTCTATTTCTCGCAAAAAATGGCACGCCCAGCACTGGGTAGGGATGACAATGGGTCAGATCTGGACCGAATCTGGCTAGGTTCTGATTTTTTTTGCTTTGGTCCGGACCCGGTCCAGATCCATTGGGTCCAAAAAAATTAGATCCAGATCCAGATCCATAAGATCCACAGGGTCCAGGATCTAGACCCGGATCCATATGTTTTCGTTTCTAAAATAAATTCTAAATCAACTATAATTCACAGTAACACCATAATAATCTAAATACATAATAATACTATAATAATTATTTAGAATTTCTATAATTATCACTATATTCGAAGACATTAGTTACAATTTACTATAAAGTAGTAAACAACAAATAACTCGATCTCCGGTGGTGTAAGTGACGCGACCCGTCGTGAATGTCGATTGATACATAATTGGGAGAATTTGAAATGAAATTGGGAGCATATTTGTTTTGGAAGAATTTGAAAAAGGAAATTGAAGAGTTTTAAGTTGGGGTTAGGTATTTAATTATAATAAAATAAAAAATATATATATATATATATATATATATATATATATATAAACTAAATGGATCTATGGGCCGGATCTGGACCGGATTCGGTCTCAAAATTAAATCCAGATTCAGATCCGAAATATGGGAGTAGGATCCAGATCCAGTCCAGATCCACCGGGTCCAATTTTTTGAGGATCCAGATCCTAAAAAATGGATCTGGATCGGGTCCGGGATCTATTGCCATCTCTAGCACTGGGGTGCTCTCCCTGGACGCGCGCAATAAATCATACCCAATGTCGGTTTCGCTCCATCTAACGCTGGGGTGCACTCTCTGGACGCACGCGATAAATCATGTCCAAGGTCGGTTTCGCTCCGTCTGACGCTGGGGTGCACTCTCTGTCCAGCTCCGCGCGATCCACCCAGCGCTGGCTTCGCCGAGTCCGACGCTGAGGTGTGCTCTCTGTCTCCCCAACAATGTTGTACCCAACGCCGGCTTCGTCGAGTACGGCGCTGGGGTTCTTATTATGTTCGTCTCGATCCTTCATACCCAGCGCCGGCTTCACTGAGTTCGGTGCTGGGGTACCTATTCTGTCCTCCAAAGTAATCGCACCCAGCGCCGGCTTCGCTGAGTTCGACGCTGTGATACGTATTCTGCTTCAAAATGCTCAAATTCAACTCGATAAAACCAAACCTATGAAAACCAAAGTTAACTTGATTCCATAGAAAATATATCCATAAATTATGAAAAACGGACACCAAGTTAACAGCTCAACTCACAAAAAACATAACAAACATATGCAAAACACTTTTAAAAAAAATAGATTTTATTATAACCCAACCTTATATATATTTAATACAACATACGTACCCAAATATGTAATATACTAATATACACACAGTACTATATATTACTATATCAGTTTTACTTTTACATACACCTTTAACATGAGCAGCAATCCCACAGCTAGGCGTTGAAGAAATATTATTGTTCTTACTTTCTGTAAGAAATTCTGTGACATATATAGATCGATTACTTGGAGATTTCAGCCTAAAGTTATTATTAAAGTGGTCATCAAAGTGGTTACATTGTATTCAGAATTTTACTAGTGTCACATTAAAATTGTTTGACATAAAAGATATAGCACGTAGACGTGTGGGTTAAATGAATTTTCTTGTCTCTTATATAATTAATTTCTCCCGTAAAACTTCAAAATGTAGCAATCTAAGTCATAAATTCAAGAAAAAAGGGACTAAAGTTGCTGCAGTAAAAAGATAAAATTAGCGACAATTTTAGTAGCAATTTAAATAATTTTTAACCCTTGTCGTAGATGGAAAATTTATGCGTGCCACACAACTATAGTACAAGACTGAGAATGCTGCTGAACAACTATTTGAGGACCAAAAATGTAATGGATCTTGTAAATGACAATATTATTCTATGCTAAAAAAGTTGAACAGATTAATTAGTGTATTATATATGTATAATAGTCAACTTGGTTAATTAGAATATATATAGTTGATGGATGCGTGATTGGCAGTCAGACAAATAATAATGATAACATCAAACAGTAGTAAGTAATAACCGATCTAATTGGCCTGGGGATGAATGTACATTCTATGATAAGAAATGAAACATGCATATATGGTACTCTTTCTAAAAATGGTAATTGAAGTGATATCGAAATAATCCTCATAACTAGCTAATATGTGGAAGTGGAGAAGAAGACATCTAAGAGAAGAGAAGCTAGAGATTAAATAACGAGGTAGTAGCTAGCTATAAACGTAGATGAAAATTGGGTTATTAGTTAGAATGGAGTGAGTATACATAAGAATTAAGTGCAGTTGGTGGTGGTGTGGAGCTCAACGGGGCCATAGTGCAGGAGTTCTTGGATCATTTGCTCAACGTGATCTTCTTCGAGGATCATCAATTTCTGCTGCTGCTGTTGTTGGTTCCACGCACTAGTAGTAGAAGAAGTAGCATTAATCTTAATATTAGGGGTGGCGGCGGAGGCAGAGGGAGCAGTGGCATTGTGATTAGGCGGTGATGCGACGTTGGTGAGTTGAAGTGAAGCCTGCATGTAGCACTTGTCACTACAAAAATACAGTCGAACAACGACGGATTAGCGAAGGCCAAAATACGGGTCGTGATTCAGCGATGGATTAGCGACAGAATACATAAGAATTTTATTAACGACGGATTTGCGACGGATCAACGACGGTACGCGACGGGAATATCTCTCGGGAACTGTTAACGACATCATAACCGTCGCTGATCCGTCGTTAAATTTAACGACGGACGTATTCCGTCGTTAAAATTACGGATTTTTTATTTTTTTATTGCAGATAAACATTAGCGACGGATTAGATCCGTCGTTAAGTTATAGCCGTCACTGATCCATCGTTAAATTAACGGAATTTTTATTTTTTATTTTGTATTTAATTTAACGACGGACTATTTCCATCGTTAATATTAATTTTAAATTTATTTATTCCAAATAATATTAACGATGGACTTTTTCGTCGTTATGTTTAACGACGGATATGATCCGTCGTTATATTGACGGATTTTTTATTTTTTTTATTTGTCACGTAATTTAACGACGGATATTAGTCTGTCGTTAACTTTAGTCCGTCGTTAATGACTTATTTCCGTCATTAGTCCGTCGTTAATGACTTTTAAATTTAACGACGGATATTTCCGTCGCTAAAAAGATATCGACGGGTTTCTTCCCAAATTCACATGCGCCCGCCTAACGTACCCAAATTCCCAGCCCGCCTGTCCCCAGTCCCCAGCCCCCTTGCCCGCTTGCCTCATTCTTTGTCGCCGTCGCGTCCAGCCCCACCCCACCATACCGCCTTGCCCTGACCTCCAACCCACCAACCCACTGCGCCACACCATGCCGCCACCATACACCCTTGCCCCCTGACCCCGCCACCACCACCACCCACCACCACTGCTGCCCTTTTGCCCGTCGTCATTCGTCAGTTATATTTCAAATTTTTATTTATTTATATTTTAATTTTTTTTTTGATTTTGTTGATATATATTTGTTGATTTTTGTGATATATTGTTGTGATGTTATAATATAATGATATGTTTTGAAATATTAAAGTTTATATTAAGTTGCTAGAATTATATGATGAGTTTGATTAGGATTTAAATTGATTATAGATTTGTGATCATTGATGATGGATAAATATATATATGAATTGATTGAAAATTAATAGATTGTAGATTGAAAAGTTCATGTAATTACATAATATATGATTGAATGGCATGTTAAGAATATGATGTAAATGGATTAATTTAAACTTATTTTGAGTTGTTAAGAGTATAATGATGCATATGGTGATGATTTGGTGAAGTTTGGTTGAATTGGGAATGAAATGGCGATTCATTTTATAAAACTTACTCTGCCGAAATTTTGTTAGAATTGGTATATGAATAAGATGTTTTATAAGTAAGATTTGCTCACTTCATGCTTAGGTTAAGGTTAAGTATATGAATAAGATGTTTTGAGTTGTTAAGTGTATAATTATGCATATGGTGATGATTTGGTGAAGTTTGGTTGAATTGGGAATGAAATGGCGATTCATTTTATAAAACTTAATCCGTCGAAATTTTGTTAGAATTGGTATATGAATAAGATGTTTTATAAGTAAGATTTGCTCACTTCATGCTTAGGTTAATGTTAAGTATATGAATAAGATGTTTATGTTGCCTCGTAGATAACAAACCAATAATTAGTTATGTTGCCTAAATCGGCATCAGAGGATAAAACTTATGAAACTTGAATTAGGGTTTATGTTGCCTCGTAGATAACAAACCAATAATTAGTCTATTTTTATAGTATACTCAAGTAGATTTATGTCGCCGTCTATTTCTGATATAATTGCTTCAATAAAAAAAATATTGCTTCAATAAACTTATGAGTGTATAATTAATGTATATTGTACAACTTATGTTGAATATGTTTAATTAAATATTTATAATTAGGAGGTTGAAGAATGAATGACAATCGTGAGTGGATGTATAAGAGGTTTAGTTCGGTTGGTGAATTAAATATTGAATTTCGAGATGGACTTGAAAGTTTTATTGAATTCGCTAGTGCTCAGTTTGTATTCGCGGATGTTTCATTTGTATTTCATTTATTAATTTATTTTCATATCATTGTCATCAAAATCTAATGTCATATCGGTTTCAAAATTATTATAATTAATAAGTTCATTATTTATTTACTTATTTTAAACTTCGTGTTCAAAATTACATCAAAGTTCTTGTATATATATATACTCTTTTTAATGTTTACGTATAAATCTAAAAATCATATCAAAATTTGTGTATTTATATGTCATTAACCTAAAATAAAATGAGTTTCCTATAGTCAGAAGGTACAAGTTTGAATTCATTAATACCTCTATAAGTGCATGCTCGAGTCATCATATCTGCTTTTCTTAAATGTGATTTATTCATTTTTTGTTTATAGGCGCTTCACGGGAATGTTTATGTCACACCCCACTCCGGACCAACCCGGACTGGAGGGTGACTAATATTAGGAATAGTATTATAGGACGAATTGACCAAGATAAGTGGTCACATTGATTATAAACAAGCATGCATGATATGGCATAAGATATCATCCCAATAATTAAAAGGGCTTAGGCCATCAGACCCAAAGATTAACCATGGTCTGATGAACCTCAATAGTACGATAGTAAACATAATATTCGAGAGTTTAGAGTTTTAGCAGCGGAAAGTGTGTGAATACATATGTGACGATATGTATTCAAGGCATAAACCAAATCTTAAATAGACAACGAGGACACTGGACTCCTCAACACAGCCTCCATCATCACCATCAGAGCTCAACCTGCACATTTAAAATAAACATGCGGGCTAAGTACAAGAAATTACACTCGGTGGACTTATGCGAAAACATTTGATAATATTTGAATTACGCCAATATCGAGTAAGTCACGGGGTTTTAGTTAAAATGCCTTGTGCTCACCAAATCATTTTCGGTTCAGTAAACATAGCTCGGTCGAGTATTTTCTTGGTGTGTATGGTCCATATCTCATAGTCACAATACATAATAATAATAATAATAAATAAATAAGCGCCGAGAGGAGGCCTCCCATCTACGACGCCGTGACCGACCGTAATCCGTCTGACACAAGATCACTCTCTGTAGCATATGTTAACACAACAGATAGTTCCAACCTTCACGCCAATCCTAGCAAGGCATTTATCATCCGGCACAGGACCCGACATTAAAAGGTTGGGTGCTACCACAACAATTGATATAATAGTTCCAACCATCTCCACAGCCCTACCCGGGCATAACAGATAGGATCCATACACAAAACGAAATATTTTTGGCAGGTAATGCAGTAAAACATTTGATAACAGTTGTAGGATAAGTGCTGTAAATAAACTCATTTGAAATAACAGTAAAGTCACATCTTGTTTGAAAAGTAAGCCCACCTGGACTATGGCTCGTTGTTAAAAGTCCTAGGTTTGTTCGTTCGTCAAAATCCTGTCGCCGCGTTTGCGTCCACACCTTTACGAAAAAGCGAGGTTTTAGTACGTCGCTCAAGTCTTTCGAGACTTTCAAAAGATAACCTCGATATTAAATATCGACGTGAATTGAATTCCTCAAATGAATTCGATATGCTTTCAAACACGTTATTTAATTGAATTGTTCTCGTTCTTCGAGACGCGTTCAACTATCTTGGTTTAACGCCCGCTTAAACGTTTTAACGTATGGGCACGTTTCTCGGTAAAAGGATTTCATTTGTGAAATCTTTTATTACTAATGAGGTATTATACTCAATTAGTACGTCTTACGCGCACGGGCGTATTTATCGAACGTATAATCGTACGTTTGACTTTAAAAGTCAACGAAGTCATCACGGTCAACAAAGTCAACGATTTTGACTTTCAAATAGTAATTCCTTACTATTTCGTTTTATAAATTGAATTTGATCGATTTGAAATCGTAAAGTCCTATGTCTCGATTTATCACGTAAATCAAGGACTTACAAATAAATTCGTATTTATTAAACCTTTTAATAATTAGAAAAGCGTATTTTTGATTTTAAAACGTTAACAACCTAACGTTTGTCTTAAACATAGTAAACTATGTTTATAAAATTTTTATAATTAACAAAATATGTCCATAATTTAAAAGACATATATTTTATTAATAAACTGTTTTTAAAAAGGATTTTAAAACCCTTTTTAATTATCGAAATTTTCGATAATTGGCTTAAAAATACTAAATGACTTTTGAAAAATTTTCTAAATTAATATAGTGTATTATTATACACTATGGTCCAGAATATGAATTTATAAAATCCATATGATATTGTTTGTCATTTATTAGTATATTTACATATATATTCATTTCGGTAATTCCATAAAATATGGAATAATTATCCAAAAATTTCCAAAATTGAAATACACATAGTATAATATCCCAACATCAAATATATGTCACAATATAACCTGTAGTTCATCATAACCATTCATTCAACAATATATAGTAATATTCACGGTATTTTCGAATAAATACCAAACAATTACCAAATAATTCCCAAAATTCTAATTAAATCATAACATGATCAAACATTATATTATAACATTATAACATCATAAAATCAACCAAACTAATTTAAATCGTCACCATATGAGCTTGTAAGCTTTTTTTCGATTTTATTTAGTATTTGGTTTTCAAAATTCAACAATTATATACTATGATTATATACTATAGTATATTAATATAACATCATTTAATCATCAAAACCAATTAAATCATCACCATATGAGCTTGTAAGCTTTAGTTATTTGATTTAAATAGGTAAATGATTTCCAAAATTCTAATAAAATCATACAATACATAAACATTACATTAAGGTATTAATATACTATGGTATGATCAAAATAAAATTATACATCAACATATACAAACCTTGAAGCTCTCGGCCTCTTTATAAAAATTAAGCATTTGATTTTCAAAATCTAAATAAATCATATAACATATAATCAATACATTAAAGCATTAATATGTCATCACATGCTTAAAATAAAAATTGTACACCAATGTACATATTAAAAAGCTCTCGGTATTTTTAAATAATTAAGCTAGGGTTTTCCAAAAATTTTCAAACCACATAATATAGTCTTGAATCATAACATAGATCAATAATACATGCTTAGAATATGTTAAGGAGCATTCGGTCCTTACTAGCTATTTTATAACATTTTCGAAAATTATTTTAAACAAGGTCTATGGTTCGAAAATTTCATAAACATGCTAGATCCATTCAAAAATTAAATAAACAACAACATATGATTATCTAAGCATATATTTTCATATATTTGAAAATAAAATCATCAAGAATAAAATATCTCATGCTCAAGAACATTAGAACCTATACATATACATACATGGCATTCGAAACACACACACGTATATATATGAACATGCTTCGGTTTTCTCTAAGTAAATGGGGTAAGAATCGAAACATAGTCCTTGGTTTACCTTGGAAATGATATGGAATCACAAGAACAAGGTATGTATCAACTTGGTGGAGAAGAAATGAGAAGAGAAGAAGAAGAAGGCTGTTCGAAATGGAGAGGAAGCTCTCGGCTGTTTTGGCTGAAGAAAGGGAAGAAATGGAGAGAATAATGAGAGTGTTGAGTGTTTGTAATGTGTGTTGAGTGTAGTAGAGTGTAATGTGAAGAGCCTCTCCCTATCAACCCTCTCCCACTCTCGATTTTTTGCCCAAAATCTGAATAAAATCTGCAGCCATTGATGGTAACATAGTGATCATTAGGCTAGGGGAAAAAGGGGCTTCATGCATTGGGTATTAGAGAGGTGATAATCATGGTGGAGTAAGAGGGTGGCCGGCGCAATTAAGGGGGTTAGGGCTGATTTTTATTTTTTTATTATACCATAATACATTATAAATATATTACATAATTCATAGGTATATAATACAGCCATTAAAATAATTAAATCAAGCACACACCACATTTTCGAAAATACCGATAGAAATTAGGAAAATAGGTACAAAAATACAAATTACACCTATTATTGATACTTATGCACATTTCGATCAAATATACATATATACATCATAATATATGATTTAGATATTAATTAAAAGCATAGGATAAAATTATAGCATTAATTCATGCGTATAAAACCCTAATTTCGAAGATTAGGTTTCGAAAATTATAAATATAAGCTATCGAGTTTTAATGTTCCAAAAACTGATTTCATAGCTTAATAATACTCATATATATCATAACATATAGTTTAGATACCATATGATAATTTAATGGTACCATTTCATGTAATAAAACCCTAATTTATAAGTTTAGGGTTTTCGAAATTCATTTTCGAAAATATCGAGTTTAATAACTCAAAAACCGATTTTAAATAATTATTAATACCGAAATTATATAAAATAATAATAGGAAATTAATTATTATAATTTCCTGAGCATTAAACTCATTTTACAAAACGCCTCTAGATGTTGACGTTCAAAACGTCTCAAAACGTTCAAAATCGACTCATCTCAAAATGGTCGCAGTAAGCTCGTACTTACTTTATAAAATATATTCCTTTTAATAAAGGAATTAGGAAGGAAATTTATTCCAAGCTTCACTGCTCAGAAAATTTCACGAAAAGCTGACGTTCGATATGCGTTTGACGCTAAAATAATACTGCCGTATTATTTCATAATTTCTAATTTCATAATTCACAATCCTTAGTGAATTTTAAAAAGGAATTCGTTATATCGACACTGAATCGAAATACAATTCGATGTCACACAGATAAAAATATCTGGTAAAACCCTAATTACGGGTTTAGAGTACCGTAAGCGTATGTTCGTTTCTTTGGAATATTACAGTTTATCCCGTGCACCGAATGAAACAAATGAAAATTTCCAAGAATTCAAAAATAAATAAAAATAAAAATATAAAGAGGCCCAACGGACCAACCTCCCCGAAAAAGAAAATAATAATAAATCATAATTTGAACAAAATTAAAGAAAAAGAAATATACATAAAAACTAAACCCTAGTTTTATAGCACCACTTATCTTGATGTTGGTGATTCTTCTCCAATTTTGATGTTGTCACCATTGATAGTCTCCGTGAGAAACATAACTATCCTTGATGCAACAAATTGCGTCTTTTCGGACATTAAATCGAATATCCAAGCAACTCCCGATCGTGTCGACGCCGCTTTTTCAATTGTCTGCTGCATCAAGAACTCCCAATCGTGTCGACGCTTCTTCTATTCGATCGTGCCGTCAACCACCGTGTTTCGCGTCTTGACGTCGGGATTTTAAGGTTGTGCCCCTTCTCTGCCTTGCAAAAATCTGACTATCCTATTCTTTAAATAACTGAACAAAAATTCGAGGACAATTTAGCCCCATCACCTTTGCTCTGCGAAATCAGGTCAAATTTATGTCTCTTTTTCTTATTCCCGTCAAAAATTCAATTCGCTTTCTGGGTGTTTCGTCCGTCGTGGAAATATGAACTGGGTTCGGGTTCTGATTCAAGAATCGATATTTGTTTGTTGCTTTTCTTTCTATTTACCGAATGATACATGAACTTCTAATCTAACAAATAAGTTAAAAAAATCAAATATTAAGATGGATTTGTTTGTCGGCTTCACTTCTTTTGTAAGCCCAATTTCATATGTTTTCTGGGCTTGGAGTTATAGAGAAAGCCCAATGGCGTGAGCATGTGAAGGTTAGGTTTTTCTTGACATCGCTCATCGTTTCTCTCTCTTGCGCTTAGACACACCAGCTAGCCGGGAGAATGTCCTCCTCCACCCGCCGGATATTGGGTTTGGAGCAGAGAAGGAAGCAACAGAAGATGAAGAAAAAGGAACCGAAGATGATTAAGGACGATCGATTTGCTTGGCCATCGGACCTCGCTTCATGGAAGCCCCGAAGAGGCATTCCAAAGTCACAGTTGACTCTCGCTTTCAGCGCATATTCACCGACCGCAGCTTCATCTCCTCTCGTGCTCCTGTAAACAAGCGAGGAAGAACCAAGACTAACAACGCTTCCTCCTCTTCATCTCTCGCTCATTACTACCGTATCTAACAAGAAAATGACCCAGAAATAGATGCCCAAATTGGCAATCCAGCTGAAAGTAAAAGTGAAGCTGAAAAATTGAGGAACCTTGAGGAAGAGGATGAAGACGAAGATGACGGCGATAATGATGATGGCCAGAGTGTGGACGACGCTTCATCCACCAGTACTACTGACTCAGATGATGATAATTATGTGGATGAAGAGGAGGAAGAAGATACTCTTATGCTGCAGGTTGAGACTTCTTCCTTGTAAGCCTTGAACTAATAAGATGATTCAGTGTTGTAATTGTTTCTCTTTCCTTGTTTGCGGGAGGATAATGTACCGAGATCGACACTTTGAAACAAGGTGGTGTGGTCAATCTCGATTGAGTCAAGTCCGGTGCGATGTCTCATCTTTTACATTTTCATCTTCTTTTCAAGTCGTGGCTTTTATTTTGAAAGCACATTGCATGACCTGACTATAGTTATCACAAGAATAGTTAGAAGATTCCTTCAGGACCATTTAATTTTATTTTATTGCATTGCATTGGAATTAAAATAATCCTCATTAAAACAAGAAACAATTCGGATAACTGTGATTAGCTTTTGAATTGTGAGTACTTCATTACGGCTTTCTCTGGACTTTTTCTTTCAAGTATCAAAGCTTCTCTTTCCTGCATATACAGTCAACTATATGATATCTCGACAGGGACATGTTGAATACCTAGTAGTATACATTACTATATATAATTAGAAAGCATTTAAATTCAAAGGTACACCTTTTTATGCATTTAAATAGAAAATAATGGAAAAAAATAATCAATCTATATAATACTTTGAATTTCTAAACAAAATCATTACTCAAAATTTTTAGAATTCCATTATCGATCACATTTTATTTTACTAAGTGAAATTAATAATTTGGATCTTAAGCATGTCTATTTTCTTTCTTATTAAGGATGCAATGCCCTGTTTAACCTTAATCGTTAATTAATCACTAATTAAAAGTTTGGGATATTACATGTTAGATATAAATTAGCACACTTTATATATACATATATTTGGTTTATTTTTAAATAATTAACAAAAACTTTCAAAAAAAATAAATAGAAAATAGAAAAGAAAATGATTGTCAATAGACCCGCATGGTTCTATAGATTTATTGTAATATCCCGAAGTTTTAAAGCTAAATTACGATAATCTAAATCGTAAATTAGGGTTTAGTTTCGATAATTGAAGTAGTAACTTATCGAAGCTCAATTTCGACTATCCATAATGTACTCTCATTTTCTCTATATGATATCTCGACAGGGACATGTTGAATACCTAGTAGTATACGTTACTATATATAATTAGAAAGCATTTAAATTCAAAGGTACAACTTTTATGCATCTAGCGGTACATGACTATCTCAACACTAAATATCTCATTAGTTTTTCATTCGGAGTAGTTACATGTTTTGATAAATAGAATGTACTCTCATTTCTCTATTTTGAACACTTATAATGTGAATCTCACGGTGAGAGTCCTTCATTCTTGTTTGTTGATTTGTATGTTTTGTTAACTTCATTTCTTCCTAAAGGGGTAAAATTTTATCTCAGATCATCTATCCATCCGAGTTTAGACTCAGCGCATGGAAGAGGAGGCGGTCAGTGGGCTGTTGGATTATTTGATGGCGATGATAAGCATGATGATATGGATGATGATGATGATGATGATGAGATTGATCAAAGTAGACTACGTGCTATGAGTTAATTAGGCTAAGGTATATCTTTTACGTTCACGGCTTTCACATTATATGCTTTTACTCTTTAGTTTTCACTTGTTTGAAATATCTATTCCAATGGAGAAAACATTTGTGGAAACTTCTCTTTTGAGTTTTAAGCTTGTCCATATGTCAATATTCAAGATGAAATTCATATTTGTGAGCAAGCATACTATGTGAAAAATAGCGCAAATTTTAATTCCATTATTTATGTCGAATGGATATCTTTTAAAGTCCTTATTTTAGAATATGTGTCATCAACTTCATTGTGTTTGACCATACCTTTTCTGTTAGGTATTATTATCTTTGTTGTAGAATGTGATTCAATTTCTACATCGGATTATCTTTATAAAACTTGCGATGGAGTAGAGTTTGAAAGATCGGCTAATAAGTTGGACTTGAGATTTGTCCCAGTTGATGGATTTTAAGCATCACCACACGATGTTGCCACCGAGGTAATTTCTACACTTAACTAGTTTCATCTTCTTCTTATTTCATAGTATTTTGAATTCTCGAATTTTTCCCGTAGTTATAAAAATTAGGTACCTACTCATGCTTTGTTTGAATATCTAATCATATACTACGCATGGAATGGACTAGATGCGCTAATGGGAAGAGTATGGATGATATTATCTTATTTGTGCTATTCAATTTGGCTGCTTTTGCTTAGTTGAGAATAGGCTCATGTGTGAGGTAAATATGAAAAAGGCACTTGATGCATCGATGAGCATTTAATGATTCAAATAGTTTGTTGGAAGTTGATTCACATTATTCATGTACTACTATATCGATTTTAAGCTTTCTTATTACCATTATCTTTTGATTTTGTCTGAACAATTTTCTGAGATTTAATGGTTCCAAACTCCTACTCCGGCTATCTTGAGAGCTCCACTATATTAATCTTACTAATTGGTGTTCTTAATGATTCGATTCTTTTCTATTTAGGTACCAACAGATTATGAAGGTTTAGATTTTCAAACTCGGTACAGCAACATAGCAACATTCATCTCACATGGGATGAAGATGAACCACAACGAGCAAAGACCTTGAAGAGAAAACTTAATGATGGGCAGGTAGGTGTTGTGTTGTAATTTTAGCTATACACCATTCTGGTTTAGTCATGCCTAATTCAAAAATTCTGGTGTAATAAAAGATTTTCAAATGTTTAAACATGAGTTGACTTTGTTGTCTATGCAAAAGGTTCATTACTGAGTATCTAGTCATTTTGTTGCTCATCTTTTCATTTCATAATGCTAACTACATGTTGCTCCAATGGGCTATTGCAAAAATGATGAATGAATAAGTTCTTTTTATCCTTTCTCTGGTTGATAATTTATTTTAAGTATGTATTAATGGTTAAGTTCTGTCAAAACATCCGGCAGAGTGGTGTTAGGATGAGTTGATGGGGCGATTACTCCTTTTATCTATAGTGCTCTTTGGATTTAGGTGCTGGTCTATGAAATTAAATTTTGAAATGTAGATGTTGGTTTTAGACTTATAGTTTTGCATATAAGTTGTCAAATCCCAACTTACGTTTCATGTACAATAGTTGTAATCTTTTCTTCCCTTGCGGATAGCTGAATTGGAACTAAAACAGTATTTGGCATCGATGAGAGTGAATCGAGATGAGGATAATAATGAAGATGAAGTGGAAGACAAGTCCGAAAAGAAGCGAGATAAGTCTGTGCTCTAATCCGGACAAGGATGGCTAAGATGAAGATGAAGAAGACTATAATGGGCGGGACATGGAGGTTACTTTTAGTTCGGATTAGAAGAAATAAGCAAGCGCATTTCAGAAAAGAAGAAATCGAAACTGTTTGGAAGGCTACCTCGAAAGAGAAAGAGAAAAGAATGCTTGAAGAAAGGGTGAAATATGCTTCAGATAATGAGAGTAGTGACAACGATGAAGAAGTTGCAGTGCAGAAGAAGCAGATGACTTTTTATTGAAGATACTCGGTGAGGAAAATAAGGGCACAAAAAGAGGGTGAATGAAAGCGAAGCAAGCGAGCGAACTGGAGTTGTTAGCTCACGACGATACCAATTTAAAGGGCTACAACATAAAACCTAAGAAGCGCAAAGGGAAGAAAGGGAAAGAAATTGTGACGAGGAAAGTTACCAACGATCGATTATCAAGATCCGTGCTTTTTCGGCTTTGTTCAACTCCCACTCTATGCTCCGGACCCAACCGATCCTCAATATAAAGGTCTGTTTTATTTTGTTTGGTAATATTGTCATCAAGAAATCAATTATCTTTGTATGCTAATGAAGATCTTATTTTGGTGGTGCAGAGTGCACCTTATCATCGGTGAAGCAACAAGTCTACTCGCTAGTATGAATGTATTCGTCCAATTTTGCCCGTTTCTTAACTGTATAATAGCTATAAGCTATGGTATTTTGGACAAAGATATCTTAGGATACAAATTCAAAACATACAACCACAAAAGCATAGCTTTGTTTTGCTTTTGCTACTTTATTATTGTATTATTATGAAGATGCATTGCATGCTTAATTAAGAGCATTTACTATTACCAGCTAGCTTAAATCGATCAAATGCTAGATTTATTCTTTTTCTAGGTACGACTTACGAGTTCAACGCAGCAAGACATTGAACCATTTGACCAACACTTGAAGAATAATGGTCGCTTGAGTTGTGCCTTCATTGTTTTATTTTCATTTATTTGTTTGCTTCTATGATGATTATACTAAAATTGTAGTAATTGACCTAGGATAATCAAATTCATATGTAAGTAGTACTCTGTCCAATTTTGCTTTTTAATGGCAATGAATAAGGTGGTCTAGTATAGATATATCCATAAAATCAAATACTTTTTTTATTTCGCTTTTAAGTAGTTTATATTCCTCTTTGAGTTGTCTCACTCTAAGTGGTTCATATCTAATTTTTATTCTATTTTTATACATAAAAATGCATTGAATTCATAATTTATATTATTTTGCACACAAAAATACAATCCTCTTAATATAGGTGTCCGAAAATAATTAGTCAATTAAAATGAGATGAATACGATGAATTAGTTTTAACTGCAAGAGTCAAGACCGCATGAGAGCCGTCAAAAGTTTCTACATCCATATCCATTTTTCATCTCACAAACTATTATTATATGTGATATATTTTATGGATATTATTTGACGGATATTGACCCATCTGTTGATAAGGTAAATATGTTTTCTTTCACTAATAAATAAATTTAAAACTTTATATTATCACTTAATTAAAAATTTATATATAACACGTGACTGTACTAATATGCTATTTAAAGTTAAAATAAAAAATCTCATCACACATTAAGTGAGAATTTTATTTTGGGAAAACTCAATATTTAGCATTCAAGGTTGATAAAAATGGTCTCTTGTACATCCGGTTCAAAAATAACATTTGATATTTTTCTTCATGTAAATAATATTTGATATTTCTCTTTAATGTAAATAATGTTTTTTAATTTAAATGATAATTTTTAATAACAAATGATAATTTTGTTGGTGCGCATTATCTGACGGATGTATAGGAGTGTTTTGTGTAAAAAAAGTTGCACCAAAATTGTATAGAAATATAGGCAGACGGTTCCTTCCTTCCTTGTCTCCTCTCGTCCCATTTAAAATGTCTCACTTTCCTTTTGGGTGTCCCATTACAAATGTCTCATTCCATTTTAGAAAGTAATTAACCCTTCAAAAAGTGTGGGACCTACCTACTTTTAACACTTTAATAACTTTATACCTTTCTCCTAAATACCCGTACAAAAAAAAAAATGGGACACTTTAAATGAGACGGATGGAGTATTATTCTCCACTTACATCGTTACTAGGACTAGGAGCTTAATAATCACAATTCACAACGCAAAAGCGATTTTGGGTTTTTCGTTATCAAAATCTGCAATCCCAATTCCAAATCCGGATGGATATTCATAAAAAAATTGGGATTTTGAGGCTCTGAAATTAGAATAAAGTGGGCGTATGTATTGAGAAAGAAGGAAAGATCGATGTTGCGCGAAATAATGGGCGGAAGGGAAGGCGGGCACTATACTCCGGTGTACCTCAATGTATACGATCTCACCCCCATCAACGGCTATGCTTACTGGCTCGGCCTCGGTATCTATCATTCTGGGGTTCAAGGTAATTGATTGCTTTCATTCTTTCAACTCTACCTTCAATCTTTTCCTTATGTATGTATTTTTATAAATAAATTGAACCGTGCGAGAGGAGACACCTTCGTAGAGACTCATATGGGAATACACTCACGTTATAATTGGGAGGTGTGGTATACTTGTCGGAATTGCTGCTCTTATCGGTGGGATGAAACATTTGGGAGAGATATGGTGATGAAAATGCTAATAGCCTCAGCTGGGCTCGATACTTTGGTTCTTACTGGGTGCTTTGATGGTGATATATTTGGAGTATCGTGAGATGGGTAGAAGGCGAGACAGACGCCGGACGAAGCACTTGGGTTTTGGGTAATGGAGAAGAAGAGTCTAGAGACCTCCTCAAGGAAAGCTCACCAGCAAAATAGAAGGAATCTGGCGAGGTTCGGTTAGAAGCGTTGAACAGATAAGTTGATGATGCAGTTTTTGAAATCTATAGAGATGCATTAATGTTGTTTATAGGCTATACTATAGCATTCTCCTCTCCCCTGATGTTTACACTCAATAACCTAGTAAACTCAAACCACATTATTATTATTTTTTTCACACTAACCATGCTTTACATTTCCAGTTGATTTAACAAATGTATAATTCTTCTCAATGAATACTGGATTTAACAGTCTAATAATTGCTATTGAATGTTGTAACCAACAAAGTTGTAATCTTATCCGCCTTTTATGTATATTGCTAGTTAAGAATGAGAGATGTAATTCCCTGATATTAGGTGTAAAAGGTTTTTTCTTTTCTTTTCTTTTCTTTAACGACAAGCATAGAAGTTTGTAGATTAAGAAAATTGTACTGATTTCAGGAAAGGCAAAATATGTGCCTTCATGTACTCCAAATATATATAAAGTAGTAAGTTATTGTAAAAACCTTTATTATCCTATAAATGTGAAACAATATATTCTCTATGAAAAATTAGTGCACTAAAAAAATAAATTTGAATTTTTGCTCCTCATGGGATTCGAACCTGGATGGTGTATAATGCACTCGTCCGATAAAGTGATCATCACCGTAGATCTTCATGATCTAATGAATGAAAATAATTCTTACGTTTTATTTTAAATGAGGTTTTTATTGAACCTACTCCTATATATATATATATATATATATATATATATATATATTGTCATCTTCAACCAAGAAGAAATGAACTAGTTGAACAAGTAGAAATGGAAGTAGATGAAGAAGAAGAAAAAGGAGAGTTGTGTTCATAATTTCTTGAGAACTGGAAAAAAATTGTTGCGAAAATCCGTAAGTGTTGGTAATTGTCTATAAATGGCGAGTGTTTTAATTAGATTTTAAACCTCGACGACTGTCTTGCAATGTAACTAATGTTACTAACTTGTTTTGGAGTTATGTGTTTGTGTTACAGGTTTCAGCAGTAGATCTATCAGCTTTGACATGCCCAAGATTGATGAAGTTCGAGCAATACTGGAGTCAATTATACTGATAGGAGTATCAGTATCAACACATTTGATAGAAGCTCAGCTGAAGGATCGTGTACTGATGACTGAAGACTAAAGGAATGTCAACTGATATCTGAAGATGGAAATTATAAGCAATGCTGATAAGAAGAGCTACTGGAGTAAAGTCGAAGGCGAAGGCGACGTCGAAGATGAAGCACAGGAGACTCGGTGAGAGATTAAGAAGCCATAATATGACTAAGTGTCAAATCAGGCAGCTGACTACCCCTGCGGGAGTCTAAGCTGGCGTCCATGAGTCAAAGCTATCGATTGATAGTCAAAGCTGGTGATAAGTAATCAATGATGGCTATACTAAGTCAAAATTGGTTGATGAAAGGTCAAAGTTGACTATATCTATGTCTAGCTGAAAGCATCATACTGACTCAGGTTTCCAAAGCTGACAAAGACGAGAGTCTAAATTGTTGATAAAAGGCGGAGCGACCTCGACCTCGGTGTGACTGAAGTCGGTGTCTTGATAAAATAGGGACTCAACTCAACTGGAGAAACACGGAAGAAATTAAGCCTTGAGTCTTTGACTCGACAAGTGTGGTAGCGTATCTGCAAAAGATCCTGACATGACAGAGGATATTTTCAGAGTTGGAGAACTACGATTATGCGATGATGTTGACTATGTCGAGAGATGTGCGAGATTCTCAACGGTAAAATTCAAGCGAAAAATAGAAGGATTTGAATATCGTCCTCCAGCGGCTCTATTCTTATTTCTCTCTATATATACTCGAGAATCCAACATTTGAAGGTTCTGAAACATTACGCAATTGAATACTTAAAGCATTTAAGCTCAAAGCTCAAGCCAATCAAACAACGATTTCAAGAAGGAAGTTAACGATGTTATCGATAAATCTCGAGCTCACATATACTTATCGGTTTGAGACTTTAGTGTACATTTCCTTAAGTCTAGGATATTCATCTTGTATATCTTAATCTTAAACAGATTGAGTTTATCACTTGTGATAACTCAGATCAATAGTTGAAAAACTCCTCTACAAAACCTCTCATAGTTGAGTAGAAGTTTGGACAAGTAAGCAACGAAGTGTTAGTTGTCGAAATCTTAATTTCTAACACTCGTAAGCTAGAGGTTAAGTCAACTGCATCCGAAAGCAGTTAGGATTTCCTAGCACCAGCCAGCGTAGGAAAAAAGGCCAAGTAAGGCGGGATACTGTAAGGTAAATTCAGTATCCAGGTTTATATCTTGTACCCGTAAACAAGACCAAATCCCGAGTTAATAGATTGATTGAGCAATCAATCCGTAGATGTAGGAGTTGATCTTTCCGAACCACGTAACTTAACGTGTTATTTACTTTCAGTAGTGTTATTTTAAATTGCATGTTATTGAACTATCATCACCAACACATAACAACACAACATAGTTTCAAAACCTTCTATCATTATCCGTTTGATACTGAAGAGATATAAACTGAAAACTGACTAATCAATATTTGGTTAAGTGTCTCAGACTGATTCAATAAGGCAAATACAGTAACCACCATATTCTGCATGCATATCAATTATCAATCCAGTGACCAATTACCTCGGTGATCGGTGGGTTTGCTAACTGGTATCACTCGAGACAAAGCGTCCCTATCTGAACCGACCACCAAGATACTAGCGATATTACTGAGTACTAGGCGCGATTACGACCACCATGCTGTAGCGATCGGTCTTATCAAAAGAAAAAGTTTTAAAATTTATCTAACTGATGTATTCTCTCCTATAATCCCACTCCAAGACCAAAATCCCTTGCCCCATTTATATTTTGATGTTGAAAAAATTAAAGAGACCAAAATCTGGACATCGAAACAAGGAGGCATAATTCCGGTGCTGGTTGCAGACAATTTTTTAAGATAAAGTGCTGGGACATGCCATAGATTGCATTGATATAGCAGCTTTCCTCCACTCATCATCATCATCCTTCAATATTCCTATTCCTACAGCTCCCGAATGTAGAACTGCAAGAACTGAGTTTAGCCAACGTGATTTTGTTCGCAAATTAGGGGTTATGATTTACTCAAACAAGTAATTTTTTTGCTAATCGGTAAAATAATACATTATTCAGTTTCCACTTGATGCTATGTATATATATATGATCCATCTCTTCTTCTCGTGCTTAAACAAATGTGTGAGATCAGTAGATGATTTTGGAGAAAGTATGTGGAGAAACCCTAAAGCGGACACCACAGACTTCTTTAACTATGGATTGGACGAGAAACAATGGAAGGATTACTGCAAAGGGATGGCAAGTATCTAATCTTCCTTTTAAACTCTTTACTATATTATGTAATTAGGAAAATAATATAATGATTACATGAGCAGAGTCCAATACCAAGTGAAACAATCGAGGTCTCACTCTGCTACTTTTGTCTTCCGATTAAGAGAAGAAGCATTCATTCTTTTGTTTCTGATGCATCACCGCCACATCTCTGCATTCTCTACTTCAGGAGGGGGAGATACTGGAGCATAACACTGAATGCATAAACCAAAACTCTCGGTCAGAAGACATGGATTGAGAATGAAACACACACACGCACACAATTATGCTTTAATTCGGTGCCATCAATGTCCATGATCCGTTTTCACCATTCGCAACCTGATCATACATACTACGACCAGCTCTCAGTGAAGCAATTCACACTGTCCAAAATAACTGAACAAACCAGAAACAATACTAATTATTCAAGAGCAGGAGCCCATGATCTTGTTTATTGAGGTTTCTAAATGGTGTGAAACAAAACAAACAAATTGAGCTACCCACTTTCACCCGCGTACTTTTTCAATCATCCCACTAAACAAGATGTAAGAAGAGCAAAAGGTGATCATGTATTAGAATGTCATATCCTTTAACCATGCATCAAACAGAGAACAAGAAGAAAAATAAACATTCTATAGAACTCCACATATTGATATTCAGCTGGTTGCTTAATCCGCAGAAAGGAGATTTGTGGGAGGCCTTCTTCATCCCCAAGATTGCCTCCCAAACCAAGGGCGAGAACGGACCTTTCTTATCCAAATACTCCTTAACTGCTTTCTCCTCCAAGAAGAACCCCTTGAGCCTCATTGCTCCTATCACACTCTGAGCCTCCTCCAAACCTCTCTCCCTGCAATACCGATCAACCAATCCCGTGAAAGTAGCCAAATTCGTGGAATGTCCAGCCTCCAACATGGCAATACTAAACTCGTAGGCCTCCTCCAACCTCTTTCCACCGCACACACACAGCCCCCTAATCAAAACCCCATAACTGAAGGCATTAGGAACGATGCTGTTGCCCTCCATTTTCTTGAAAATCCTGACCGCATCATCCAGCTTCTGCGCCTTGCAGAAGCCCTCCACCACGGCAGTGTATACCACCACCTCCGGGAATGGCGCCCTTCTCGCGCATTAATCCGAACAGCATCATCGCATCTTAGACCAGCCCGTCTTTACACAACCCATCCAGCATAGCCACCGCATTCGGGATCAACCCCGTCTCCTTCATCTTCTTGAATATCTCATCCGTATCCGCGCTATCACTACCTTTATCCACTTCCTCGCTCTTGTAGCTAGGGTTTTCTTTATTGCTGTCGCTATCCAGCCCAAGCTTGAATCTTTCGAGAAAATCAGCATCGGTCTCCGCCCCAAAGGTCTGCCGCGCGCGATTAGAATTTGATGAAAATCGAGATTGATTATTTCTGATTGGGCGGTTGGTAATGGGATCGCGAGGCTGATTGGAGAAAGAGCGTGCAGCGGTGTTACGTAGGAGACGAGCTCCTGTGGAGCGGAGTTTAGTTCTGAGCACCGTCAACATCGAAAACCTTAATATTTCCTAAATCCAATCTTCAGCAGCTAATTAAACCCCAGTTTCCCCATCGGCGTCACCTGCGCTGCACATTTCAGTTTTGTAGAGAGCTATTTAGTAGTACTATTCTCTTATATTGCTTGTATATAATTACTATTTTTAAAGATTTTTTTGGAAAGCTTTGTTGCAATTATTTTTTAAGACAAAAATGTATTAAAATATTCCAAGATTATAACATACTACTATCTATTTGATATACCAAAAGGAAAGAGAATTCTATAATATCCGAGAGAGCTGTCTGCTTGAGAACTCGGCTTAATGGAAGATGCTAACAATAATAATAAAGCATATATGGTTGCAGGGAACTATTATCTATTAAATCGTGGTGAGACAAGATAATAAAATTAAGTACCTGATATTTATGCAATTTAGATTCCCGACAATTGCTAATGTGTTGCCTTTTATTTTACAGAGCGGATATTCGCAGGTGAGTTTATTCCTTAAGTAGATGCCTAAATAGAATAAAATTTAATACTTATAATAATCTAATTAGAAACTTCATCAATAAATTATGTGCTACAACTTGTACTACCTAAGTTATTAAATTACAAGTTGGATTAAACAACCTAAATTTATTAGATATTTATCATGGATAATATCATATGTATGATATATATATATATATATATATACACGTTGGGGTGTGCATGCGCAACTAGGTACAATTAATTAAAGTATGAAAATAGAGTATAAATATAGTGTGTGCCGTGAGTTATGCATGTGTGTGTGTGTCGTGTAGCTATGTGTGTGTACTGTGTGATGAGGTGGGTGTATGCATTAGATATAGGTGACATTTGTCACTTGAGGCACTACTTGTTCCTCCACCCCTATACCACGCAAACCCCCCCAACACCCCTTTCATTCTCTCTATTCTTTTTTTCTCACCACACTTAGATCATACTTCTCTCCCCTCTCTACCCCTCGGTTCTCATCCTCCACAAACATAGGCAGGCCGATGCCTAGCTCAGGACCCTCATCTCTCGGCCATCTCTCCCTTCCAAGCCCACTCGCCGTAGCATCCTCTTGACCAAAGACAAGAGCTCCATGGCTACTGCCCTGACATCAAGACAGCCCCAACACTCCCATCTCTTGATCTCTCTCGGCTGCATTCTTTCTCAACGCTGTTGTCATCTTCTCGGCTAACAAACTGGCCAATGGCCCTTAGCTCCAACATAAGGAGTCTTCGACTTCTCTCCACTTTCTCAAGCTAAGGATTTCACTTTCTTAATTCTTCCAATGCAGCTCTTACATTTTCATTTTATATAAGAACTCGAACTCTTTTGCTAGAGAGGGACGATCGAAGCATCACGACGAGCCTCAGACTTCATCTCTCTCGACCTCTTGAAAATTTGTTGGCAAGGTAGATATCCACATCTTTGATTCTTGACAATAGCCGAATCATACATGCATGTATATCGAGAGACTTGAAAGTGTTGAGTCTATGCTTGAAAAGTGATTGCATGTTGAATTAATGATTAGATTATTGAATTGTGATTTATATGTCGATTGTGATAGATTGTATGTCTGAGTTGATGAATTTCTGGTGAATTGGAGTGACATAAGTCTGTCATTTTCGTGTGTTAACATGCGCACCTTAAGTGTTTGACGAAATGCATGAAAGAAATTAAAGGAACTATGAACTTGTATGAAAACTGGGAGTTGACTGCGCGAACAGTGCGTTTATAAAATTAACTGACTATTTTTTACTAGTCCGATGGTTACAAAATTTAACTATGATTAACTTCAGTATGTCTAGTACGTATCTACCAAATTTCAAGTCAATCCAATATGTTTTACTATTTTAATTATATTTTTCAAACTCACTGCACAAATCTGTTAAAATCCCCTGTTCAATGCTCACGTTCTTTAAGTTGCGTCTGGAGTTTTATAAATTGTAAAATTCTAAAATTTCTTATAAACACAGTTTAGAATGTCAAGAAACTCTCTGTAATTTTTCAGATTTTTCTATATACATTTACTAATTATTCCGAAATTTACAAATGAACTGCTCAATACTATCTGGCAGGGATAGCCTGTAGTAAAGTATTTTTATCTCCCAGCCTATTGCACATCTTTGAGTGAGGCTTTTTCTGCATTAAACTAGACTCAAATATCTTTCCAAATTGATAGGTATAATTCATAGATTATTTCTAATAAGCTCTCAGTGAATTTTTAAAGTTAACACATTACAGTAAGTCTTTTTGTCAAAACTGCCTAAGTCTAATTCCTATTTTAATAAACTATTCAAGTCCAACTTTTCCGAGAGAGGTACGAGCCGTTTTTAGTCTGACTTTCACTTTGGTTTCTTCATAAAATATGTTCCTTTCCATGCCTAGTTAAATATCACAAATTTGGCTAAGTGTTGGAATCATGTCTTATATGACTGACATGTCATCAAATGATGCATTCAAACATATTATGTTACGGGCATGTTAAAGCATTAATAAGACGTATGAAATATGATAAACCAACACAACCTGTTATTCTTACAGAAGCATGTCTTAACCGAAAAGCATGTAACTAGGTGATTACTTGGCTGCATCTCTTATCATGACATGTACTAAAATAAAATATGACTACTAAGACCCGACAAATATTTTAACTCTAGATCCTAAATTTGGGAATAGATAAGTTTGAGCTTAGGGCATGGATTCTGAGAAATCATTATGAAATAATAATGCCTAAGAATTAGACTCATCTTGTAGGACTGGTTAAGGTTTATCCAAGGACAACCAGTGGATATGTACGAGTATGATGAACTGTTGGTACCACTTTGGTGACAGGTGGGATCTATTTTCTGCAATGTATTTTGGGTTATTAAGCCCCATGATGCTTATTGAAATTGAGAATTACATGCTGTTTCTATGCTCATTGCTTGGTGCTGACCTTGGAGCGGTTAAACCGCTACGGCTTCGGCTGGGAGTAGTTAACAATCGTGTCTCGAGCTATGTACTGGCTGAGGTAGTGTACACGGAAGTCCAGGCTAGGTGAACTTGGCCAAGTTCCCTAGTCTTGGGGAAGGCGGCCATTAGTGGAACCTTGTTTCCTATGGTCCGATGGGTATACAGATGTGATGAGCAAGGAAGTATATCGCGATACGAGCTCTGCTCGGAGAAAAATATGTTTTGCATATATAGGGTCAGCCTTTTTCTCTTTAAAACCAGCCCTATGATGTGTTTAGCATGTTCTTTTCTTAAACTGTTTGTGAACTATGATTTCTCAAAATGGGGCATAAGATCCCACTGAGTACGCTAGTACTCAGCCTAAAACTCTTTTCAAATGTTTTCAGGTTGAAAAGCTAGCATGGCCAAGCGAGACGACTACGGCACCTGGGCATTGACTGGTCAAGAAATCCAAAACTCTTGGTAGTCTAGTTTCTAATATCTTCCTGAAGCTATAAACCTAGATGCTGACTGTGTCAAGTGTATGTTTTCCTCTTTCAAGTTACTTAATCAAAAATGCATAGGCCCCTATATCTGGGATGTCATTTGCATCACCCTATTTTCATGCCACGATTTTGACTAATTCACTATTTATTCGAATTTAATTCCCCTTTTAAATTGTCTGCTCGCTAGGATCTCGTCATAAGTTTGTTATTTTGACAAATGTATGTTATATTACCTCAATATATATGTTTATAGATATAATATTACATGTGTGACTATTTTTCTTCGTTTCCTTTGTCCTTTCCTTATTTCACTCATAACCTAGTAATTTCTATTTGACCCGATCTGACTGGTCGGTGGGATATTACAAATGGTATCAGAGCCCAGGCTTCGCTTTGAATACCAACGTTTTATTTTGATTCAGTGTAACTCACAACGTTTATTTGTTGACTTGTTTTGACTACCAAAATTTACTCCTCCAAATAGTCTAGACTTTTAAAGCTCTCTTTGATAGAACCCCTATCTTAGTTCATTGTTTAGCCCTTGTTATCAAACTCACTCCTCATTAAAGTTAGGGTACAATCTTTTGATTCTTGAAGGACATTCAATCGCTTGTCGTCTCTCTCTTCCATGCTGCCCTCTGAAAGGTATGTTTTTTTTTTGAACTGATGGATTCCAAATTAATTCTCAAATGAAATGAAGTGAATGTTTCATGAAAAATTTATGTACGTAATTGGAGTGAAAATTTTGAAAATGTTTGAGATAGGAAAATGGTTCAATTGTTAATGGTGGGTTGAGAAAATACCTTCATGTTGATATGATATCATGGAATGATCAGAATGGGACGAAAGAGCCCATGAGATCGGAGTGGATCCCAAATGAGATACTAGTAACATGTGAAGTGGTAAGTGGTAACAGAAAGAACGAAGAAACCTGGATAGCAAGTAGAGTTTCTTATTGACTCTGTCATCAGGGTGATCAAGTTAAGTTTGGACCTCGAATTTCGAAATAAAATCTTACAAGTAATCATGGACAGTGGGTCAAGTCGATAAGTAAAAACCGCTAGAATTTAAGGATTCATACCAAGATAAGAACCGTCGAGATACATAGGTTATGAGAACCTAGATTTCCTTATGTTATTTTCTTTTTAACCTAGTCTGAGTATCTAGGATCACACTCTAAGCGCTCAACTGGAATTCTGCCTTGTGGATGGCAGGACACTCTTATTTCATTAGAAGCTACACTATGAGTTCTAAATAATCAATAGGGAGGTATGTTACAATAGTTATGTCACTGGATGAGAATTATCCGAGAAAGACAGTTTACCAAAGCACAAAGTTGCAACAAAGATGATCCATGAGTCACCAGCTAAACGGAGGTGAATGAGAATATAAGATGATTTAGGCTGACATTAGCAAACAATTCCTAAGTTATATTGGAATAGTTAGCTTCCATTAGTCTTCTTCTATAACATGGGATTAGTGCATCACCTGAGATTGAGCATCCAAAACTCTTATACACCACGTCGATTATTGACGCGTCGAGTCCTGATTTTTGAAACATCTCGACTATCTAGTTGTGGCAACCACCACCAGTCTGTAATAAGCAATCTCATCACGAATGACCACAACTATAGTTCCGGTCCATGCAAAACACATCTGTAAACTCCTAACGAGCGATGTAGGTGCCTGCAGTTTGGCGCGGTTCTAGAAAACCAAGATTTGTTGACATCTCTAACCTACACTCGCAGGTTTCCAGCCAATTGTTTCGATCCCGCTCATGTAGATCGTCAAAATTTTCACGTTCAGTACACCATACTCATATCGCTAACCAACATCCCGATCGTAAACTCTAGAACTGCAAACAAAGAAGTGGTCATCACACCAAGTATCCTAACCCGACGATCTTGATCGAATATAACTACGTGATAACGACCACGACCGTCGATAGGTTTCCACTAGACTAATCACGAAGCAAAGACTAAAGAAACGTAGATAGTTCTAGTTCACACCTCACAACTCGAAATCTTTACTCGACCAGGATGACCGTCATGACTTCGAGCAATTATTATTGTGACTTCAAGAAGATGGACAACACCCCAGAGCCTCTACACCAACGATAATGCAACACATACTGAAAACATTTGTACTGACCAAATAACCCCCAACCAATTGTACCTATCAAGTCAAAGAACATTCCATTGTTGAAAGCACTCGTTCCCTTATTACAGGATTCCATCGATCGCCAGAAGAAGGACGACCCAAAAAAAAAAAAAAAGACCACCTCAGAAAAACGAAAGACTTCCAAACTCATGCCTATACGTCATTTTCTTTGCCTATAAGTAGTTAAGACTAGTAAAGTACCCCCACCCATCCACCACACAAAGAAGAAACCACCTTTCGAGGCATTATCGACACAGAAGACAGATCTTGGATCTAAAGAATAAGGCGAGCTACCAATTCTAGTACATAAAGGACGAGTTAAGGGAGGATGGCACCAACAGTAAACTTGAAGAATAATACTTGGACTAGGATCAAGAGACTATATCTACTCGTCCTCTAAGCATTACTCTTTCACTAATCCATTTAGTCAAAAACCTCGTATCAGTCTATGTTGTTTCAATTAGCTTCATACTTCTTCCTTCCTGTTGTTTTTGAAAGATGAAGCATTTCAATTTAGTCGCATCTTTTTCCACGATGCTTGCATGCTTATGACTCTTGCTTGTCATGGTACTAAAATTCCTCATTGGAGGCGTGTCGTAGAGCCATCTTTGAAAAAGTCCTCCCTAGAGACATTTCTTACAAACTTAACAAGTCTCTGAAATGACAAATCTCTAAACTAGGTAATTTGTTCCCTATTTCCAGTGCTTTATCCACCTCAATTGAGAAACTTGGTTAAATATTTTGTGAGGATTCTCATGCCGCTTTGACTATGAAATTTTATCATTATTCAAACTTTTGTTGTTCAAACCTCTCTCATAAGAGGAAAACTTTCACTAACTTGCTTTTCAAATTCTCACTTGGGATGAACTCCAGTTTTGGAAGTCCTCAAATAAACATCATTGGGCATATTATTTGAGATATTCCTATCATGCCAAGTAATTTCTAAATATGCTTGGACGCTTATACTTGCAAGACATTTATTATTCGTCTTAATCTTTAACCATAGTTCTTGATGCCGATAGAAACTGAATCCCAAGTTTGTTAGTATAAGACTCGATATGTCACCGGTCCAGACTTAAGCAAACCAAATGACCACTCGCTCAAGGAACGAGACACATCACAAGAAAATGCTAAGAAAATGATGATGGAGACAATAAGTAGATAAATAGATGACAATTTTCACTCTTAATATAAATCGTTTCATAAGTACCCTAGGATACATAGCCTGATGCAAGAACTCGAGAGAGGATCAGTTTCGGCATTAACACAAAAGATAATACAAATAAACGAATAATAAGCCGCCTACATCGATACTTGAAGCAAGGACATGATGTGTGTGGACGAAAGGAAGGAAAATCCCAGCATACGCAACATGACATCAATGATCCCACGAGGTGAATTACACAACCCCGATTTGAAATAAACATGGACGTACTAGAGATTCGACAAAACTACCTATATGAAGCCAAGTGCGAGAATCCATAAGAACTTGGAGTATTTTTGCGAACAAGTAGAATCCAAGATTATAAATAAGTCAAGATGTACCTACCCTCAGGCGTATCCATCCTTACCAAGTTCATACCTAGAACTTACCTCAGTGCACATGCATCTCACCCTTACCATTGTGAACACTCTCTCATACGATCAATACATAGACTTTGACGAGTATTACCTATAGGCATAGCCGATAAGTGCAACGACAAGTATAACCCATGCTCCAAGAAAAAGAAAAAGAAAAAGAAAAAGAAGGGTAGCTTATGTCTCATTCCGACCTCGACATCTTCTTAAGGTGAATTTTCCTCACTATCCTAGCATGCTTATCACCTTGTACCATGTAATATGACTCTAATCGAACAACCTCGCTCAATGCATAGGATAAGATTGAGATCCAAAATTCTCGATACAGTCATCTGATCACGTTGACCATCAACCTCTTCCCTCCTCGAACGAGGACTTCATGTCCTTTATCCTAATGCTACTTGACCCAACGTATTATCCAAACGCTTGGAGGTATCCACAACTTCCAAGTTTTCCCCATCACTAATGATAAATATGAATCTCTTTTGCTTTCGTCATACGACCTCAACCTCCCGCTTCGCACCTCGATGCCACCGATCTTACTACCCAGATTAACTGGCTGACGACCACCATAGTTCAAAGGTGAAAATTTTCCAAGTCTTCTCAACCTTTGTTATCTCTAGCTTTTTTTCGGCATCTCCCATTAGTTTGATGATTTTGCTTTCTTTTTCTCGATGAGGCGACCAATAACCTTATTACTTCAAAGGTGAAGATTTCTCCCTAGTATGAGATAGAGAGTCGCAACGTGGAATTTTCCATGATCACGAGGTCTGATCAGAGTGACGCGACGATGCATGAAGGGCTCAATCGGGTCCACTAAGAGTTCTTTTTAACTATTATGAAATAAGGATGCATGATTAGTGATTTCTCTAAAGACATTAAGAACCAGGAAGAATAATGAGAGAATAACAACTGAGCTCTAAGAAGACTTACAGTTATCCCGCTAGACAACACGAAATTTTGCGGACGAAATTTTTCTAACGGGGTAGTTTGTAATATCCCAGAGAGCTGTCTGCTTGAGAACTCGGCTTAATGAAAGATGCTAACAATAATAATAAAGCATATATGGTTGCAGGGAGCTATTATCTATTAAATCGTGGTGAGACAAGATAATAAAATTAAGTACCTGATATTTATGCAATTTAGATTCCCGACAATTGCTAATGTGTTGCCTTTTATTTTACATAGCGGATATCGCAGGTGAGTTTATTCCTTAAGTAGATGCCTAAATAGAATAAAATTTAATACTTATAATAATCTAATTAGAAACTATATCAATAAATTATGTGCTACAACTTGTACTACCTAAGTTATTAAATTACAAGTTGGATTAAACAACCTAAATTTATTAGATATTTATCATGGATAATATCATATGTATGATATTTATATATATATATATATATATATATATATATATATATATATATATATATATAGGGATTGGATCAAATGAGAACCGTAAAAATATGAGAAATGAGAACTAATTTCTACCCTTGATTTGAGTGCATCTTGAGGTCCATATTTATTCCCATAAACCGGCGTTATTAAGCTTCAATAATATGGGAAGGCCATTTTGTCATATACACTCTAAATCTAACGTGTATATATATATATATATATATATATTCATTCAGATTTAATGGGATTTGTTATGCATGTCTATTTCTTCCAAAAATAGATTACATCAATTATCAAGATTAACACAAATCTTCATAGGCATATTTGATCGATTTTTTCAGTCTTCTTCTCCATTGTAAAACCTTCTTGTGATCAGACACCAAGATAAGAGGATGTTGATGATCGCTCCGATTCTCAATCTCCGGCAGCGCCGCGCACTCTACGTGAACATCGAACTCGCACGCGGCACAGTGGTAGGTGAACCCGTGTCCTGACCGGCCGCAGGCGTTGCAGATGAACTTCGGCGTCGATGTCTGGCGGCGACGGAGGAGGGCGAGAGGGTGGGTGAGGTTGCAGGAATTGCAGAAGAAGGAGGCAGATGGATAGGTGGGAAGAGGGACCAAAGAGAGGGTGGGGGGGTGGGAGGGGTGGCGGAGAGAGCGGGCTGCGTGGAAGCATTGGTTGTGTAGGAAGTAACTGCATTGCCAGCACACGTAGACGTTGCCGGAGGCCGGGGTTTTGCAGCCGGAGCTATGGGTTTGAGAGCCTTGGTGTACTTGGTGGAAAGCCAGGGGGTGGTGGAGGCTGAAATGCTTCGACTCTATTCTGTGATGAAAAATGAGGGTGGATGCTCATGGCGATTAAATTGGGATGGATATATCAAACATGATGAGCAAGTTGAGTAAAAGAAATGTGAATACTGGCTGCCAACTTGTGAGATTCTTCATCAATGAGTTGTTGAGTTGAATTTGAATTAGTCCATCTCCCTATTATCATCTCAACTGAAAATTTCTTGTGCATAACTATATATTAGTTGTGCATAAGATAGTAGTTGCACATAACTATATATTAGTTGCGCACATTCACTTATTAACAGTATTGTTGTGAATGTACCACCATATCTTGTGCATAACTATATATTAGTTGTGCATAAGATATAAGTTGCGTAATTTATGCATAATTTAATACTTGAATGTGCACATACAGAAAATATCATATACATTTCACGTGTAAAGTGTTTTTTGACCTTGTGCATTTTTATACAGTTTCTTGTGCGTACTTTTCTACTTATGATGCATAGAATAACTTTGGCCCTTTAATTTTGACCTTGTGCATTTTATACAGTCGTATATGCGTACTTTTCTATTTATCTATACATAAAATAATTTATGGGAACTAAAATCAACAACCATTGATATTTATATTCAAAACAGTTCACCAATATAAATAATTTTTCAAGAAAAAAACAAATATTTCAACTATAGAGGCAACCTATCTCAATTCGACTCATGAGACTCAAGCGCAGTAAGACCAAAATGATCTGATTGGCTTAGCCCGACGAAATTACTTTATCATTTCCAAGCTTATAAAAATTTGAAGACTTGTTAAATCAAAGATAATAAAATATACATAATTGAAAAGAGTATATCGATAACAAATTATATAAAAATAATAGATCACGAAAAATTGCAGTCTCCAACTAAATTCAATTCAATGTGAAAATGAGACTAGATTGATTCTCAATCGAAGAATCTAGAAGAAATAAAATATAGAAAAAGCCATTTACATTAAAGGTGAGATCTTTATTCTAAAAAATGAGGGCCAAACCGTCTCTCTAATGCACAGTCCAAATTATGAAGAGTAAAAGCACTGCAACTCCAATGATTATGACCACCGTGAAGATAGGAAACTGTACTACCGGCACCACCGTTATAGAAAATGAGGTCGATTTGCAGATCTTCGGAAAAAACAATGGTCGCAAGTACAATTCCACTTCTAATAAAAAATGTTGCATAAATACACTAATCGTTCGAACAATTTTATGATACAGATAGTGCAACGAGATTTCTTGTATCAAACATATGATTGAAAAGATTTTGTATATTTATTTTCTCATTTGCAGAGATTCACTTCTTGAGAGAATGAATGAAAGAGAGAGAGAGAATGAATGAAGAGAGAGATCAAAAACAATTAGAAGCGTTAATTAAGGCGGTGGATACTATTGGTGGGGTAGGATGGATTTTAAAATGACCAATTCACCCCTAAAACGTATAAATATTCATAATCTAATAAATTAAGTCAAACATGTCATTATGCATAAAATTAAATCTAGACCATTGGTTAATACATGATCTAAGGTCTTGATTAGTTCTTGGATTCTCATCTTAGGGATGGTTTCTTATAACCAACCCCTATATATATATATATATATATATATATATATATATATATACGTTAGGGTGTGCATGCGCAACTAGGTACAATTAATTAAAGTATGAAAATAGAGTATAAATATAGTGTGTGTGCCGTGAGTTATGCATGTGTGTGTGTGTGTCGTGTAGCTATGTGTGTGTACCGTGTGATGAGGTGGGTGTATGCATTAGATATAGGTGACATTTGTCACTTGAGGCACTACTTGTTCCTCCACCCCTATACCACGCAAACCCCCCAACACCTCTTTCATTCTCTCTATTCTTTTTCTCTCACCACACTTAGATCATACTTCTCTCCCCTCTCTACCCCTCGGTTCTCATCCTCCACAAACATAGGCAGGCCGATGCCTAGCTCAAGACCCTCATCTCTCGGCCATCTCTCCCTTCCAAGCCCACTCGCCGTCGCATCCTCTTGACCAAAGACAAGAGGCCCATGGCTACTGCCCTGACATCAAGCCAGCCCCAACACTCCCATCTCTTGATCTCTCTCGGCTGCATTCCTTCTCAACGCTGTTGTCATCTTCTTGGCTAACAAACTGGCCAATGGCCCTTAGCTCCAACATAAGGAGTCTTCGACTTCTCTCCCACTTTCTCAAGCTAAGGATTTCACTTTCTTAATTCTTCCAATGCAGCTCTTACATTTTCATTTTATATAAGAACTCGAACTCTTTTGCTAGAGAGGGACGATCGAAGCATCACGTCGAGTCTCAGACTTCATCTCTCTCGTCCTCTTGAAAATTTGTTGGCAAGGTAGATATCCACATCTTTGATTCTTGACAATAGCCGAATCATACATGCATGTATATCGAGAGACTTGAAAGTGTTGAGTCTATGCTTGAAAAGTGATTGCATGTTGAATTAATGATTAGATTATTGAATTGTGATTTACATGTCGATTGTGATAGATTGTATGTCTGAGTTGATGAATTTGGTGGTGAATTGGAGTGATATAAGTCTGTCATTTTCGTGTGTTAACATGTGCACCTAAAGTGTTTGACGAAATGCATGAAAGAAATTAAAGGAACTATGAACTTGTACGAAAACTGGGAGTTGACTGCGCGAACAGTGCGTTTATAAAATTAACTGACTATTGTTTACTAGTCCGATGGTTACCAAATTTAACTATGATTAACTTCACTATGTCTAGTACGTATTTATCAAATTTCAAGTCAATCCAATATGTTTTACTATTTTAATTATATTTTTCAAACTCACTGCACAAATCTGTTAAAATCCCCTGTTCAATGCTCACGTTCTTTAAGTTTCGTCTGGAGTTTTATAAATTGTAAAATTCTAAAATTTCTCATAAACACATTTTAGAATGTCAATAAGCTCTCTATAATTTTTCAGATTTTTCTATACACAGTTACTAATTATTCCGAAATTTACAAATGAACTGCTCAATAATATCTTGGCAGGGATAGCCTGTAGTAAAGTATTTTTATCTCCCAGCCTATTGCACATCTTTGAGTGAGGCTTTTTCTACATTAAACTAGACTAAAATATCTTTCCAAATTGATAGGTATAATTCATAGATTATTTCTAATAAGCTCTCAGTGAATTTTTAAAGTTAACGCATTACAGTAAGTCTTTTTGTCAAAACTGCCTAAGCCTAATTCCTATTTTAATAAACTATTCAAGTCCAACTTTTCCGAGAGAGGTAAGAGCCGTTTTTAGTCTGACTTTCACTTTGGTTTCTTCATAAAATATGTTCCTTCCCATGCCTAGTTAAATATCACAAATTTGGGTAAGTATTGGAATCATGTCTTATATGACTGACATGTCATCAAATGATGCATTCAAACATATTATGTTACGAGCATGTTAAAGCATTAATAATCGCATGAAATATGATAAACCAACACAACTCGTTATTCTTACGTAAGCATGTCTTAACCGAAAAGCATGTAACTACGTGATTACTTGGTGCATCTCTTATCATGACATGTACTAAAATAAAATATGACTACTAAGACCGACAAATATTTTAACTCTAGATCCTAAATTTGGGAATATATAAGTTTGAGCTTGGGCATGGATTAGAAATCATTATGAAATAATCATGCCTAAGAATTAGACTCATCTTGTAGGGTGGTTAAGGTTTATCGAGGACAACCGGTGGATATGTACGAGTATGATGAGCTGTTGGTACCACTCGGTGTGATGGTGGGATCTATTTTACGCAATGTATTTGGGTTATTAAGTCCCAAGATGCTTATTGAAATTGAGAATTGCATCTTGTTTTTATGCTCATTGCTTGGTGTTGACCTTGGGCGGTTAAACCGCTCTGACTTGACCGGGAGTAGTTAGCGATCGTGCCTCGAGCTAAATCTTGGTGAGGTAGTGTACACGGAAGTCGGTGCTAGGTGAACTTGGCGAGTTCCTAGTCTTGGCGAAGGACCATTAGTGGAGCGTTGTTTCCTATGGTCGATGGGTAGCACGGATGTGATGAGCAAGGAAGTATATCGCGATCTGAGCTCTTCTCGGAGAAAATATGTTTTGCATATATAGGGTCGATCTTTTCTCTTTAAAACACCTATGATATTGTTTAGCATGCTCTTTTCTTAAATTGTTTGTGAACTATGATTTCTCAAAATGGGGCATAAGATCCCATTGAGTGCGCTAGTACTCATTAAAACTCTTTCAAATGTTTTCGGGTTGAAGAGCATGGGTGAGCGAGGCGACTACGGCACAGGGCATTGGTGGTCAAGAAATCGAAAACTCTTGGTAGTCTAGTTTCTAATATCTTCTGAAGCTATAAACCTAGATGTTGACCGTCAGTGTATGTTTTCCTCTTTCGAGTTACTTAATCAAAAACGCATAGGCCCCTATATCTAGGATGTCATTTGCATCACCCTGTTTTCATGCCACGATTTTGACTAATTCACTATTTATTCGAATTTAATTCCCCTTTTAAATTGTCTGTTCGCTAGGATCTCGTCATAAGTTTGTTATTTTGACAAATGTATGTTATATTACCTCGGTATATATGTTTATATATATAATATTACATGTGTGACTATCTTTCTTACGTTTCCTTGTCCTTTCCTTATTTCACTCATAACCTAGTAATATCCATTTGTCACGATCGGACCGGTGCGTGGGATATTACAAATTCAAATAACAATCCAATTGCAAATTGATTTTATTTTCTTTTCTAGTGTTAAATTGGAAGAATTTTATTTATCGGAGATAAAATTGATATAAAAATATTTTATGTTACACTCACATTCTCTCTTTGAGTTACTCAAGAGTTGTTCTTCATGATATTGAGAGAAAAAGAAAAGCATAGGAAAATAGTTCTTGAAAATGGTTCCCAACATTATCTCTGGCGACAATGACGATAACTTCCTTAAGTGGTTGTCAAATTTTGTGATTGGGAAGTTTACTTTTGAGAATTAATCTAGATAAATAAAAATAATATATCTTAATTTATTATATATTTTGATGGATTGGAACATTGAATATTTTGATGAATTGATATATTAGAATATTACGAGGTTCTTGAAATTTTTATTATTTGAGCTAATTTAGCTTGATTCATATTCAAATGTAGGATTGAAGAAATCCTAATAACGAGAATAAAAATATTTAATCACATACTCAATCCATTATGAAAAATAAACATCACTTTAATGTTGAAGATCTGATAGTTGTTATTTGTGTTACGAGTTAATCTAAGTCGAGCATGTTGTTACTTATACAACTAAATAAAATTAATTTCACCGTGTTCTACCCGTAACTCTTGGAGATAATCCTTTCAATAGCTCAAATTTATGTCATACTTTAGATTTATAATAAGTTAAAGTTTTAGAATACGTTCTATCATATTTTAGTAGTCTTCACTTTTTTTTTTATCTCGTGTTCTCTATGTGATTGCTCTCTCCCAACATGATAATATTATCTATAATTGAAAGAAAACGGGAAAATACTTGTCTTGGAAAAAAATTCGATCATGATCGAAAAAAATTATTTAATCTACAAAATATGTGAAAATAATGGAAAAAATAAGACACCCTTAAACTAAAACAAAGAGAATAACGTTACAGTTTGTTTAAATTTTGTTGATGTACATTGTATATTTTGTGTGAGAGAGAAAGAATGAGGAGGTTGTTAAATGTTAACATTAAAATTTGTTTAAATTTTGTTGATGTACACTGTATATATTTTTTTGGGTAAGTTAAATTGCATAAATTAAAATTGTAGAAATACAATATACTTGGGCATTCAGGGGATCTGCTTGCTGCGTGAGGTGGGACAAGCAATAGAAAGCGACTCTAACATACATGACTCGATTCCGAGTTGGGTCCCCAGCAATGGCACGTGCCATGTGAATCACGAACTCAGCGGCGAAGATGATTAGGCATCGGCGGCTGGGCATCGGCAACCTCGCCCTCGGCCTTGGTTTGACCTTGGTCTCGGCATCGCATTGGCCTCGGCGGTAGCTTCATCTCGGCATTGGCGGCCTCGGCGCCTCGCTTGACATCTCGGCCTTGTGCGCACTGACGCCGGTCTTGCGAGCAGGGGAAAATTCTTGCGCGAACTTGACATCGGGTCTTGCGAGCCCGGCGGAAGCGTCGGCGCATGCCCGGCTTCCCCTGCTGCCTCGGCCGATACCTCTGCAGCCCAGGCCTTGGCCTCAGCAGCCTAGTTACGGGGTGATTTCCCGATGCGTGCATTGATGCGCGCGCACGCTCAAACCGGTAATGGGTCGGCAAGATTAAGGCGCCTCGCTGTGCGCGTGCCATAATCTTGAAAAAGGCAACAGGCTGAAAGCGGTAATGGGACAGCAATAGAGGGGCACGCCTCCATGGGCGATGCTCCATAATGCAGCGGCAACATTGATCGACAGCGCGCTGCCGCCGTCAGACGAACGATCGACACGCGGCTCCCGTGCGTGCATTGGGCGGAGGAGTTGCGCGCTCGACGGGCAGAAGTTGGCCCTCCTCTTGAATCCAACGCGCCGCTCCGGAAGAGTATTGACGGACGATTGCCCAAAATGGGCGAAGCGGAAAGCGCCCGAATCTTGGAAAACTTGAACACGGTCTTTGGACACGGCGATCGCAGTAGATCCTCCTATGAAGCCGATAATCTGAACAAGGCAGAGACCAAGCTCTGCCTGAGCCCTCCGAAGAGGGAAACTCGAAAAATCCAACGATTAACGAGGAAGAAACACACTCGCTGGCCTGAACTGGTGATGCAGATCGGCCAGAGAGAGGAAGGGCGAGGATCAGCCCTCTCGAATGAAACATCCCGGCTGAGGAGAATGGCGGCCGGGAAGAGCAGCGGCTGGTGGCTGCAAATGCCGCCGAGAGAAAAACTCAACCACCGGCTTGAATCTTCGGCAGGAGCTGCAAGCGGGTGGGCAAACCTTCTGTAATCTTGAACAGAGATGAAGAAAGTTGCTCTAGAGAGCAACATGAGGAGCGGCTGAGCCTTCGTAGAAGCTCGCCGGTGGAAAAACCTTGACTGCCTTAGTATGGCAGAAAGCACGTTCTGCCTAGATCCTTGGAGGAGTAACCGGCGAGAAACCACCATGCTCTGGTCCAGACCGCCGGCCAGAGATGTTGAGTTCTGTCGGCCGGCAAAGGAGAGAGCAGGTGACGGGAAGAGAGAAACCGAAAGCTCATAGTGTGGAACTCTAGAGAGAAGCGAGAGCTTTTCCTAGAGAGTGTGTGTGTGTGAGAGAGAGAGAGAGAGCATATAAACCAATTCTTATTATTACTTCATACTATTTGCGACCAATTAACAAGAAGGAAAGTAGAAATTATGTTTACTAGCATTCTGCACATGCGAATTTTACATAACGATTTTCTTTAATTGTTTCACAAAATTCACTAATGAATCGATTCTTTGTTATTATATAAACAAACTCATAAATTAAAATTACTAGTACTTATATAAGAGTGATAAAAATGTACATGATACATAATATAATTGTCACGCGTGTTCGGTACATATTTATATTTATATTCAAATTTGTTTATACTAGCTCTCTTAAATTTAAATAGGATAAATGACATATTAATTTATGTATGTTTAGATTATTAAATGACAATATTCATAGTGCAAATTGATTAAAATAAGATAAACATAGAACTTACACACTTTTGCACGATCAATTATATATTGCTATATCAAGCGTATTCGTGACGGACTAATAAATTTTAATTTCGAAAAAGATAGAAAAGTTGTCACTCATACAACAAATATTGTATTTAGGAAGTATTCCAAATATAGTAGCATGAATTTTAATTGTTGTAATTTCTAATGATTTTATTCATTATATCTTATATCGATATTTATTTACCCAAGATATGGATTAATTTTGATGTGTGTCACGTATCGTCAAAAATAAAAGGGTTATTATGTATAAATACATAAATTTTGATGTAATTTTGATTTTGCACATGAACTTTAAAATAAATATATAAGTATACAAACTTTAATATGATTTTGGTTTTGTATACCAACTTTAAAGAAACATATAAATACAATAATTTATTAATTTTAATAATTTTTACCACGATTTATTTTTCTAGCCAAATTGAAACTGACATGGCATTAGATATGATGAGTTAACAACGATGTGGAAATCTTAAAGTTCGTGCGTGAAGAAGAAGACATTTACAGTAGCCTACTTGTTCATCATTTATTCTATTTATAAATGGTAGGTTTAAAATTTGCAGTGTTTTCTCCGTTTTATGTGTTTGTTATTTTTGTCTCGTAAAATGTATATGTTTTATGTCACGCCCCAATTCCTGAGGGAAGGCACGGATGCCGGGGTGTGATTAGGGGTGGGGGTTAAGAAGCGGGGAAGAAGGGGGGGATACATATAACATACATGATAAGAAGATGTGACCATGAAATCGAGCAGCATCTCCTCTATGACTAGGACATATCCTGAAGGGGAGGGGTGCGCAAACAATCCACCAACAGAATAATATCGATACCATAACTTCAATGAACATGATCTTGGTTATAATATAAGTAATGCAAGGAAGCAAAATAGCATTACATCCTGTTGACTAGACCGGTCAACCACATAGCATGCTCATATCGAGACTCACAGCATAATAACATCATACCTGATCCGTTATTACTGTTATTCACATCATAGAACCAAGAACCACGGCTCGGAACGTATCCCGCCAGCCCATCACATCTCATTCGGCCCGGAACATATCCAGCCAGCCCACAATATCTCGGCCCGGAACATATCCAGTCAGCCCACGCCCGGAACGTATCCAGCCGGCTAACTCGGTGTGGACTTCATGGGTCAAATCCTCGTCAGAACCATACCCACCTCATTACCATTTCCGTGTGGACTTAGGGTCTATCGCTTCGTAACCATAACCACGTGTTGGGGTCTATCACTTCGATCAATACTCAAGATGGCGATCAACCCACGAATAGAGATCCGTGCACAATCACAAGAGAATCATATCTCGGATCAGAGAACAGTCATAACTTCATCAAAAATTTTACGGCATACATGTTTTATTTTGAAATATCAAATTAAATAACTCAAAATAAGCATATATAACCCAACTGAGCAGAAAACGTCAACCGGGAGATATCTACGGATCCAGCGACTTCACGGCGCCTTTGGTAGGTACACGGTAACAAGATGGAACAACCTTTGGGTCGCGTCCCACAAAGCAAAGCAAAACGTGATCCAAACGAAGATCGAAGCAAAGCGGGGATTTTGACTTTCACGAACCCATATTTGGCACTCTCGGGTTTTCAAATCAACTCGATGCGAGAGGAAATATATTCAGGCATCAAGACCTATAATAGGGTACCTTTAAAATATGCATGCATGCAAGTTGACTCAAATCTTAGCGTGAAGAAGCTTCAAAATCGATGCTATCCTCAAATCCGGAAATCCACAATGCATGAAAAATAGAAACATAAGCAATATGCATAACGAGGAACATGGAATGACAAACTACGTTGAAAATGGATAACTCGGGCATGTCTTCCTTTAGAAAACTTGAAGCAACGGAAAACATCCCGAGCATGCGAACGCGAAAAGCGAAAAACGGAATCGGTACTTTAGTAGAATGCATAGCGGAACTCAAAACCTAAAGGACCCATAGCCAAAAGTGGCCGTCGGCCACCAAATCGGCAACCAACAGACGGCGGCGGCGGCGATTCATGGAGGTTCGGCGGAATTAAATTGGCGGCCCGACCGTTTTCCCATCCGTCCCTTTAGAGTCCCGAGTTCTATGCTATACGATCTACTAAAAGGCGGAATCAAAACAAGAAAAGGACAAAACAGAAAAATGGGGCTGTCGGGAAGGGCGATCGGCGGTGGTGGTGGTCGGCGGTATGATAGCCGCCGTCGAGCCTTCCGCTCGATCCCAGCTCACTCCTCCACTTCGCAGCAGTGTACAGAGCTGCTTGGCTCTTCCGTAACCACAGAGGCGAAGGAAATGAGCGTTGAAAATGAAGGCCCTAGCCTCTATTTAAAGGAAAAGAGCGGAGGGCTTGTTCTTGCCTTAATGATCCTTTTTCAAACGTAAAGCGGCATAACTTTTGCAAACGGACTCAAATTTAGCAAACTTGGTACCCATGGACTCGAAATAAAATACGGACACAATGACTATAAACAAGATATGCTTTTAAAAGACCAATGAAAAGTCCGATTTTTCGATAACTTCCAGTGCGAACCTTCGTGGGTGGTCGAAAACACGCATACTTAGTATCTATGAATTCGTCATAAGACACTCTTCTAGCTTTGAGGTTTCGTGGCGGTTGTTTGGTGTCATTTATGCTTATTCTTGGTATTGTTTTGCATGTTGTCTTCTTTAGTTTATCCCTTTATGCCGTTAGTTCGATTATTGTTTATCGTTTCGGACTTACTTGGTTCGTTTCAATGTTTTGCAGAAAATCGGCATTAAATAGGATGAATTGAATCTACCAAGAATAATGTATAATTGAAGAGCTTTTGACGAGTTCATAGGCGGCGGATCGCCGTCGAGTTCAAGCGAGGAAGAGCGGGCGAAAGCGACAAAGTTGCGCACGACTTCCCGTCACACGCACCGGACGCCCCGCCATCACATCAGCGCCCGCACTCTCACGCCCGGCATCGGCCAGCGCTCACTCGGCGCGCTCAGTTACCTCGCGCTCGAGTAGCGCCACCTCACGCCTACGCACGCGCCCGGCGCTCGGCGTCCACCATCCGCGCCCGCCCGCGCTCACGCCCAGCGCTGAACGCCGGTTCACTCCGGCCGTTCGTTCAATTCCCTCACGCTCGGATTAACGCCGACTTATCGCGCTTCACGCGCCGCCTCGCCCCCCCGCCCAGCGCCGCCTCGCCCTCTCTGCAGCGCATTCATTTCAGTAAGCCGCTCTGTTGCCTTCCTATATATAGGCTTTTTTTTAGGTTATTTTCCTCAGTCCGATTTTACGTATTTTTTTGATTTCGTTCGCTATCGCGCCGCTGGAGCTGTTCTTCAATTTGTTACAATTCAGACATTGATTCACGTTGCTACTCTATTTCTTTATGAATTCTAGCAACGTCAGTTATTTGATTTACGGATTCTAGCAATATCAGTGTGTTATTTTCGGATTGGAATGAAAGTAATTTCTCGGTTATTTGTTCCATTGTTCTTGATCGTTTCGTTTACGTATTGATTTATCCTGCTTCGTTTAATTCCTGTTCATGTTGGGTTCTTGATTAGTTCTTGCTTTCCGGCTTTAATTATTTGAATTTTATGCAAGTGGAGTTGAACTCGGTTCATGATTAATCGTTCTTCGTTGAATCTCATCGTTTCTTGTTTGGAGAATTTATTTAATTGCTTTTGATTTGTTTCACGATTAGTGTTTGGTAGTTTATCATCTAGGGTTTGACAACCCTAGTTTAGATCTATCGCCTAATTAGTTTAGCTCGGGATTGACAAACCACGGCTTAGGTTCTTTGTTTGATTCTCGTGTTTAATTCCTCGTATGTTTCAAAACCCGTATTGGTATTAGAGTGTTTAGGATTTAATCGTTTTACATGAGCAACACGAACATTAGGCCTGTTAAGTTTTCCTTGAGAGGCGACTAGGGTTAGCTTTCCCTACTATAACACCTAAATGCGATTGCGAGTCGATTGAGTATACTTTTGGTTGAACAAATTTTGGCGCCGTTCTTGGAAAACTTTAGGCGTATTGTTTGTGTTGATTTGTTTTTCGTGTTTCTTTTGTTTTATTTTGTTATTCTCGAGTTCGTGTGATCTTTTCTTGTTTGAGTGTTTTGTATGCTAGGTCGCCGCGATCTAAATAGACCGCTTGCTACCCGTTGGACCACGCTCGAAGAACTAAAGGTCATTTTCGGGCTGGAGGAGTTTGGTACCACTTACGAGTGGTGAACAATCGAGGCGGTTTATCACGGATCAACCAATTGTTGAAGATACTCCCGTTGAGAGAGATGGGTGAGAATGCGTGCTCTGCGTGATTTTTATAGGCGGTGATTGGAGCCGCTCGTCCCCAATTGTTCTTGGACCGGCGGCCGAGATTACAGTTGAAACCGAACCATTTCTTACTCATGCCTACTTTCCATGGGCTTGCTAGTGAGGATGCTTTGGGCTTTATAAGAGTTTTGCTCGGTTTTGCGTCCTTCCACTGGGAGGACTAAATGAAGATCGGTGAAGATGCGGTGTTTCCGTGACACCTGAAAGATAGAGCAAAGTCTTGGTTTACGGCTCTCCTTGCTCTCTCTGCAGGCGGGCACCGTGGTCGACAAGTTCATGACAGTACTACCGAACAAGAAGAGTCGAGTTGAGGTCACGGATCATGACTTTCAATCGAGACGGTGACGAGCCATTCCATGAAGCTTGGGAGCAGTTCGGGGACTTGTTGCAAAAGTGTCCTCATCATGCCTTGCAGGGCGAAATTTTGTATCAATTCTTCTATGATGGATTGACTCGAGTTTCAATACATGGTGGACAACAGCTGCGGGTGGAGACATCGGTTCTAGGGGCGGCGATGGATATCGTCGACATTTTGAAGACATGGCTGCTACTTCACAGCAGTCGATCGGTGGGAGAGCAAGGCTCATGCCGTGAACCCTTCATCTGACATGACTAAACAAGTGGCCGAGTTGATGAGGGAGTCAAGAGCTGAAATTGAGAAAGCGATCAACCAAACCAAAGCCGAAGAATTCTTAGAGCCTTGTGGAATTTGCAATGAAACCGGGCATAACGTTGATCGTGCCCTAGGATGGGAGCCGACTCGTGAGGCGGCGGAAGCCTATGCCATGCAAGATTCCAACCTCGGCAATGATTCGAGTCTAATCGACAGCAGTTTGGCTCGGGGTGGAGGAATCGATCTAACGTGGGATGGAGAAATCGAGTCGAGGCAAAGTTCAAATCAGGCGCCCGTTCTGAAGACCTCGGCCACAACAATTTCAACAGAGGCGATACCGCGGCAGCCCCCGCATGACGATTCTCGCATCGGCCAATACCCGCGATGCAGCGATATCGGTGAGCACCTCCACGCCACCTCGAGACCAGCATTTGAGGATCGATGGCCCAAAGAATGGATGCTTCGCCCAAAGGATGGATGCCCAGAATCCACAAACAAGCGTTTGGAGGCGAATGGGCGGATGCCGGCTACTCGAGCGAGCTCTGCGGCAAAAACGATGGGGAAGCTCCTAGCCAACCCCATCAAGCCCGAGCGATTCTGAGTTTGAGAAGTGGTCGTGTGATTGAGAATGAGGTGGGGAGAAATCCGAAGCGGTGAATTCTCAAGATGTAGAAACTAAGAAGGATCTTGAGGTCCATTGCATAAGGCGACAAAGCCTTACTCCTCCGATACCTTTCCCGCACCGACTAAGAAATGAGAAACAAGATCGCGGTTTAACGAGTTCCACAAACTCTGTCCAGGTGAATGTCGATTTGCCTCTTTTGGATGTGATCGAAATGTGCCACCACGTCAAATTTTTCAAGGAGGCGGCTTCAAAGAAAAGGAAGTTTGGAGAATATGAGAAGGTCGTGGTCTCCGAGGCGGCCAATTCCATCCTATGACATCGATTACCTCCCAAACTCAGGGACCCGTGTAGTTTTATCGTTAAAATTGCTCTTGGTAATGGTAAGGAGGCTTACGGCATGCTTGATTTGGGGGCGGGATAAATTTGATGCCTTATTCGATTTTTAAACAATTAGAATTAAGCGAACTTAAACCCACTCGCATGTGTCTACAACTAGCGAGATAGGTCAAATCGGATATCCGAAGGGTATTATTGAGGATATTTTAGTTAAGGTTGGTGGGTTGATAGTTCTGTTGATTTTGTTGTGTTAGAAATTGGTGAGGTTAGAGAAGATGGAAAGGAGCACACCTTGTTATTGGGAGGCCATTCATGGCCACAACCAATCTACTAATTGACGTTAAGAGTGGCACTTTAAAATGACCGTGCTTGGTGGCTTGTGTCTTTTACATTAGGGATAGTGTGATGTTTCCTTACATAAATTGATTGATGATTGTGCTTTCATTGATGCTATTGATCCTTGGCCGAGAATGTGTTGTTGCGGGAACATAGCCTCGAGGAAGTTTTTGCGAGATCGGTGACGAGGAAGAGTGGGCACATGAAGTTGCTAGTATGCCCAAGCCTACTCTAGAAATGAAGGAGCTGTCGAGACACTTGAAGTATGTTTTCTGGAGGAGGAAATGAAAAGCCGGTAATAATCTCCTCCAGAGCTTTCAAGTGTTGAAGAAGAAGAACATTTTCGGTCTGAAGAAGAATAAGTGGCATTTGGGTGGAGTCTTGCCGACATCAAGGGATCGATCCAGCAACATGTATGCATCGCATATCGCTTGAGATGGAGTTAAACCGGTGATTGATGCCCGAGGCGGTGAACCCGATCCTCGGTGAAGTGGTGAAGAAGGAGGTTTGAAACTTCGATGGAGGCTAATCTACCCTATCTCGGACAGCGAGTGGGTTAGCACGGTACATGTGGTGCCCAAGAAGGAGGTATCACGGTGGTAGAGAGCGAGAAGGGAGATGGTACCTACAAAGGGCTACTACGGTGGCGTATGTGCATCGACTACATGAAGTTGAATGCGCGACAAAAAGGACCATTTCCTCTCCCTTTTATAGATCAAATGCTTGATAGATTAGTGGACATGAATATTTCTTTTTCTTGATGGATTATCGGCTATTATCGAGGTTGCAATTGCTCCGGAGGATCGAAGCGAGCGGTGTTTACAAGTCCCTTTGGAACATATGCTTACCGTGGATGCCTTTTGGCCTATGCAATGCACCGGCACACCTTCGGTGCATGATGTCAATCTTCTCCGAGATGATTGGAGATTTCCTCGAGGTATTCATGGATGACTTTTCGGTTTGGATCTTCTTTCATGATTGCTAGATAAGATTGATCGTGTGTTAAAGCGTTGTGTGGAGCAATCTCACTCTTAGTTGGGAAAAGTCACTTTATGGTTAAGAGTGGGATTGTATTGGGACATATTGTGTCTAGGAATGGGATTGAGGTTGACAAGGCTAAGGTGGATGTAATTGAAATTACCTCCACCGTTGATATTAAGGGATTAGGGTTTTTAGGACATGCGGGTTTTACCGTAGGTTTATTAAAGACTTTTCTAAGATTAGCCAACCTTTATGTCATCTTCTTGCTCAAGATGTTCTTTTTAATTTTGATGAAAAATGTTTGCATGCTTTCGATTTACTTAAGGAGAAATTGACTCTGCCCTTGTTGTTGTTGCCCCAATTGGTGCTACCCTTTGAAATAATTTGTGATGCTAGCAATGTGGTGTGGGGCTGTATTAGGTCGGCGTGTGGATAAAATGTTACGTGTTATTTATTATGCTAGCTTAACTTTAAGTTACGCTCAAATGAATTACACTACTACTTGAAAGGAGCTTTTCATTGTAATCTTTGCTCGGATAAGTTTCGAGCTTATATCATTGGTTCTAAGGTAATTGTTCACGATGATCACGCTGCTTTAAGATTTACATTGACTAAATCTCGGGCTAAACCTAGATTAATTCGTTGGGTCATTCTTTTGCAAGAATTTGATCTAGAAATCATAGATAGGAAGGGTAGTGACAATTGTGTGGTGACCATTTGTCTAAATCTCGAATCCCTTTCGTTTTACAGACGAGAGAGTGCAGGTGAGTCTTATCCTTTTGAACATGCTTTGGAAATCAATTCTTCGCCTTGGTATCTTGATATTGTTAATTACTTGGTTTGTGGCTCATGAGACTGATTTAACTTCGAAAGGAAGAGATTTTTAGTGTATGCGAGAATTACTTTTGGGATGATCCATACCTTTTCAAACTCGGGAAGGGCGAGGTGGTTAGAAGATGCATCCACGATGAGGAGCAAAGTCAAGTCCTTAAGTTGTGTCATGAAGCCCTGAGGGACATTTTGGTGGAATGAAGACGACTTTCAGGTCTTTGCAGTGGTCTCTTGGCCGACTCTTTTCAAGGCGTGCCCACTCCTTCTACCTTTCATGTGATAGATGCCAACGAGTTGGGAATGTGGGGAGGAGAAATGAGATGCCCACAGAACAATATCACAGTAGTTGAAATTTTTGGCGTTTGGGGTATTGATTTCATGGGGCCTTTCCCCAAGTCTAATGGTTTGAATATATCTTGCTTCTTTGTAGATTATGTGTCCAGTGGGTGAAGCAATTCCACGGGACTAGTGATCTAATGTTGTCTTGAAGTTTGTGCGAGAGAATATTCTCTGCGGTTTGGGTTCTCAAAGGCGATCATAAGTGATGGGGAGCACATTTACGTAATAAGTTGTTCAAAAGCTCATGGAGAAGAATGGCATCACCCACAAGGTTTCCACGCCATATCGTCCACGAGACTTGAGACGGTGAGACAAGCAACAAGTAGATCGGTGTGCTTGAGAAGGCGGTCCAACCATCTGGAAGGATCGGTGATGAAGGTGAATCTTGCTTTGGGCATACCGAGCTGCTTTCAAGAGCATTTTGGGGATGAGTCCCTATCGGCTTGTATATGGAAAAGCGTGCCATCTACCGTTGAGATCAAGCACGAGCATTACAGGCGATTAAGGCCATGAATCTTGACATCACGAGCGGGCGAGGGAGGCTCTCGGATCACCGAACTCGAAGAACTTGGGACGAAGCATATGAAACGCCGCATTTACAAGGACAAAGTCGAGAGGATTCATGATCGGAGAATAGTCGAAAAGAGTTAAGGCCGGAATGAAGGTCTTTGTTATTTCGAGTCTCGGTGAAACTTTTCGGGAAGCTCGACTCGGGTGGAGTGGCCCTTTTCGTTGAGGAGGTGTTTTCCCATGGGCGGTTTCTTTGCGACCCACAAACAAGCGGATCATTTCACGTGAGCGGTCGTGAGTCAAACCGTACTTTGATCGTGAGAGTCGGAAGAAGTGGAGGCGTTACATTTGTCGGTCCCCAATACCTTTGACGGATTATGTCGGGCTCACGACGTTAAGCGAGTACTACGTGGGAGTTTACCCAGATTTTTCTTTTTTTCTTTTTCTTTTATCCTTTGATTTATCTGGTTTTGTTATCCTGATCTTTCTCTGTCTTTAATGCAGCTATTATAATTGAGGCGGCGTTTAAAAGATGTACATGGGCGATCACGGTGAAGGAATACGAGAATGCAATCACGGTAGGCGCTCAATCGATCTGACGGCGTTCGAAAAGAATCGAAGAATGCGATCACAGTAGGCGCTCAATCTGAACCAGCGTTCAGAAGGAATACAGAAGCCAATCACAGCTGGCGCTCAATCGAACTAGCGTTCAGAAGGAATACAGAAGCTTTTCTCATTCGGCGTTCATTATGAGCGGCATTCGAATTTTGTCGATAGCTTTTCTCAGCCGGCGTTCAGTGTGAACCGGCGTTCAGAAAATGGGCAGAATGTCTTTTCGGTAGCTCAAGCCAAACCGCACGCATCCCCTGGAAAGAGGCCCTCCAAGCCGGCGTTCGATTAGAACCGGCACTCAACTCTAAAAAAAAAAAAAAAAAAAGAAAGGAAAAGAAGGAACCACTCGGTGAACCGGTCTTAAATGAAATTGTTTCTATTTTGTTCACTTCCTATTTTGAAATCCGCACCGCCTCTCCTTCCTCTCTCGTTTTACCTTTTCCCCACGGCGTTCTCCGTGCCACCCAGCAGTCGGGCGCTCGTTCCTCCGCCCGCCTCCTGCGCCTTGTCTCCGCGACCCGCTTCGCCCACCCCGTCTCCTCGGCCAGTCGCATTCCTAGCGCCGGCTCACTCCTTCCGCCCGTCTCTACAGTGCGCGCCATCTCCGTCACGCCACCTGGCGCTCCTCGGCCAGCGCGTAACCTCGGCGCCTCCGGCGGCGGCGTTCACTCAGGCAGCGCCAGCGTGCCGCTTCGCCGTTCGCCCGCCTTGCCCGGTAGCCGCTTCCACGCGCCGCAGCGCCCTCGCCATCTCGCCCAAGCACATTCCTGCCAGACCACCGTGAGCCTCTCCTCGCTTCTCTGCCGCGTCGCCCACCTCTCCGGTGCCCTCGCGCGCGTGCTCCATCGGAAGGCGTCTGAGGCGTTTTCGCCGTGCGAGCCTCGCCGCACACACCCTCACCAGCACACCCGGCTGTTCACCTAGCTCCGAGCTCCTTCCTAACATTTACGAGCATGGTTCGCTAAAAACCCTCTCGCCTCTTTGGCAAAGCGAGCAAGCGATGAAGGTGCTTGGGATCGGGTGAACAACCCGAAGATCTGGGCGAACTCTGATGCCCGTTAAGTGATTTATTCGCCCCAAGAAGGTATCTTTTACTCCGTTATTCGTTCGAAGATATCGATCACCCACGTTCGTTTGATTGGAATATTTTAGCTTCATTGGGTGTTGATGGATCTGTTAAAGATATTTGAAATTGTGGGTCCGCTTGGTTTAGCAACTAGGGAACCGAAGATGGTTTAAGATTTTGCTTAAGGAATTTTGTGTGTCCTCGAGATCGGTGAAGATTCTAAGTCTGCGTTTTGTCGGTTGGGGAGACTAGATTTGCCATTACACCTAAGGTTCTGCGTGAGGTTTTGGGTTTTCATACTAGCGGTTTTCTAATGTACCAGGATTTCCTATGGGTGAGACATGGAAAATTTTAGCTGGTTTTGACAATTGGTCATCGTGAGCACTCCTAGTGCCTTTATTGAGACCCTTCTTTGGTTATCGCTCATAAGTTCCTAGCATACAACCTAACGGGGAAAGAGCAAGCCAATAAAGTGAGTGCTATAGAGCTTTTCTTCTTGTGGTGTCTTTGTGAATAATAAGAAGGTTTGTCTTGACCGTTTTTATGGCGGCGAATTGAGTATATGAGGCGGCGTAAAGCTGACTCTCCTTGAGCCAATACCCTTTATACTTGCCAAATTCTTTGTTGGTATGACTAGAGATGTTGCTCCTAATTCGAGCTCATTGTCGTTGAAATTTTCCCATCACTTTCGGTGATTTCCGATTAATTACTTGACGAGAACATTGCTTTCTTATGAAACACGACGTCTTGTTCAAGTATATCACATTCAAGCGAGCCGACCATCCGGGTCTAATGTCGGAACGACTACCCCGATGGATGAAGATTCCCACGATGATCGAGCCCATAGAAGAAGACAAGCGGCACCCCATGTTACACTCCTCCTTGCTTACCCTTCTCCCATCGGTCCCCACGGCACGCCGGTGACCTTAGAGCATTTGATTCCGCGCTGCGGTTTCGTGAGACCACTTCCACGGCGGTTTGGGGACTTTAGCTCTCACGGAATCGAAACTTTGAGAGGTATCGGCGGATGGGTCGACAATTCACGAGTTTAGCCAATCTTGACCCGGGGTTTCGGAGAGTTCCGTCTTGAGGTATATCGGTGTCTTGGCCCAAAATCGCGATTCAGCGCCTTGATCAATCTTCACAGCAGCGTTTGGGGATTTTCGTCAAGATGTTTACAGCGTTTAGACACCCATGGCGGCATTTGGGCGACCTTCAAGCCCGATGGGATGCGGTCCCTATCCCACACGACTATCCACCACCACCACCATTGTCGGACCAGCGGTGAAGCTTCCTTTGTTGGAGTATGTATATTTCCTTATTTCTTTTGCTCTCGTCCTTTTTCGGTGGTTCGTTGTTTTCCTTTTGTGGTGTGTTTGTTTTCCTTGTCTTTTACGGTGCTTTGCTGCGGGACTATCCTTGAACTCGATGTCCGCCTGACCTCCTTTTCTCTCATTGTTATCGAGGGATGTCTCGTTCTCTTTTGGCCTTATTTTGTTGTTCATGTTTAGAGCTCTGGGACGGTTGCTCGTCTATGTGTGGGGGGAGAGTTGTTGATGATATGTTGTATATGTTGTGCTCGGGTTATGTGCATGATTGACACCATGGATCTATGCTTATTTTGTCATCTTGTACTCAAGTTTTTGTCTATCGAATAAGTTAGGATTATAATTTATGCACACGAACTACGTGGTATTGGTCGAACCTTGATGTGTTCGCTTTTATCGTGATGTTACGTTATTGAAGTGCAATGTGAATGAGCGAGGTTGTGTGAATAAATCTTAAATCGGGGTTATTGATGTGATTTGTCCGGCTAATGTTAGGGAGTGTTAACAGACTTGGTTACCTATATACTTGTTTCAAAAAAAAAAAAAAAAAAAAGAAGTGAATAAGAAAGAAAGAAGGAGAATGAAAACTCGATAATTTGTTGAGATTGTATAAATGGAGGATGGGATTCTGCCCTCTTTCTCGTAAATTGAGAAATGGGCATGGGAAACCACGATAGGAGACTCGAATTCATCGAGACTTCACCTTTCGAACATTGTTCCAAAATTTGTTTATACTTTCTTTGTGTTCTCAAAAGAAACTTGTTGCTAAAGGTAACCATTTTAGTTAATTAGCCTCAACGGAGAGTTGGAGTGCGAGCAAAAATAATCTTCTTGTTTATTTGACATTCTCACAATCTTAGATTTGTTTCACATTAACCTTGATTATGTACTCATCATGTCTGGTGGAATTGCAAAAAGAGGTTTGATTGATTAGATTAAGAGTTTAGTTGCATGAGATATTCTTCTATTCTTGCTTGTATAGACTTTGCTTGAGGACAAGCAAATGAATAAGTGTGGGGGAGTTGTTTGGTGTCATTTTGTGCTTATTCTTGGTATTGTTTTGCATGTTGTCCTTGTTTGGTATGATTTTGTGGTGATTCTTGGTATTTTTACGTGTCATTTCTATGGTTTGTCCTATTTATGCCGTCGTTTTGATTAGTATTTATCGATTCGGACTTACTTAGTTCGTCTCGATGTTTTGTAGGAAAATGGCATAAAATAGGATGAATTGATCTGCCAAGGATCAGATATTATTGAAGAGCATCTCGACAGGAGTTCATAGGCGGCGGATCGTGTCGGAGTTCGAGCGAGGGAGAGCGGGCCAAATCTTCAAAGTCACGCACGTGCACTCCGCTCGTCAAGTCGCGCGCCGGCGCTGAACACTTTCAATGATTCTCATGAATTTTGGAGAAGGAATCAAAGTTTTATCCTTCATAAGTAAAGTAAGTTGTGATAGGAGTCCGTGGCGAAAACCGTGTGCAAATCGGAGTTCGAGGCGAAGGAGAGCGGGCCAAAACAAAAATACTGCACAAAGCAGTGTCGCGCGCGCGCGCGCCCGCGCGCCGCGCACGCTCGCGCAAATGCACGCCCAGCGAACGCCGGTTCATTGTGAACGCCAGTTCACCTGGTTTCAGCATCCAATCTGAGCGCGCGTTCACAATTGGTGAACGCCGGTTCACCTCAACTCAGCGCCCAATCTTCGTCCGCCCAGCGCTCGCTTACTCCCAGCGCCCGCGGCAGACCCGCACTTGCCCGCTCTCGCCAACGCCCTCTCCTTCCAGCGCACGCTTCGCACCTCCAGCGTCACCCCATCACCCGGCGCTGCCATCTCCGTGCCAGCTCTCCTTCAGCAACCGGCGCTCGATATGAACGCGCGTTCTCCAATTTCACTGCGCGTTCCTCACGAACCGGCGCTTCATTTTCAAGCGAGCGTTTTCGGCGGCGTTCATCTCAAGCCGGCGCTCACTTTTTAATTAATATATATATGCGCGTTTAGGTTTGAGTTCTTGATTTGGAATTTCGGGCTCCATTGTGATCGTTTCTTGACTTTCTTTGGATTTTCTCGAGCAACATAACACGAATACAATTCTTGTTTTAATTATTGCTTTATATTTCATCAATTGAATTATTAGTTTATCATTTATGCTTTGGATTCATCATTTTGTCGGACCAATTTCACGAAGATTATTGTTTGATGATTGTTATTGAATTCAACTCCATAGTGACGATGGATTGTGTTCATGTTGCTTAAATCTTTTCTCGCTTCGATTATTTCAAGTTCTTGTTGGATGATTGTTGATTATTATTTATGTGCAATTAGATTTAGATTAGGGATTGACAAACCCTATGAACAATAGAATTGCATATGCTTTTATTTACTGCTTTTATTTATCGCTTTCGTAGTTCAACTAGGGATTGACAACCCCTGGTTTAGATTTATTGCTTTATTAGTATAGCTCGGGATTGACAACCCCTAGCTTAGGTTTGCCGTTTATTTTCTCGTATTTCAATTCCTGCATGTTCAACCCTCGTTTGGTATTAGAATGTTTAGGTTTTAATCGCTTTCTGTGCGCGACACGAACAATGGCCCTGTTAAGTTTTCCTTGAGAGGCGACTCGTGTTAACTTACCACTTCGATTACCTCGTGCGATTGCGGTGATTTGAGTGTGTTTTAGCTCGATCAATTTTGGCGCCGTTGTCGGTGAAAACTTTAAGCGTATTGTTTGTGTTGTTTGTTCTGTGTTCTTTTTGTTACTGCTTTCGTTATTTTCTTCCCCAGTGCGTGTGATCTTGTTTTTGTTGTTGGTGTCATAATGCGGGGTTACCAGCGATGCGAGTATGATCGAGGCAGTGGGGGAGAAAGATCGTCGTATTGGGAAAATTCTTCTTGCGAAGAAGGGCCCAATTTAGCTTTCGAGGAATATCCGTTGAGCTATGAGCGGCATGCCTATGATCCTTCTTGGGAGCAACCACCGCCGTCGCAATATTCATACCCGGCAACCACCTCCACCTCAATATTCATACCCAGCAGCGAAGCAGCTCACCTCCTCGATCCGAGTTCGAATGGTGGGAACCACAACCCGACCGGAATATTGGAACCCACAACACGGTTATGAATGGTGTGATCCACACCTCCACAAAGAATGAAGTGGTAATGCGACCATGCGGCGAGTATTATTCACCACCACACGCATCACCACCGCGAGAGGTCATCATTTGAGGATTCGTTCACCCTACGAATGGATATGTTACTTAACAAAATGGATCTTGCAAACACCTCGTCTCGGCGTTTGGAGGCATAAGCGGGGCATGTAAATAGCACAGCTTAAAGAGTCATTGCGGCAATGGAGGAACCTCCAAACCAATCGGCGAGATCCAGTGGTCACAATTCTAAAGTGACCCAATTATTGAGAATTGGGTGGAAGAGAGACCTGAAGAGCCGCTGCAGCCAGAGGAGGTGGAAATTGATGAAGAATGGGCACGTGGGGATGAGGAGCATAATCAGAGCCACGAGGAAGTGGTTACCAGGATGGTTGACGAGGAAGAGTGGGTACACGAAATTGATGACACGCCAGAACCCACTCTGGAGGTGATAGAACTACCCAAGCACGTGGAGGAGGATGAAGAGAGGATGGAGAAAGAATGGGCACTTGAAGATACTCGAATGCCAAAGCCCGCTCTGGAAGTGATTGCACTACCTCAACAATTGGAGTACTGGATCCCAGAGGAGGACAAATCGAGGACAAAGGTTGAGGTAACATCCATGATTTGTCACCTTCCTAATTCTCCAAAGTATTGTGCTTTGGAAATTGAAATTATCTATTTCACTTTGGAGAATAGGATGTTCGACTTGAGCTTAAATGATTTGTTATTTTCTTTCTTTACTATCCTATGTGCATATATGATTACTACTGATGTTACGGCGAGATGGTATTCCTGCGGTGAAGGATTATGGATAGTCCGTTGTTGACCAAACACATCGTGCTCACGACGTTAAGCGAGTCTTCGCGTGGGAGTTGACCCACAGATTTTTATTTGCTTTTTCTTTCTTTCTTTTCTTTGTCTTGTTTTGTTGTTCTTGTTGATCTATCATTTGTTGAGTTTGTTTCTTTGAGATCTCGAAAGTTGTCGTGACGAGATGAAAGCGTGGTGCTCCAACTCTACAGCATTAAATCGATTATCGGGAAGTATCATCCTCTATAGTCATTTTGAGCTTTTAATGTTTTGAGCTCGGGGATGATCTTTCGATTTAAGTGTGGGGATGTTTACTCGGTTTTGTGTGCGTTTCTTATATATTTTCGTATGTTAATGACGTGCCCTTGTGCTTATTTTGATTGTTTGGACGTAAGCTTTGTCTATGCGAGTAAGTTAGGATCTTGATTTGTCTGTTGAACTACGTGGTATTGGTCAAACCGATTGAATTTCAAAATTTTGGTGATATATGATTTGAGTATAATGAGAATTGATGAGGCTGTGATTGATAGAAATTGAATAGGGAAAATTGATGTGATTTGTCCGCTAATGTTAGGGGTAGTGTTAACATTGTGGTTGCCTATATACTTGTTTCATTTATAAAAAAAAAAAAAATGTGTGAAAAGAAGAAGAAAATGAGGAGAATGAAGCTCAAGTATTTTGTTGAGATTGTTGAAATGGAGGATGGGATTATGTTCCTCTTTCTCGTAAATTGAGAAATGGACATGGAAACCACGTTAGGAGACTCGAGTTCATCGAGTGTTCACCTTCGAATATTGTTCCAAAATCTGTTAAAACATTCTTTGTGCTTTATAAAAGAAACTTGTTGCTAAAGGTGACCACATTAGTTAGTTCACCCTAACGGAGTTGGAGTGCGAGCGAGATTACCTTTTTATTTATTAGAAATCAATTTCCGTTCTTGATTTATTCCACATTATCTTTGAATTCGTAACCACCAAGTGTGGAAATGCGATAAGGTTTGATTGATTAGAATAAGGGTAAAGTTGCATGAGTTATCTTTCATTCTTATTAGTATAGACTTTGCTTGAGGACAAGCAAATGGATAAGTGTGGGGAGTTGTTTGGTATGATTTTGTGGTGATTCTTGGTATTGTTTTACGTGTCATTTCTATGGTTTGGCCTATTTATGCCGTCGTTTTGATTAGTATTTATCGATTCGGACTTACTTCGTTCGTCTCGATGTTTTGTAGGAAAATGGCATAAAATAGGATGAATTGGATCTGCCAAGGATCAGATATTATTGAAGAGCATCTCGACAGGAGTTCATAGGCGGCGGATCGTGTCGGAGTTCGGACGAGGGAGAGCGGGCCAAATCTTCAAAGTCACGCACGTGCACTCCGCTCGTCAAGTCGCGCGCCGGCGCTGAACACTCAATGATTCTCATGAATTTTGGAGAAGGAATCAAGGTTTTATCCTTCATAAGTAAAGTACGTTGTGATAGGAGTCCGTGGCGAAAACCGTGTGCAAATCGGAGTTCAGACGAAGGAGAGCGGGCCAAAACAAAATACTGCGCAAGCAGTGTCGCGCGCGCGCGCGCTCGCGCAAATGCACGCCCAGCGAACGCGGTTCATTGTGAACGCCGGTTCACCTAGTTTCAACATCAATCTGAGCGTTCACAATTGGTGAGCGCGGTTCACCTCAACTCAGCGCCCAATCTTCATCCGCCCGGCCATTCGCTTCCATGGGCGCACGGCGAGCCGCTTGCCGCTCGCCAGCGCCCTCTCGCTTCCAACGCCGCCTCGCACCTCGGCGTCACCCCATCACCGGCGCTGCCATCTCCGTGCCGGCTCTCCTTCAGAATCGGCGCTCGATATGAGCAGCGTTCTCAATTTTCACTCGCGTTCACTCTGAACCAGCGCTCATTTTCAAGGCGAGCGTTTTACGGCGTTCATCTCAAGCCGCGCCACTTTTAATTAATATATATATGCGCGTTTAGGTTTGAGTTCTTCAGTTTGGAATTTCGGGCTCCGCCGCGGGTACTGTTCTTCAGCTTTCTTTCTGGATTTTCTCAGGCAACATAACACAGATACAATTCTTGTTTTAATTATTGCTTTATATTTCATCAATTGAATTATTAGTTTATCATTTATGCTTTGGATTCATCATTTTGTCGGACCAATTTCACAGTATTATTGTTTGATGATTGTTATTGAATTCAACTCCATAGTGACAGTGGATTGTGTTCATGTTGCTTAAATCTTTTCTGCTTTCGATTATTTCAAGTTCTTGTTGGATGATTGTTGATTATTATTTATGTGCAATTAGATTTAGATTAGGGATTGACAAACCCTATGAACAATAGAATTGCATATGCTTTTATTTACTGCTTTTATTTATCGCTTTCGTAGTTCAACTAGGGATTGACAACCCCTGGTTTAGATTTATTGCTTTATTAGTATAGCTGGGATTGACAACTAGCTTAGGTTTGCCGTTTATTTTCTCGTATTCAATTCACTCGCATGTTCAACCCTCGTTTGGTATTAGAATGTTTAGGTTTTAATCGCTTTATGTGCGCGACACGAACAATGGCCCTGTTAAGTTTTCCTTGAGAGACGACTCGTGTTAACTTACCACGCTACGATTACCTAAATGCGATTGCGAGTGAATTTGAGTGTGTTTTAGCTCGATTAGTCCTCTTTAGTTTATCCCTTTTATGCGTTAGTTCGATTATTGTTTATCGTTTCGGACTTACTTGGTTCGTTTCAATGTTTTGCAGAAAATCAGCATTAAATAGGATGAATTGAATCTACCAAGAATAATGTATAATTGAAGAGCTTTTGTGAGGAGTTCATAGGCGGCGGATCGCCGTCGAGTTCAAGCGAGGAAGAAGCGGAGCGAACGACAAAGTTGCGCCACGGCTTCCGTCGCCGCACCGTGACGCCAGCGCCATCATCAGCACCGCGCACTTCGCTTACGCCCGGCATCCCAGCCGCTCACTCGAGCGCACGCTCGAAGGTACCTCGCGCCACACGCCGCCTTGCGCCCAGCCGCCATCGGCGCCCGCGCGCGCCCGCCCGCCCACCCGCGCGCGCCACGCCTGCGCCAGCGAATGCCGGTTCCTCGGCCGAGCGCGTTCCCAATTTCCCTCGCCGCTCGGATTGAGCGTCGGCTCATGCGCGCTTCACCCGCCTCGCCCGCACACCCAGCGCAAGACGTCTCGCCTCTACGCAGCGTTCATTTCACCGGTACTCTGTTGCCTTCCTATATATAGGCTTTTTTAGGTTATTTTCCTCGATCCGATTTACGTATTTTTCGATTTACGTTCGCCATCGCGCTTGTGGAGTGTTCTTCAATTTATTACAATTCGAGACATTGATTCACGTTGGTACTCTATTTCTTTATGAATTCTAGCAACGTCGGTTATTTGATTCTGATTCTAGCAATATCGATTGTGTTATTTTGGATTGGATTGAAAGTAATTTCTGGTTATTTGTTCCATTGTTCTTGATCGTTTAGTTTACGTATTGATTTATCTGCCCTTCGTTTAATTCTGTTCATGTTGGGTTCTTGATTAGTTCTTGCTTTCGGCTTTAATTATTTGAATTTTATGCAAGTGGAGTTGAACTCGGTTTCATGATTAATCGTTCTTCGTTGAATCTCATCGTTTCTTGTTTGGAGAATTTATTTAATTGCTTTTGATTTGTTTCTGATTCCGTGTTTGGTAGTTTATCATCTAGGGTTTGACAACCCCTAGTTTAGATCTATCGCCTAATTAGTTTAGCTCGGGATTGACAAACCACAGCTTAGGTTTCTTTGTTTGATTCTCGTGTTTAATTCCTCGTATGTTTCAAAACCCGTATTGGTATTAGAGTGTTTAGGATTTAATGCGTTTTACGTGAGCAACACGAACATTAGGCCTGATAAGTTTTCCTTGAGAGCGACTAGGGTTAGCTTTCCTACTATAACACCTCGCATGCGATTGCGGTCGATTGAGTATACTTTTGGTTGAACAACGGTGCATCACCGAAACAAAAGTCGACCTTTGACCTTTTCTCGGCGTGCCATGCAAAGCGGAAGCTTAGGAAGGACGGGCATCACTTCCTCCTCCTTAGAAAAATTTCATCCCGAAATTTCAAACACGTGGCGAAACAACTCGGGTATCGGAGCCACGAACTTGTCTTCCAACTCCCGTAAAGCTTCGCCTCGCCATGGTGATTCCACAACACCTTCACCAAATGAATCGCTTGTTCCTCAACTCCTTCATTTCTCGTTCCAAGATAGCCACCGGTCTCCTCATAACTCGGATCTGAGCAAGAACCACGATCATGCTTGATCACGTGTTTTGGGTCGAACACGTACTTTCTCAATCGAGAAGCGTGAAACACGTCGTGAACATCTCCGATGCTAGGCAACGCTAACCTATAGGCAGCGGGCCTATTCTCTCGAGAACTTGAAGGTCAGCGAACCTCGGTCGTAACTCACCTCGCTTCCCAAAGCGAGCGACTCCTTTCGTCGGAAACCTCAAGGAAAGCGATCTCCGACCATGGGCGAAGATCCGTGCGACGCTTGTCGCATAGGATTTCGCACATCCGAGCTTCCTTGATCCTTCGCTTGATCGATCGATAACTTGACCGTCTGCTGAACCATCTCTGGTCCTAACATCTTTCTCTCGCCCACCGTCCCGATAAAGTGGCGATCGATACTCATTCCGCACAACGGTTCATGAGGAGCCATTCCTATGGTGGCTCGATAAGCTGTTGTTATAGGCAAACTCCACCAAAGGTAGTATCTCTTCCCAATTTCCTCCTCTGTCGCCACATTTGCTCGCGACATATCCTCCAAGACCGAATTGTCCTTTCCGGCGACCGTCCGTTTGAGGATGGAAGGTTGTCTTGAGATTCAGCTTGGTCCCCATCGCCTGCGCACTCTCCAAAACCTTGGCGTGAACCTCGGGTCACGATCCGGCGTGTCGATACCCGGCACCATGTAATCGTCGATTTCTCGGCGTAAAGCCGAGCAAGCTTATCTAACCCGTACATCATCCGAATCGGTGAAATGAGCTGACTTTGTCGGTCTATCGATGAAAACCCATATAGCGGTGTTTTCTCATGACGATGGAAAACTCACCACAAAATCCATACCGATATGCTCCCATTTCCACTCACGGGATTGGTGGCGGTTGCAACAAACAGACGGACATTGATGCACGGCTTTCACTTGGCGACAAGCGAAACAACGTTCCACAAGCGCGGCTACATCCTTTTCATCCCTTCCCACCAAAGTTCCTTTTAAGGTCTCAGTATATTTTGGTGCTTCACGGATGAAATTTGTATATGGTGCCTCATGAGCTTCACTCATGATTTTATCTCTCAATTCCTATTGAGTGGCACACATAACCTTCCTCGGAATAATAGCGCGTTTTCCTTTGCTTCCGTGAACCCTTTGCTATCTTCTAGCCTCGCTTTCAAGCGCATCTTTTCAAGAACTCATCTGCTTTCATTGCTGGCACGATAACTTCTCCGGGTCCGGTTCACCTATCAAAGTGCGGACGAAACCTTACCGATTCCGGCGGATGAATCACTTCCGGTGAGCTTCTTGAAATCTCGAATAAGCTCCTTCTCTCACGTGAAGACATCCCAACCGCTCTCGACTTGCGACTAAGGTCATACCTTTCGACATTGGCTTTCACAGGTGATAAGCGATAGAGCAATCATAATCCTTCACCAACTCTAGCCATCTCCTTTGCCTCGTGTTCGGCTCCTTTTGTTCAAAGAAGTACTTGAGGCTCTTGTGATCGTGAAGATCTCACACTTAACTCCGTGAGATAGTGCCTCCAAATCTTGACGCATGAGCATTGCTGCTAACTCGGTCGTGAGTTGGGTAACTCAACTCGTCGCGGCTTCAGGCGGCGAGATCGTGGCTATAACTTCCATTCGCATAAGAGCGCAGCCCAAACTAAGTTTGGATGCATCGGTGTAGACCACGAACCCATCGTTCCCTTCGGCCACGGCTAACACCTGGAGGCGGTTGTTAAACTTCTTCACTCACGAAAACTTGCTTCACGAGCTTGGACCATGAAAACTTAATTCCTTTCACGAGCTGCTGCGTCGTCGGCCTCGCCAACCGAAAACCCTTGATGAAGCGTCTATAATACCACCGCCAAGCCTAAAGCTTGAACCTCATTGGCATTAGTCGAAACCTTCCGATTACTTACTGCTTCAACCTTCAACGTATGGACTTTAATTCCTTCTACAGACATGATATGTTCGAGGAACATCACTTCTACGAGCGAAACTACGCCTTACTATACTTGGCATACAATCTCTCTGCTCGTAACGTTTCCAAAGCAGTGCAGGTGTTCTCCATGCAACTCTGCGTTCTTGGAATGAGCGAGAATATCATCGATAAAAACCAAGCGAAGCTATCCGGATATTGATGGAAAACTCGATTCATCATATCCATGAAGGCTGCGGCGCGTTGGTCGAACAAGCGGCATCACGATGAACTCTAGTGCCCATACCTCGTCTGAGCAGCGGTCTTACGCGCGTCTCCTTCACGATCTTCAGCGATGGTAGCGACCTCAAATCGATCTTAGAAGACACTTTCGCTCGCTTTGAGCTGGTCGAATAGATCGTCGATCCTTGGAAGGGTATCATTCTTGATCGTCGACATTGACTCTCGTAGTCGATGCACATCGCATTGACCCATCATCTTCTTGAAGAGCGAGCTGGCGGTCCCCATGGCGACACGCTGGGTTGGATAAAACCTAGATCCAACGACTCCTGCAATGCTGCGCTTTCGGTTCTTGCAATTCTTTAGGTGCCGTTACGTATGGTGCCTTTGATCGATCTTGCTCACGGTTCCGGATCAATAGTGAATTAGGATGGTGTGAGGTCGTGGTAGCTCTCCGCGACTTTTGATTACTATGTCGCTCGACGTAGACTCGACGATCTCCGATGTGGTCTTTGAATATTGAGTCACCATCCTGGTAAGTAGCCGGCGTTTTGTAGGCAAGGGCATCTTGAGGTAACCAAAAGCGGATCGGTGATGAGCAGCGGTCTTTGGTCGCCTCCGACTCATAGGATTGTGGTACCCGTATAGATCTAGGTGAACATCTCTGGCCGCCAATGCTCGCACCGTCGATGTCGGGAGGGTAGCATCTTTGGCGGTTTGTTGAGGTCGGTATAATCGGCCCATCCCCGACTTCGACCACGAGGATTAGCCATCCAGTTGGGTATTTACCCGAACAAGATCTTGGCCGAAGTTGAGTCCTATCGTCGCTATTTGCATTTGCGCTCCGTGAATACCTTTTTCTTCGGACCGGCGGTAGCCGGGTCGATGTTGAGATGAGTTATGAGCTCGGGTGACACTCGGTCATGTCGAGGACCAGCAAACACGTCCCTATATTCTCTCGATGCGCGTCTTGAATCGTCGGGCCGGGGCGACACGATGACCTTGAAGGATGCCGTCAGATACTCGTGGCTCTTCGTATCCGGTGTCGTAGGGCTCGAGATGGTTCTATGCACGAGGCGGGCCCGTCTTGGGTTGAGTCGTGGCATTCTTTCGCGTTTAGTCACCGGATCGACTCCCAGCGTGGGAATCTTGTGAGTGGTAGACCGAGCAGGCGCGGTGGCGTACACTCTCGAGGATGATGTTATGCGGAGGAGCTGGACCGGGAAGCGGATGGCCGGTGACCGACACGAGGCAGCCGCGCTCGAAGTGGAGAGAAGTGGAACCCACGAGCGCTCTTGGTGAAGTCCGTGGCGGGGCGGGTGTACAATGCCTCCGACCTCAAGCTTGTCGAGCCCTGGAAGATAGATGCGCGGGCTCGATGTGATATAGACCGGTGGGACGTTTTTGTTGCCCAGACTTGTATCGTGATGGCGTCGATGCGGCATGATCTTGACCGGTCCTCCTGAGAACGTTATGTTCTCACTGTCGAGTCGCTTGTTCTGGCTCGGGGCGGCCTCCGGCTCGTTCTTGGCGACCTCGTCTCCGGAATCCTGCCAAATAGACCTGCTCCATGCGTTGGGACCTTCGCTGTGCATCTTGGGTTGGGTCACCGTTCGGGTCGCCAGATTGTCCACCTCAGTTTCCGCGCTTCCTACTTCTGACGCTCGTCCGAGGTATTTCTGAGGCCCTCCTACGAGCTCGTCATCTGAGCCTGGTTTCGCAATCCCATCTCATCGTGACCATGGTGATAGTCACAATACTCCTGGACCTCTTCTTGGATCCTCTTCATGTGGGGGTTTGGGAAGAGCTCGGTGGAGCTCAAATATTCCGCCCGGTGATTTGGTAGGCGCCACGCCGCAAGGTTGGGCGGTCGAGCTGACTCAAAGGGGCCTCTCTGATTCATCGAAGCGCGCATCGGCGCCTCGACTCGGTCATCCGGCTTTTTCTTACTTGACCTCGTCCCATTTCTTCTTCGATCGACTCGTCTCCTGCGAAGTTGTCCACCAGGTTCCAAATGCTCGCCGTCTGGTTTCTCCTGGTGATTTCTGCTGTCATGTGGGTCGGATCCCATTTTGACGCGTTGATGATGTAGAGTCTTCGTCGTCCAATTTTGACGACTCTTTGATGAACCTCGAGGCAAGTTCGACATCGTCCTTCGTCCCCGCCCTTGGCGGATTGTAGCAGGTCGGAAAGGCTGCGTGGCGTGCTTCGATAAAGCGCCTTGAAGCGATCCATGAGGTCCCGAGGCGGTGTATCTTTACGCGGGCGAGGTGAACACGGCGTCGTTGAGACTGACACCGGAAGATTTTACATGAAATCTTCCATTCGATTCGCCATGTTGGTGGTGAGGCGAAAAAAAGTGAGGGTCCCGGCGGCCGTCGAGGCTATATTGGGTGCCCGGTATCCCGAGGCGGCGTGTCTAGATCTCCCGGAGAAAGGGAGATGATTCTCCGTCACGGCTCGAACCCGGAGTCGTTGCCATCTCTTCTGAGGGGGTGGGGATCGGTAGCAGCCTATCTCCCTCCGAGGGGAGTTCGACTCGCCTTCTTCCTCTGTTTTCTCGCTCACGGAGGTGGAGTGGCTCAAGGCGGCGGAGATGGCGGCTCGCCCGCGTGGCGCTCCTGAATGGGGCGGCTCGCGCGGCGAGCTCCAAGCATCGAGCGCGTCGCGTTCTGCTATCAGCCGTGGATCGCTGCCCGGAGGGGGCGGCTGGGCGGGTGGTGTGGTCGGGGCCTCGAGGCCGCCTTGTCCTCTCTGTTGAGAAGCTTTGGAATGTGCCAGGGTGGGTGGAGAACCGCTCACACTCGGCCGAGGCCGTTGAGACCGACATGCTTTGTCGTCCTCGTGGTCGACATCTCCCTCGTTGGGGGCGGTCCCAGGTGTAGAAACATTTTCCATGTTGCCTCGGAGTGTGGCTTCGTGCGCCGCGATCTCCTTCCGCGACGAGTGACCACCGGTCGCCCTCGCAGTTTGTTGCGGCGTGGTTGTTGTGCTGTCTTGCCATTTAGTTGTAGAAGCGACTTTCTTGTTCGGTTTCACAGGCGGGCCAATGATAATCTAGCTATGTGGTGTGCGAGATTTATTAAGCGATAAAGAACACCGGTTTTACGTGGTTCGATCGTTAAAGATCTCGTCCGAGGAATGATTCTCAATATTTACTAGCGTGAGTGCAGAGTATTGGTACAAGCTTGTATTCGATGAAATTGCTAACCCTTCTAACACGATTTTCCTTCTATTTATACACTCGAATCACAGCCGATGGCGCACCCCTCCATTGGTCGTGTGTGACTCTTTCCTCACATGCCTTCCATTGGCCGAGCCGGACCTTTCGCCTCGCCACGTGGAGTGTGGCCTACCTGTCAGTAAGCGCCTCTCTGCGGGCGGTCACGGGGCTGGGTTTGCAGGCAATGATTAAGTCGTGGGCCGACCGCTGGCCTCGCACCAACGTTGGGCCCTCTTGGGCACATAGGGCGGCTTGGGCCATATCCCATCTAGTATATTTTAGATGAGGAAAAATCCATACGTAATCCCACTTTCAAGTTCAACTTTTTTTTTAATATGCCACTTTTCCACAAACAAAAGATGAATTTCAATTAAAATATAATCTAAAAGGAGCTTTCCATTCAACCTATAATTTGCTCTCCAGACCCCATCAAATGACCTCCATGACTTCTCCACCACTGCACCTTGCCATGCCAAATTATTTACTAAACATCTCCTCCTATTTTCCCATAATTTAAAGTCTCCACCTTTACGACCACCAGATTCACAGAGTCTTTTACGCAAACATTTATATAAAATAAATTTTGGTGAATAATTTAAGAAAATGAAGATGTGAAAACAAAATATGTTTATGGATGTATAACAAAGGTTTGAGGTGTAACTAATTTAGGAGTCAACAAACCAATCTGAATTAAATAATCGAATTAGAACATTAATTTTGCCGCTAACACAAAATAACGTGGTTTTATATTGTTGTTCGAGTTAATTGTCAATTAAATTTTCATATGATTTTGTAACGCTAATAATGTCATCACATTTAATGAAATGCTATCGAATCGACAATATCAAAGCAGTGCAACCTTAATAATCAATTTGATGATTACTACCCGGATGGCACCATACATCAACTTGCACCAAAAATCGAGGGTACTAAATTTATAATAAATTGAGCGTTGGTATGTTGTACCATTTCAAATATCGTGTTAAAATCTATAAAATGATGATATCTTTTTAATCATTGAAAATCTAAAATTTTCAGATCTTATTGTAGTCATTCCTACCACTCCAATTTACACTCAGGAACTTATAAACTCGTAAGTTACATCTTAATTCTTTGACGAACTGCTAGACATCATCCAATTAGTAGATATTGTCCACTTGACAAAAAGCTCAGTACGGTTGTTTGGCTCAACAACTCCCAAAGGCCTCATACTAATGGAGTGGGTTTCTAATATATGAAGACATTTCTTTCTTCTTCTTCCGACGTGGATTGGGTTGCGCACCAGCTGACATCCTCCACTCAAACCAAGGACCACATCATCTGTCCTCGCCGACGATAATCCAGGCATCTTGCCCGTCCAACCAACGGACGAGATGCCTCCCGTGGTGGAGGAACCCTGAGAACTCACGATTGAATCAGATGGTTCCTTGGTGAAGTTCTCGATCGGTGGTCGCCCTCTTACCACGGGTCTCAACGCCTCCCCGGCAAAGGCACCTCATCCGGCCCGCAACTTCGTGACGCACAGCAAAAGAAACAACGGAAGAATATGGAGATACCAACTCGGCTCAGGCGCTCGCTCGGGACGCCAGCACACTGTGCCACCAAAGGGGTTCCTTTGCGGCTCGCAATCACACCATCTACAAAGCAGTGGTTTGCTTCTCTACTCTCCTCTCTCGCAGGCTTGCAACTCAAAATGGAATAGGAGCTACATTTCAAACTCATGGAAATAGACGGTGTGTTGTTTGTTAATGGAACTGGGAAGCTTCCTTCAAGTCTGCTACCCTAACGCTCAAAGAGTACTGATGCGGCGCTTAGTTTGCTGGCCTCGTCGCCCCGATTTGGGTCCCCAACGCGGGCTCGATACCAATCATTGGATTCTTACGACCGTCATTCGTCAGACTCCCTGCGGCAGATCTCCGTCGACCCAGCAACTTCCTCGACCGCACCAGCAAAACAACGAAGAAAATATGGAGATACGAATCCTGCCAGATTCATTCTGCTCCCTTTCGCACGACACACACAATGCGCTCCACCAAAGGGAGGTGTATCTGAATCGTCACTCACAACCAATAGTAGCTATAGAAAGGTTTCTATAAACACAAATTCACCATTTCCAATCTAGATGGAATATTGAAAATGAGTCGACGCCGTTCAAATCATCGCTATAAATAAATTCCAATGAGATATCCGACAAAGCCAAACCGTCGTCATTAGAGGTTCTATGAAGTCGCTATTCGAGACTATGGAGAAGAACCCACATCTTTACAAAAAAATTTAAATAGATATGATAACTGTTGTCGAAAAGTGCAGATTTATTTGAAAGCAATAAAGCAACAGAGGCTTTACGTGGTTCGATCATAATGAGATCTACGCTCACGGAGGAGTGTTTCAATACTTCACCATAATGCAAAAGGAGTGTAGTTACAAGCTCTAGTATTCAATGTTGTCAACCCTTCTAATGCCGGGCTTTCTATTTATACAACCTCAGCCCTGCAGAATCGGGCGTGCTCAACTCTCCATTGGTCGAGACGTGACTCTTCCTCCTGTGCCCTCCATTGGCCGAGCAGGACCTCGCCACGTGCGCCACGTGAGGGTGGTACCACCTGGTTCTGGGCTTTTCCATCGCCGAAGGTGTCCTCGGGTGGTTTCGCGCTGACAGGCTCGCTTGCTCAACCGCCGTTCGCGATCAAACGTTAGCTCACTTACGGTCATAGGGCCTAGCCGGTTGGGCCATATCCCATCATAGTCTCCGGCCAGCCGAGGGATGAGGCCGAGGCTGGAAGAAGGTGCCGCCAAGCGCGAAAGCGTGGGCTCACCGGGTTGTTTGTCGAATGTGTTTCTTTAATGGAGAGCTGTTGGCTATCCGGTGCCGAATCGAGGTGGTCTGCTAGTCCGTCGCTTGGAAAAAGATGTGGCACCGGCGAAGTCGAAGTCCGACCGGATATCGCCCGC